>SJXQ01006378.1:187762-203599 GCA_006408695.1 Aepyceros melampus
AGCCTGCTAGGGCCTTCCTGAGTCTGCTGTGTGCGGGGCTCCCAGAGCAAGGCCACCATCTTCACTAAAGACCCTGACCACAGGGACTGATGGGAGTGATCAGATCCCCAGTTGCTAGGACCCAGGTGAGGCCCGCAGCCCAGAGACCTCAGGTTGGGGGTGGGATGGTCAAAGGTTCACAGCTTGCATCATGGCCTCGCAGTGGCTGTCTAGTAACATAAGTCATTTCTTGAGACACAAGTGACTTTTTATGACCCATGACAGACACTACAAGCTATAGGACCTCTCCAAGTGCATCCACACTAGCAGAAAGAGAAGGAGCCCACAGAGTGGGTTTGAAGGGACAGTGATACAAAATTAAGTTACTTCATGATTCCACCCTATCAAAGTCAGTTCATTGAATTAAAAGTGTACAAGTGAAAATGGAGAAAAAATCCATTACAGGCAGACCTCAGAGAGATCGCAGGGTTAGGCTCCAGACCACAGCAATATACGGAACATGGTAATTAAAAGAGTCCCATGAATTTTTTGCTTTCCCAGTGCATATAAAGGTTATGTTTTCACCATACTGTAGCCTACTACATGTGCAATAGCATTATGTCTAAAAAATGTACATACTTTAGGTAGAAAATATTGTTTTGCTAAAAAGTGCTAAGCATCATCTGAACCTTCTATGAGTCATAGTAGTAATATTACAAATCACTGAATGTAGATCACCTAAACAAATATAATTTTTTTTAAAGCCTGAAATATTGCCAGAATGACAAAATGTGACACAAAGGCAGGGAGCAAGCAAATGCTGTTGGGAAAATGGCCCCAACAGACTTGCGCAACACAGGGTTGTGCCAAACTTTCAAGTCATAAAAAGCATAGTATCTGCAAAGCTCAATAAAGTAAGGTGAGCCTGTACAAGCAGCGTGGTTGCTGAGGCCCAGCAATCCCTCACACAGATATGAGTGCCCTGGTTCCAAACAACATGACAAGGCTCAGAATCCACAGGGAACAGACATTACAGGTATGATTCCCAACCCTCACTGACCTAAAAGTGTGAAGAAAGTAACCATGTACAAAAATACAATGATACACTGTTAAGTGCTGGAAACGTAAAGGTGTGGGCTCAGTCGTATCTGACTCTGTGCAACGCTATGGACTATAACCCCCGTGGCTCCTCTGTCCATGGGATTCTCCAGGCAAGGACACTGGTGTGGGTTGTCATTTCCTACTTCAGGGGATCTTCCTGACCCATAGATCGAACTTGCATCTCTTGTGTCTCCTGCATTGGCAGCAGATACTTTATCTGAGCCACCAGTTAAGTACTGTAAAGGGGCCCACAAAATGTGAGAGAAAGAGAGAGAGAGAGAGAAAAGGATGGAAGGAGAGGAGGCAAGGCATTTCTTGAGAAAATTACCTGCAAGCTGAGAAGTATTGTATTTACCAGGCTGAGTACCACTAGGGCCAAGAGCGAAGGGGGCGGGCATTCATTAGAGCAGCCCACCCAGGATAAATGTACCATTGAATGGGAAAGCCAGCAGGGTGGGGTCTTTAGGACATTGATGCCAGGCTTTGGGCTGCCAGGTCCACTCATTTTCCTTGGCATCAACCTATCTCCAAGGTATTTCTCTTCCTGCCGTCTTCATGGAGAACTGTGGCCTGCAAGTGTATAGTGGGCAGGTTCCAGGGAAGGAAGCTTCATCCATTTTCCCTCTTGTTTTGTCAGCAAGTCTTTTTCCTTTGAAGATGCCAGTGAAAGTGATATTTCTTGGGACATTCTCAGCAATATTGTTAATCTTACTGGTAAGTTTCCTTCTTACATGTGCTTATTTTTTAGCATATGTAATTGGTATTATTTTATTATTTCATTCCTCCTGCCTGCATTTATCAAGCACTGTTAGATTAGACCTTGTGCTCAGTTGCTCAGTCATGTCCAACTCTTTGCAACTCCATGGACTGTAGCCCACCAGGCTCCTCTGTCCATGGACTTCTCCAGGCAAGAATACTGCAATGGGATACTGAATAATGATACAGAATACTGACATTCACTTCTCCAGGGAAACCTCCTGAACCAGAGATTGAACCCAAGTCCATCCTGCAAATTGTTGGTAACAAATCTTCAGTAAGTTTAGAAACAGAGTAAACATTTAGAACTTTTATGGAAGTTTGACAGAATAGTTTTTGTGTATTGAATCTAAAAAGAGAGAGAAAGATTTAAACTTGTGTTTAGTAGTCTTTGGGCTTTCTTTAAAATTGAATTTTCCTAGTAGTTTATTATTATTTTCCAAAACATTGTTCTGTGATGGATTAAAAAAAAAAATCTGTCTTTCCACAAAGTAGTGCTCTGACGTGCTTTGTTTTGAGCCACTAGTTCAGTTCAGTTGCTCAGTTGTGTCTGACTCTTTGCGATCCATGGACAGCAGCACTCCAGGCTTCCCTGTCCATTCAACTCACAGACCTTGCTCAAACTCATGTCCATCGAGTTGGTGATGCCATCCAACCATCTCATCCTCTGTTGTCCCCTTCTCCTCCCACCTTCAATCTTTCCCAGCATCAGAGTCTTTTCCAATGAATCAGTTCTTCACATTAGGTGGCCAAGAACTGGAGCTTCAGCTTCAGCGTCAGTACTTCCGATGAATATTCAGGGCTGATTTCCTTTAGGATTGACTGGTTGGATCTCCTTGCAGTCCCAAAGGACTCTCAAGAGTCTTCTCCAACACCACAGTTCAAAAGCATCAGTTCTTTGGTGTTCAGCTTTTTTTACAGTCCAACTCTCACATCCATACATGACTACTAGAAAAACCATAGCTTTGACAGATGGACCTTTGTCAGCAAAGTAATGTCTTTGCTTTTATATGCTGTCTAGCTTTGTCATAGCTTTTCCTCCAAGCACCAAGCATCGTTTAATTTCATGGCTGCGGTCACCATCTGCAGTGATTTTGTAGCCCAAGAAAATAAGTGGGCCTCAAAGGCACTTCACTCAAAAGCACAGGCAGTTAAACCTGATAGTTCTCATAAGGACCCAGAAACACTCTTGACGAATCAGAAGGGAGCTTGGACCTCCCTATAGACTTTCTCATTCAAAATAGAGGCTTTGGCCAGGTTCTTGGCAGCTTTCCAGATTTCTGCCAGCAGTAAACACAGATAATGAAGCTTTGAAAAAGCAGAGCACACTCCTCTTGAAAGTCTTATTTATCCAGAGCAGACACTTGACTTTACAAGAAGTCCATAAAAAGAGAGCTGGCCAGAAGAATACACAGAAGGATTGGGTGGTATCACTGATGCCCTTGAACAGCAAGGAGATCAAGCCAATCCATCCTAAAGAAAATCAACCCTGAATATTTATTGGAAGGACTGCTGCTGATGCTGAAGCTCCAATACTTTGGCCACCTGTTTCGAAGAGCTGACTCACTGGAAAAGACCCTGATGCTGGGAAAGATTGAGGGCAAGAGGACAAATGGGGCAGCAGAGGATGGGATGTTTAGATAGCATCACTGACTCAATGGACATGAGTTTGTGCAAACTGCGGGAGATAATGAAGGACAGGAAAGACTGGCATGTTGCAGTTCATGGGGTTCCAAAGAGTCGGACACAACTTAGCAACTGAACAACAACGAACAACTGATGTCCTTAGAACCAAGTGTCATGTCTGCTTTTTCTGACTCTAAGGAAAATAAAAGAGTCCTGAGCTGATATAGTTACAAAGCCTCTGGCATAAATCCAAAGATGGCCACCGTAATATCATTACGGTTAAACAATATTATGGTTAGGAAATCAGCTCTTCAAGTTCGCCACATTTGCCTGTGTGGTTCCTCCTAGATTGCTAAGAAAGGTGAACCTGCTATTGGATGGATTTCACCAGGGAAATACCACAAAGTCCCCAACTGGGATACTTCATTGCCAGTGAGTCTGAGCCAGCCTTCAGCACTCATGGGCAATTGAAATTAACATGTCCTTAGTGGATATAACCAGTTCCCTTTATTTGTATTCTTAGCTGTTCTCATATGTCTTTAGTTGGTGTCTTCCACTAGAGTGAATTAGTTGGATTTTTGCAGGCAGAAAAAAATATCTTCCTATAGCTTTGGTAATTTTCCCACGTGCCTATTACATTCTGTACCCAGAGGGTTCTGAGTAAATGTTGACTAACCCGTTAACAAAATGATGTAAATCAAACAGCAGGCTCCCTTTTTCCTCTTTGAAAGTGCATTTCTTTTCCATGCTGGTATATTGCTGTATTCACGGCTCCATGAATTAGATTTAACATTTTGGAAATGAAAGAGAAAAATAATACAGAATACTTGGCAAATATATGTCAAGACCTAATTAGCTCAGAGAATATCTAAGCCATCCAACCATTGGAGGAGGCCTCCACCAATGAGATTTCTTGAAGGGAAATTAAAAACTAAAACACTGATTTTTTACATTCCATTTTCTAATCTCTTCTTGAATTTCCTTAAGATTATCCAGAAAGGCCTCGTGTGTTCCTTCTTGGCCACAACATCAGTGAGAAGGGGCCCAGCTATGAGGGGGCCTGAAGGGAGTGAGGGTGGCAGGGTCTAGAGAGGCAAGCCCAGTCGATGGGGGCGGGGGAGTAGAGAACCACAGGCCACGGTGGTAGACAAGAGCTCCAAGCTGCGTAGAATCAGGAGCCCCAAGGGCACAGAAACATCGTTCCATTTTCCCTCACCATCCCCTTGTCTCCTTCTCCCCTGCATTTGCCCACCGCACCCCTTCTTTGCTTAGCCAAGCACACTTCCATTCTGATAGAGGAAGGGAACTTGTTTGGCTGGGGTGTAGGGAGTGGCCCACATTGTGTTTTCAATAAAGGGTTTCATTTTCACTTGTCACCCCATTGCTCTTAATCATCCTGCAAACCTAGCAAGTGGAACCACAGTTTTTTTTGAGAAAGAACCCACACTCTTCAAACACAGCAAGTCTCAACTTCCCCAAGGAAGAGTGCATGGACACTGACTAAACGCTTTGAGAACCACAAGTCATGTTGTAGACTCTTGTTACAGCTTGTTCCAGAAAAAGCATATGTGGTGTCTCCACTGAATGTCATTTGGTAATAATACGGTTCATGTAGTAAGTGAGCACCATCCATAAGAGAGAAGCTAAAGAGAAGAAAGGGAGCCATGAAAAACAGGATCAAATAAGTGCAGGCCCACGGCTCTGGAATCTTGCCCTTTTCGAAAGACCTCATGAAAGCTGAGAATTAGGCAACAGGAGGCGGGCAGAGAAAAGAAATGGACTTTGCCCATTTCTTTCTATTTCCTTTGTTTGGTTTTCCAAGAAATGCATTCTGTAGCCTCATTTTGGTATGTTTGCTGTTGGCAGAAGCTTGTAGGCTATTTCATGTGCAGGACTTCATTCAACAATACATTTTGAGGTCAGAACTTCATTACCTGTGGTGAAATTACATAGGCTATTTTGGTTATTTTCTAGGATATCAGGGGGAAAAAAAAAGACTAAAAAAAAAAAAAAAGAAAGAAACAGGAAGGGTAGAAGGAACAGAGGGAAAAAAGGAGCTAGAGAAATGTTAAGTCAAATATGAAGGGGAACAAATGATTTTTCCTGCCAACATGAGGCCCAGTTACTTGTGCATCTTGTTAAAGTGTGTTGAGGGGGGCGGGAGTGCACAGGGGCCAGGAGACACAGGTAGTGCTGCCTACATCTTTCGTTAACTGCATCCACTCACTTCCGAGGACCTGCCTGTGCTGTGCTGTGCTGTGCTGTGCTTAAGGGCTCAGTAGGGTCCGACTCTTTGCGACCCCATGGACTGTAGCCTGCCAGGCTCCTCATGAGCTATGGGATCATTGGCAATGAGAAGTGGAGAAAAGCAGTCCAACCACACAGACCAGGAGAAGTTTAGATCACACCCAGCATAGAAACAGACACCAGGCTCCTCTCTTGGTGCCCTTGCACCTTGAGAACTCAGGCTCCCCTCTCATCAGAGGTGGGGGTTTGGAAGCAGATCCAGCATGGAAGGGACGGTGCAAGATTTGAGAACACATTTTGGAAAGGTGGAGGCAGTCTTTGTGCAGAGAGGGAGCCTTACTGGTTTGGAGGAGTTTTGGCTTTTCTTCAAGATCCTATTTGGCTTCCCTGGCTAGGTGCTAGGTCCTTATGGGTGGTCACAGAGATGAGGAAGAGTGGCGAGTAAAAACAGAACCCAATTCACAACCCGATCTCAAAGATACAGGCAACTAAGCTCTTACACATGCGCGTGTGCACACGCACACACACACACACACACACAAAAACACCTCTAGGACACTATAATCCTCTCAGGAAAACTAGCCCCA
Source organism: Aepyceros melampus (assembly GCA_006408695.1). Taxonomy (NCBI): domain Eukaryota; kingdom Metazoa; phylum Chordata; class Mammalia; order Artiodactyla; family Bovidae; genus Aepyceros; species Aepyceros melampus. The sequence continues at coordinate 194,059 of SJXQ01006378.1, forward strand.
TGCTAATCTTGAAGGGCCAGTGCCCCTTTAAGACTACAAAGTCCTGTAGTTCGACTCTTTGAGACCCAACTGACTGTAATCCGCCAGGCTCCTCTGTCCATGGAATATTCCAGGTAAGAAGTGGAGTGGAATGCCATTTCCCACTCCAGAGGATCTTTCCCACCCAGAGATCGAACCCACACCTTTTGCATCTTCTGCACTGACACAAGGGTTCTTTACCACTGCACCACCTGGGAAACTTAAGACTACACTGCCTACTTGTCAAACCCTAAGAAAGGTGGAAGAAGCCAGAACCCTCTCTGGTGCCTTCTGAGCCCAGAGGTTATTTAATATCTGGTTTTGATGCACTTGAGCTTTCATTCAGGTTATGTATTTCCATCTGCTTATTCTTTCATTCATCCATGATTAACATATTGTGGGCTTTTTCAGGTCAGTATAGATAAAACTTTTCATACTGTTCATTCCCTTCTCCAGTATGAAGTTTTATCTATACTGATCTAAAAAAGCCCACAATATGTCTTTTTTCTAATTAATTTTTATTTTTTAGTTTGTTTTGCTTTACAATACTGTATTCGTTTTGCTATACATTGACATGAATCAGCCACGAGTGTACATGAACTCCCAATCCTGACCCCCCCTCCCTCCTCCCGTCCCACACCATCTCTCTGGATTATCCCCGTGCATCAGTCCCAGGCATCCTGCATCCTGCATCCTGCATCGAACCTAGACCAGCGATTCGTTTCACTTATGATATCATACATGTTACACTGCCATTCTCCCAAATCATCCCACCCTCTCCCTCTCCCACGGAGTCCAAAAGACTGTTCTATATATCTGTGTCTCTTTTGCTGTCTTGCATACAGGTTTATCATTACCATCTTTCTAAATTCCATATATATGTGTAAGTATACTGTATTGGTGTTTTTCTTTCTGGGTTACTTCATTCTGTATAATCGGCTCCAGCTTCATCCACTTCATTAGAACTGAATCAAATGTATTCTGTTTAATGGCTGAGTAATACTCCATTGTGTATATGTACCACAGCTTTCTTATCCATTCATCTGCTGATGGACATCTAGGTTGCTTCCATGTCCTGGCTATTATAAACAGTGCAGCGATTCACTTCACTTATGATATCATGCATGTTACACTGCCACTCACCCACATCATCCCACCCTCTCCCTCTCCCACAGAGTCCAAAAGGCCGTTCTATACGTCTGTGTCTCTTTTGTTGTCTCGCATACAGGTTTATCATTATCATCTTTCTAAATTCCATATATATGTGTAAGTATATTGTATTGGTGTTTTTCTTTCTGGGTTACTTCACTCTGTATAATCGGCTCCAGCTTCATCCACCTCATTAGAACTGATTCAAATGTATTCTTTTTAATAGCTGAGTAATACTCCATTGTGTATATGTACCACAGCTTTCTTATCCATTCATCTGCTGAAGGACATCTAGGTTGCTTCCATGTCCTGACTATTATAAATAGTGCTGTGATAAACACTGGGGTACATGTGTCTCTTTCAATTCTGGTTTCCTTGGTGTGTATGCCCAGCAGTGGGATTGCTGGGTCATAAGGCAGTTCTATTTGCAATTTTTTAAGGAATCTCCACACTGTTCTCCATAGTGGCTGTACTAATTTGCATTCCCACCAACAGTGTAAGAGTGTTCCCTTTTCTCCACACCCTCTCCAGCATTTATTGCTTGTTGACTTTTGGATCAGGGAAGCCCCAAACTCTAAAAGATGATGTTATCAAAGTGTTGTACTCAATATGTCAGCAAATCTGGAAGACTCAGCAGTGTCCACAGGACTGGAAAAGATCAATCCTTATTCCAGTAAGCAAGAAGGGTAGTATTATAGCATGTTAAAACCACTGGACAGTTTCACTCATCTCCCATGCTAGTAAAGTCATGTTTAGAATCTTGCATTCTAAGCTTCAGCATTACTCAAGCCAAGAACTTTCAGATGTCCAAGCTGGGTTTAGAAAAGGCAGAGGAACTAGAGATGCAATTGCTAACATACAGTGGATCATGAAGAAAGTAAAGGAATTCCAGAAAAACATCAACCTTTGTTTCACTGACTATGCTAAAGCCTTTGACCATGTGGATCATAAAAAAAAAAAAAAAATCTGAAGCTCTTTAAAAGATGGGAATAACAGGCCATCTTACCTGTCTCCTGAGAAATCTGTGTATGGCTCAAGAAGCAACCCTGTATGGAACAACTGATTGGTTTGGGGATGAGAAAGGAATATGACAGGACTGTTTATTGTCACCTTGTTTGTTTAACCTATAGGCTGAGCACATCATGAAAAATGTCAGGTTGGATGAATTGCAAGCTGGAATCAAAATAGGTGATAGAAACATCAACAACCTCAGATATGCAGATGATACCACCCTAATGGTAGAAAGTGAAGAGGAACTAAAGAGCCTCTTGATGGTGTGTGAAGGACAGTGAAAGAACCAGCTTAAAACTAAAAGTTAAAAAACTAAGATCATGCTATCTGTCTCCATTACTGCATGACAAATAGAAGAGGAAAAGGTGGAAGTAGTGACAGATTTCCTCTACTTGGGCTCCAAAGTCACTGTAGACAGTGACTGCAGCCATGAAATCAGAAGACAATTGCTTCTTGGCAGGAAAGCTATGACAAGCCTAGACAGTGCATTGAAAAGCAGAGACATTACTCGGCCAACAAAGGTCCAAATAGCCAAGGCTACAGTCTTCCTAGGTCACATATGATAGTGAGAGCTAGACCATAAAGAATGCTTTAGAATTGATGCCTTCAAACTCTGGTGCTGGAGAATACTCCTGAGAGTTCCTTGAACAGCAAGGAGATCAAGCCAGTCAATCTTAAGTGAAATCAACCCTGAATATTCACTGGAAGTACTGATGCTGAAGCTGAAGCTTCAGTATTTTGGTCACCTGATGCAAACAGCTGACTCATTGGAAAAGTCCCTGATCCTGGGAAAGATTGAGGGCAGAAGAAGAAAGTCTCAGAAGATGAGATGGTTAGATGGTATCACTGATGCAATGGACATCAACTTGGGCAAACTTCAGGAGATATTGAGGGAGAGAGAAGTCTAGCTTGCTGCAGTCCAAAGCATCACAAAAAACTGGATATGAGTAGGCAACTGGACAACATCTTGAATTCTTGAACTCTGTAAGTGTTTCAACAGCAATTACTTTCTTTTTTTTTAAGATATATATATAGATAGATAGATAGATAGATATAGATAGATAGATAGATGGATAAATATATTTGCTTTAATATCTCCCCATCTTTTTTTTTAACTTTATTTTACTTTATATTACTGTATTCGTTTTTCCATACATCAACATGGATCTGCCACGGGTGTACATGAGTTTCCAATCCTGAACCCGCTTCCCACCTCACTCCCCATACCATCTCTCTGGGTCATCCCAGTGCACCAGCCCCAAGCATCCTGTATCCTGCATCGAACTTAGACTGGCGATTCATTTCTTACATGATATTATACATGTTTCAATGTCATTCTGCCAAACCATCCCACCCTCTCCCTCTCCCACAGAGTCCAAAAGTCTGTTCTATACATCTGTGTCTCTTTTGCTGTCTCACATACAGGGTTATCATTATCATCTTTCTAAATTCCATATATATGTGTTAGTATACTGTTTTGGTGTTTTTCTTTCTGGCTTACTTCACTCTGTAAAATAAGCTCCAGTTTCATCCACCTCATTAGAACTGATTCAAATGTATTCTTTTTAATGGCTGAGTAATATTCTATTGTGTGTATGTACCACAGCTTTCTTATCCACTCATCTGCTGATGGACATCTAGGTTGCTTCCATGTCCTGGCTATTATAAACAGGGCTGCGATGAACATTGGGGTACACGTGTCTCTTTCAATTCTGGTTTCCTTGGTGTGTATGCCCAGCAGTGGGATTGCTGGGTCATAAGGCAGTTCTGTTTCCAGTTTTTTAAAGGAATCTCCACACTGTTCTCGATAGTGGCTCTACTAGTTTGCATTTCCACCAACAGTGTAAGAGGGTTCCCTTTTCTCCACATCCTCTCCAGCATTTATTGCTTGTAGACTTTTGGATTGCAGTCATTCTGACTGGTGTGAAATGGTGCCTCTTTGTGGTCTTGATTTGCATTTCTCTGATAATGAGTGATGTTGAGCATCTCTTCATGTGTTTGTTAGCCATTCGTATGTCTTCTTTGGACAAATGTCTATTTAGTCCTTTGGCCCATTTTTTGATTGGGTAGTTTATTTTTCTGGAATTAAGCTGCAGGAGTTGCTTGTATATTTTTGAGATTAGTTGTTTGTCAGTTGCTTCATTTGTTATTATTTTCTCCCATTCGGAAGCCTGTCTTATCACCTTGCTTATAGTTTCCTTTGTTGTGCAGGAGCTTTTAATTTTAATTAGATCCCATTTGTTTATTTTTGCTTTTTTCCCCAGTATTCTGGGAGATGGGTCATAGAGGATCCTGCTGTGATTTATGTCGGAGAGTGTTTTGCCTATATTCTCCTCTAGGAGTTTTATAGTTTCTGGTCTTACGTTTAGATCTTCAATCCACGTTGAGTTTATTTTTGTGTATGGTGTTAGAAAGTGATCTAATTTCATTCTTTTACAAGTGGTTGACCAGTTTTCCCAGCACCACTTGCTAAAGAGATTGTCTTTAATATATTGTATATTCTTGCCTCCTTTGTCGAAGATAAGGTGTCCATAGGTGGGTGGATTTATCTCTTGGCTTTCTATTTTGTTCCATTGATCTATATTTCTGTCTTTGTCCCAGTACCATACTGTCTTGATGACTGTGGCTTTGTAGTAGAGCCTGAAGTCAGGCAGGTTGATTCCTCCAGTTCCATTCTTCTTTCTCAAGATTGCTTTGGTTATTTGAGGTTGTTTTGTATTTCCATACAAATTGTGAAATCATTTGTTCTAGCTCTGTGAAAAATACCTCTGGTAGCTGGATAGGGATTGCATTGAATCAGCAGATTGCTTTAGGTAGTATTCTCATTTTCACTATATTGATTATTCCAATCCATGAAAAAGAAATTAAGGAAACAATTCCATTCATCATTGCAATGGAAAGAATAAAATACTTAGGAATATATCTACCTAAAGAAACTAAAGACCTATATATAGAAAACTATAAAACTGGTGAAAGAAATCAAAGAGGACACTAATAGATGGAGCAATTACTTTCATCTGCATTTTTGTGTGGCAATATTCAAAGCCAGGCTTCCCTGGTGCCTCAGATGATAAAGAATCTTCCAGCAATGCAGAGATTTCGATTTGATCCCTGGGTAGGGAAGACCCCCTGGAAAGTGAAAGTCTTGTCCAGTTCTTTCGACCCTATGGACTGGAGCCAACCAGGCTTCTCCATTCATGGAATTTTCTAGGCAAGAGTACTGGAGTGCATTACCATTTCCTTTTCCAGAAGGGGTGGAGAAGACTTCGTGGAAAAGAGAATTGCTACTCACTCCAGTATTTTTCTTTTCCATACTGTTCATGGAAATATCAAGGTAAGAATGCTGAAGTGGTTTGCAATTTCCTTCTCCAGTGGACCACATTTTGTCAGAATGATCCACCATGATCTGTCCATCTTGGTTGGCACTGCACAACATGGCTCATAGTTTCATAGAGTTACACAAGGCTGTGATCCTTGTAATCATGTGCAGATCTGAGAGTTGGATCATACAGAAGGCTAAGCACTGAGGAACTGATGCTTTTGAACTGTGATGCTAGAGGACTCTTGAGAGTTCGTTGGACTGCAAGTAGATCAAACCAATCAATTCTAAAGGAAATCAACCCTGAATATTCATTGGAAGGACTGATGTTGAAGCTGAAGTTCCAATACTTTGGCCACCCCATGCATAGAGCTGACTCTCTGGAAAAGACCCTGATGCTGGGAAAGGTTGAGGGCAGGAAGAGAACGGGGCAACAGAGAATGAGATGATTGGATGGTACCACTGACTCGATGGAAGTGAGTTTGAGGAAATTCTGGGAGATAATGAAGGACAGGGAAGACTGGCATGCTGCAGTCCATGTGGTCACAAAGAGTTGACATGGCTTAGTGACCAAACAATAGCTAATATCCTTGTCTGGAGAATTCCATGAACAGAGGAGCCTGGTTAGATTACAGTCTGTGCACTCACAAAGAGTTGGACATGACCAAGTGACTGCACACACACACACATTAAAGTCACCCTTCTGTTCTTTTGGAAATTTTTGTCTTTAACAAGAAAAGCATAATATAACTTTCTGATATTTGCGATAACTTCCCAGGCACCTCTGCATTCTCTGGACCAGTCAAGGAGGTTGGAGAGGGAGAGTGTAGATATGAAAGAACTGAGATGTTCTCTTTGTGAGGGTGCATCCTATCAAACTGAAATTTTCAAGTCCGGCTGTGCAAGAAACAATCTGTGAATGTTTTAAAACCCCTCACTCTCTAATGACCATGAAATCAGTAGCCATGTATTCAGACATTAGGCATAGTTCCTCTTAAAAAGCCCCATCAGGAGTAGCTCATTTTTTACTTTTTTGATATAAAAGTTTTTTTTTTAATATTTATGTACTGATATTGCTGTGTCAGATCTTAGTCGCAGAATGCGGTATCTTGCATTCTGGTGCATGGATTCTCTGGTTGTGGTGCACAGGCTCTGTAGGTGTGGCTGGTGGACTCAAGAGCAGGCAGGGTTCAGAACTTGAAGTCCATGGGCTTAGTTACATGTGGGGTCTTAGTTTCCTGACCAGGAATCAAATCAAGTTCCCATGTGTTGCAAGGTGATTCTTAACCACTGGACCACCTGGGAAGTCCCAGGATCAGCTATTAATAGGTGATAATTTCTATTGAAAAAGGGACAATTCAGGAAAGATTAGAATATTCTTGATAATTTTTTTTCTGTTTAGAAATATCATTTTAAGTAAAATGTCATATGAACAACTGGACTTAATTTTTTTTGGCTTATTATATTCCTACCAAACAAACGACTTATTTTTGGAACACAAGTCCTGAAAACACATGGATTCTCTGGTTGTGGTGCACAGGCTCTGTAGGTGTGGCTGGTGGACTCAAGAGCAGGCAGGGTTCAGAACTTGAAGTCCATGGGCTTAGTTACATGTGGGGTCTTAGTTTCCTGACCAGGAATCAAATCAAGTTCCCATGTGTTGCAAGGTGGATTCTTAACCACTGGACCACCTGGGAAGTCCCAGGATCAGCTATTAATAGGTGATAATTTCTATTGAAAAAGGGACAATTCAGGAAAGATTAGAATATTCTTGATAATTTTTTTTCTGTTTAGAAATATCATTTTAAGTAAAATGTCATATGAACAACTGGACTTAATTTTTTTTGGCTTATTATATTCCTACCAAACAAACGACTTATTTTTGGAACACAAGTCCTGAAAACACAACAGTAAGGCTATCTACCTTGAATGCAATGCTGATTTCTTGGAAAATTTTTGAGATTTTAATAAAACCTGTTAGTGGTGAATTGGCTGTTTTATCTTGGAGTCATACTGTAGGCATTTAATAATATGTAGTATGTCATGTGTCCCAGAAAAATGTTGTTTATGTATCCTTTGAAACAACTTATTCATAGAAATAAGACAAAGAAAAAACAAATAAATCCTATGTATAATATTTTGAAAAACATTATTTTATATCAACTACTCCTTGGATAACCAACTAGAGTAAGAATTTATACTGTGTTTAGAAAAGGGGCTATCCCCAGGCTCCACAGTTTCTAGTTTACATTTTTTTTTTTACTTCTCAAGGGAAGCCAGGCAATGATCATAACTCTTTGGTGTTCCAGACCAAGCTAGAACTACTTTAAAGCAGAGATAAGGTAATATTAAAGTGAAAGTGAAGTTGCTCAGTAGTGTCTGACTCTTTGCGACCCCATGGACTGCAGCCTAGCAGACTCCTCCATACATGGGATTTTCCAGGCAAAAATACTGAAGGGTTGCCATTGCCTTCTCCAGGAGATCTTCCCCACCCAGGGATTGAACTCAGGTCTCCAGCATTGCAGGAAGATGCTGTACTGTCTGAGCCACAAGTAATAATAATTTAAGGGAATATTGAAACAAGACTGACTGAGGTTTTTTTGTTTTGTTTTGTTTGTTTGTTTGTTTTCTTTTAGTGCTTGGGTTTCCTTAACCTTAAAATAATAAATCCTTTCAACCTGGTTTTATTAAGCTATGTTAACTACTGATTTCTTAAAACAGTTTAAAGTTTCTCTCTGATTTTCTAATCAAAGATTCCCTCAGATAAAACATATATTTCAGTATTGGTATGAATACTGTAATTTAATTAAAGTCAACAGGATCCCCTAGAGTTTGCCTTTTTTTTTTTTTTCCCCTATTGTACTAAGATAAAAGCTAAATGCTGGAACTTCAGGAGGACCAGCAGTGTTATACTTACCCAGAGCCATGAAACAAAGTTCTTCAAAAATATGTCTGTTGGTAAACATAAAATATGACTTCTCTCTCAGTAAAAGTTTATAATATTTTAAGAATATCTTTCACTGTGTAGATAGCATAGCAAACATTATTACATATTAATATAAAATCAGACATCTTTGTTAAGTAGGATTTTAATGTATAGATAATCTTCTGAAAATATTTAGATTGCTTGTTTTAATAAAAGTTATATCAGTAAAACATTGTTGTTACAAACTGCCAAATGAGAATGGACATTGATTTATTACATGAAAACCAATTCCAAAATATTCATTTAAATTAGGTTAAACAAATAAAACTATTTGTTTATTTAATTAGAATAAAACCAAGTTAAGATAAAATTATCTTGTATTATATATCTCTTGCTCTAAATGTGATATTCCCAGACATTTCATTTATCTGTATCATTTTACCATGGTGCCTAAATAAAAAAAGTAAAACATAATGAAAAAGTTTTGCATTTATTCTCATAGTAGGTAATAAAAACTAGTACCAAAACTTGAAGTAAAATAAACAGATTCATATAGAAAATATCTGTGAAATGAAATATGTAGATAACAGAAGCCTTTATTTGTTAACAACATTGCATTTAACTATTGTATTTATTTAACCATTGTATTGTATTGTATTCGACCATTGTAATTAACTATTATTTATTGAATGCCTATTCTATGCCATATATATGTATATATATATATGCTCCTATGCTATATGCATATACTCTCCATATATATAGTATGTGCATATACTATAATATACACATATACTATATGCCATATAATGGTGATCTGGGTTAAATTCACCCATTCCAGTCCATTTTAGTTCGCTGATTCCTAGAATGTCAATGTTCACTCTTGCCATCAAATGTTTGACCACTTCCAATTTGCCTTGATTCGTGAACCTGACATTCCAGGTTCCTATACAATACCCAAAAAAGATGGAGAAGCTCTATACAGTCAACAAAGACTGGGAGCTGACTGTAGCTCAGATCATGAACTCCTGATTGCCAAATTCAGACTTAAATTGAAGAAAGTGGGCAACACCACTAGACCATTCAGGTATGACTTAAATCAAATCCCTTATGATTAT
>SJXQ01006378.1:204606-215182 GCA_006408695.1 Aepyceros melampus
GATACAATATTGCTCTTTACAGCATCAGACCTCGCTTCTATCACCAGTCACATCCACAACTGGGTATTGTTTTTGCTTTGGCTCCATCCCTTCGTTCTTTCTGGAGTTATTTCTCCACTGATCTCCAGTAGCATATCGGGCACCTTTGACCTGGGGAGTTCCTCTTTCAGTATCCTATCATTTTGCCTTTTTATACTGTTCATGGGGTTCTCAAGGCAAGAATACTGAAGTGGTTTACCGTTCCCTTCCCCAGTGGACCGCATTCTGTCAGACCTCTCCTCCATGACCCGCTCATCTTGGGTGGTCCCATGGGCATAGCTTAGTTTCATTGAGTTAGACAAGGCTGTGATCCTAGTGTAATTAGATTGACTAGTTTTCTGTGAGTATGGTTTCAGTGTGTCTGCCTTCTGATGCCCTCTTGCAACATCTACCATCTTACTTGGGTTTCCCTTACCTTGGGCGTGGGGTATTTTTTTATGGCTTCTCCAGCAAAGCTCAGGTGCTGCTCCTTACCTTGGATGATGGGTAACTCCTCACTGGCACCCCTCCTAACATTGAATGTGGATAAGCTCCTCTAGGCCCTCCGGCACCCATGAAGCCACCACTCCTTGGACATCAGGTAGCTCCTCCCGGCCTCCGCCACTGCCCTCGGGCATGGGGTGATTCCTCTCTGCTGCTCCTGCACTATTGCAGCCTGGCACTCATGGCCAGTGCCCCTGACCTCGGACGTGGGATAAATCCTCTTAGCAGCCACCCCTTGGGCATGGGGTCCTCCCAGCTTCTGCCCCTGACCTTGGACGTGGGATAGCTCCTCTCACCCACGCTATGTGCGCTGGTTGCAGCCATCCATGCTATGCTATCTCAAAAGCGACAGAATGATCTCTGTTTGTTTCCAAGGCAAACCATTCAATATCACAGTAATCCAAGTCTATGTCCCAATCAGTAATGCTGAAGAAGCTGAAGTTGAACGGTTCTATGAAGACCTACAAGACCTTTTAGAACTAACACCCAAAAAAGATGTCCTTTTCATTATAGAGGACTGAAATGCAAAAGTAAGAAGCCAAGAAACACCTGCAGTAACAGGCAAATTTGGCCTTGGAGTGCGGAATGAAGCAGGGCAAAGACTAATAGAGTTTTGCCAAGAAAATGCACTGGTCATAACAAACACCCTCTTCCAACACACAAGAGAACATTTTACACATGAACATCACCAGATGGTCAATACTGAAATCAGATTGATTATATTCTTTGCAGCCAAAGATGGAGAAGCTCTATATATACAGTCAACAACAACAACAACAACAAAAAAACCAGGAGCTGACTGTGGCTCAGATCATGTGGTCCTTATTGCCAAATTGCAGAAAGTAGGGAAAACCACTAGACCATTCAGGTATGACCTAAATCAAATCCCTTACTATTATACAGTGGAAGTGAGAAATAGATTTAAGAGACTAGATCTCATAGATAAACTGCCTGATCAACTATGGAATGAGGTTTGTGACATTGTACAGGACACAGGGATCAAGACCATCCCCATAGAAAAGAAATGGAAAAAACAAAATGGCTGTCTGGGGAGGCCTTACAAATAGCTGTGAAAAGAAGAGAAGCGAAAAGTAAAGGAGAAATGGAAAGATATAAGCATCTGAATGCAGAGTTCTAAAAAATAACAAGGAGAGATAAGAAAGCCTTCCTCAGCAATCAATGCAAAGAAATAGAGGGAAAAAAATAAAATGGGAAAGACTAGAGATATCTTCAAGAAAATTAGAGATTCGAAGGTAATATTTCATGCAAAGATGGGCTCTATAAAGGACAGAAACGGTCTGGACCTAATAGAAGCAGAAGATATTAAGAAGAGGTGGCAAGAATACACAGAAGATCTGTAGAAAAAATATGATCATGACCAAGATAATCACGATGGTGTGATCACTCACCTAGAGGGAAACAACCTGGAATGTGAAGTCAAGTGGAGTTTAGAAAGCATCACTATGAACAAAGCTAGTGGAGGTGATGGAATTCCAGTGGAGCTATTTCAAATCCTGAAAGATGATGCTGTGAAAGTACTGTACTCGATATGCCAGTAAATTTGGAAAACTCAGCAGTGGTCACCAGACTGGAAAAGGTCAGTTTTCATTCCAATCACAAAGAAAGGCAATGTCAAAGAATGCTCAAACTACCGCACAATTTCACTCATCTCACACACTGTAAAGTAATGCTCAAAATTCTCCAAGCCAGACTTCGGCAATATATGAACCATGAACTTCTTGATGTTCAAGCTGGTTTTAAAAAAGGCAGAGGAACCAGAGATCAAATTGCCAACATCTGCGGGATCATCGAAAAAGCAAGAGAGTTCCAGAAAGACATCTATTTCTGCTTTATTCACTATGCCAAAGCCTTTGACTGTGTGGATCACAATAAACTGTGGAAAATTCTGAAAGAGATGAGAATACCAGACCACCTGACCTGCCTCTTGAGAAACCTATATGCAGGTCAGGAGGCAACAGTTAGAACTGGACATGGAACAACAGACTGGTTCTAAATATGGAAAGGAATACATCAAGGCTGTATATTGACACCCTGCTTATTTAACTTCTATGCAGAGTACATCATGAGAAACGCTGGACTGGAAGAAGCACAAGCTAGAACCAAGATTGCTGGGAGAAATACCAATCACCTCAGATATGCAGATGACACCACCCTTATGGCAGAAAGTTAAGAGGAACTAAAATGCCTCTTGATGAAAGTGAAAGAGGAGAGTGAAAAAGTTGTCTTAAAGCTCAACATTCAGAAAACGAAGATCATGGCATCTAGTCCCATCACTTCATGGGAAATAGATGGGGAAACAGTGTAAACAGTGTCAAACTTTATTTTTTGGGGCTCCAAAATCAGTGAAGATGGTGACTGCATCATGAAATGAAAAGAACCTTACTCCTTGGAAGAAAAGTTATGACCAACCTAGATAGCATACTGAAAAGCAGTGACATTACTTTCCTGACTAAGGTCCGTCTAGTCAAGGCTATGGTTTTTCCTATGGTCATGTATGGACGTGAACGTTGGACTGTGAAGGAAGCTGAGTGCCAAAAAATTGATGCTTTTGAACTGTAGTGTTGGAGAAGACTGTTGAGAGTTCTTTGGACTGCAAGGAGATCCAACCAGTCCATTCTGAAGGAGATCAGCCCTGGGATTTCTTTAGAAGGAATGATGCTAAAGCTGAAACTCCAGTACTTGGCCACCTCATGCAAAGAGGTGATTCTTTGGAAAAGACCCTGATGCTGGGAGGGATTGGGGGCAGGAGGAGAAGGGGACGACAGAGGATGAGATGGCTGGATTGCATCAATGACTCGATGAACATGAATCTGAATGAATTCGGGAGTTGGTGATGGACAGGAAGGCCTGGCATACTGTGATTCACGTGGTCGCAAAAAGTCAGACACATCTGAGAGACTGAACTGAACTGATATGCTATATACTATATATAAGCATATACTATATTTCTATATATTTGCTAGCTCCTTGGAACAAAAACAATGACCAACCTAGCCAGCATATTAAAAAGCAAAGACATTACTTTGCTGGGAAAACTCTGTCTAGTCAAAGCTATGGTTTTTCCAGTTGTCACATATGGATGTGAGAATTTGATTATAAAGAAAGCTGAGCACAAAAGAATTGATTCTTTTGATCTGTGTAAAATAAACTACACACTTATTTTATTAGATAAAAAAATTCTATTTTGAGCATCTTAAAATGTATAAAAATTTAACATTATTCATAATTTCAATTTAACTATGAGATATATATGGGAATATGTCACATAATTAATAAGAAAAACAATTTCTTAAATTTAAATATATATTTTTTTCCATAGCTGTTTTGGACAAGTGGTAAAATGAATTATCATTCAAAATGGTAAATAATGTTTATAGTCTCTGGATAAGTAGGAAAATTATACTTCTGACTTTACCAGAAAGAAATATAAGACTTAAGTCTCTGATACAAATTTCCTTCCTATTTTTAACACCTGTGAAGAAAGTTGACTGCCGAAGAATTGATGGTTTGAACTGTGATGTTGGAGGAGACTCTTAAGTGTCCCTTGGACTGCAAAGAGGTCCAACAAATCCATCCTAAAGGAGACCAATCCTGAGTGTTCATTGAAAGGACTGATGCTAAAACTGAAACTCCAATACTTTGGCCACTTAATGTGAAGAGTTGACTCACTGGAAAAGACTCTGATGCTGGGAGGGATTGAGGCAGGAGGAGAAGGGGACGACAGAGGATGAGATGGCTAGATGGCATCACTGACTCAATGGACATGAGCTTGGGTGGATTCTGGGAGTTGGTGATGACAGGGAGGCCTGGCATGCTGCGATTCATGGGGTCGCAGAGTTGGACACGACTGAGCGACTGAACTGAACTGAACTGGACTGAACACCATAAAAAATCAGCACCTAGGAAAGAGCTTTTTGAGTGGCCTACTTACATCACAAGTATCAACACTGCATTGAATATCTTATCCATAAGCTTTTGAACTTCCTTGAAATCCTGTCATGATTTCTATCTGCTATGCCAAAGTCTCCTACAGGTTAACCCACACTCTGTACATTTAATGACTCTGACCCAAGAACATTCCACATTGCTTCATGGAATTTAAAATTCATACCCATTGTCTAAAATTTGTGTTACTGATTTTCATGTGGAGAGTTGTCAGGGAAGAAAGGAGAGTTCCCCCGAGGACATTCAAATTGATTAAAAAATGTCAATCATGTCTATGCATTAGATAGGGAATTTAATTCCAGAAACATTCTCAGTCTAGACAAGATGGCATATGAGCCTGGGCTGATGACCATCTGCTCACCACTCAACCTGGAAGTCTACATGACCAGAAACCACAGAAAATTTAAAAGTAGATTTGGGATTTGTGTGTCTGTGTGGCTGTGACTCTGGTAGTGGTTGGAAAGGTGAGATTTGCGATAAAGAAATTTAGGAAGAAAGCAAGAGAGTTGCCATGGGCTGAGGTTTCTAGTAGTGTGTTTCCTATTCCCAGCTTTGCCCCACTCATTTCTGAATAAGAAAATTTAAATGCCCAGATCAGGAGGGACAATAAAGCAGTATAAACACAGGAAAAACCAGAGAAGATAATGAAAGGAGAAATCTAATTAGTTAGATCTTAAACTAATCACATTCTGAAAACAAAAGGGCCACAAAATGACAATTGAGTCACGTTTTCAGGGAAAAAAAATAAATTTCTCAACATATAACTTCTTAAAGATTTGTTGATTCATGGTCATTGTTACAAGGAGAGAATAAGGCAAACAGAGTGTGGTCAAGCCTTGGTGGAGAATGGCAAAACTAGGCTTTCATAACTCCTTCTATATTCTGTATTTTGGTTTAAAAATGGCTCAACGAAGACAGGGAAAAAAGACAATAAATTACAATTAGTGCATAAACTTTAAAAGAAATATCAAAAGCTAATTAGTGTATGGCATAAGTTATTAATTAAATAGGGGAAAACTAATCCAGATTTTTGTTTTGTTTTGTTTTAAGAAAACACCCTAATAAGACATCTCTGAATTTCATTGCAGAGTTGTATTAAGCTGGGAAGTGTCACTCTCATCCTAAAAATAAAGTGGAAAAATTGCAAAGTAGTATTTTTTTCCCTAACATATCAGGAAACTGAGATTTTAGGTAAACTCTCTAGAATCTAGGCAGTGATAGACACCTACAGGTAAAAACAAGGCACAGACATTTGCATGCCCAGGGTACAGATGGCCAGGTGCCACAGATGCTAGTTAAAAGGCACATTGGAAAAAACTAATACATTTCTAAAGCTAAGTGTGAATGAGTGTGAGAACTTGAAATCTCCAGGTCTGTTCTTGTATGAGGATTCACACAGGCTTGCAGGTATTTTCCTTCTTTAACCCCATAAGGAAGTGGCAAATGGCAGCAGACATAATCCTAAAAATGTGTTTATGATTATGCTGCCTAAGCCTGAGAAATAGTGGGTATTGCTGAAATTCTGCACAGACCATTCCCTCCTCCTTCTTAATCTGTAGAAGGAGGAACAACAAAAATTGTTGCCTTGGAGCACTGGTGTAAAAACATTGCACTTGGGGAAAGAGGATGGGGTAAAAGAAACAAAAAGAGGTACTAATTCTGAAGAATAATAACTCTGAATGATAATATATGCTGGGTCATGAGCTAACAGTTTAGAAGGGGCAAGAAAACTTGCTCAGGTAATACCCCCTCACCCAACAAGATCCAAGGACAAAGAACCTTCCTTGGACCAAGGCTTTATAGAATATTAGATATTATTCCATTTTTCTGAACCCCCACTGTACAAAACCAGCATTGAGTAAAAATGATAATGTAAGAGAGATGAGAGAGCTAGAAAAGACAGAACTGCTCTGGGGTACAGAATAAAAGAAGGACTCAAAGCCAACAGGGTAGCAGCCACTGAGGAAATAACTTCTGGTCTTGCAGGCACAGTCATCAAATGAATATTATGGCAGGTGTGCTGTATTAGAGAATCAACATCTAAAAATTAAAATACTGAACATAATCATAAATGTAAAATGGCTTTAATGTGCGTCAGTTTGAGATAGCCATCTAGGAATTCTGTGCAGTTTGAAGCCATTTGAGTGGCAGAAGGCCCCCTTTTATACCAAATGGTTACATTTTACATCTACTCTACACTGGTTGTACCACATTTTGATTTCTGTTGCAAAACTAAAGGGCAGCTTTCTAGAGAGATACAGCAAGCAAATATGCAATAGGATATAATTTAATGTGATAGTATTCAAAGCATTCAAAATGCATTTCTTTGAAAAATCAAAGCTTGTTTAACCTTGAGAAAGAAAAACCTATTAATATATCCTATGCATTCAAAATCATTGAAGGAATTTTCAAATGGAAAAATCCCACAATTTATATATGATTTTGAAGGCTAGACATCATTCGAACCAATACGAATAAACCATTGAAATATATACTTTCAATCATGGAAGAAATAATTTATTAAAGTAGCTTAAAGATAAATATACTATTTTGAAGATGTATCATTAATGTCTAGCAAGTATATATTAGATAATCTATATCAGTGGATATTTTCAGGAAATTGATCATTTTTAGATGAAACTATATTTAATACTACTGATTATATTATTATACCTGAGGTGACACATATTGCAAGTCTTTCAATTTAAATTTTGTGTTGATAATTTTTGAGAAATAAAACTCATGATGATATTTAGTCCAAAATTTCTATATAATATTATATGCTAGTTAGCTCCTAAGCTAAATTATTTGGCAGGAGCAGTATATTTCAGTTCAGTTCAGTCGCGCAGTCGTGTCCGACTCTTTGCGACCCCATGAACTATTTAGTTCAATGGAAAACAAAGCTAAGAAGAGAGTAATGTAAATAATCCAGAAAAATTATTTTCAAAATGGACAAGAGGTTTATATTTAGTTTTTAAATGTACTAAAAATAGTGAAGCTTCTTTGTATTATATATTGCTTATGCTTTAAGAATGCACTGTTCTTCTAAAAGAAATGACCTCAATACATTTCATGAATCATCTTTCAGATGGGAGACATTAAGATTTGCCAGTATCAGTGAAAGTGATTCTCTCAGAGTTTTTTTTCAGTCCCTGTCTTCACTAGATTCTTAGATATGTTTAGAAATATTATTTGAATCTTAAAGAATATACTTACTTTTCTGTTACTTTTACATTTAAATATGAAGAACTCTACATTTTAAAAGAAAATTTGACAGGGCTTTCTTTGTAGCTTGTGTTTACAGGGAAGATTTCACGAAACAAAAGAAAGAGCTAAAAACGGCTTTCGGTTTTGCTTCTGCAAAGGAATTTCCTGCCAGGAATAATATAATGTGTAACAAGACTTGCAGTTCACCAATGCAATTTTTGTTTAACCTGCAGTGGAGTTGGTTGAACAGATGTGGTGGGATTTGTGTTCAGGAAGGGAAACATATTCTAGATCCACACAAAAGGGTTATTTGTTCAGTGCAGAGTCCTGGGGGATGTGTGTGGAGACGAAGTAACACCTGTAACCCTGGCTTACTCTCCTGAGCTGAAAAAGCACAAGGACATTGTCTGTCTATGTTTCCCCCTAAGAGACTGTCTGGCATTAAATTTAAGAGTAAATGTTACAGAAAACCATGGAGCAAACATTATTTTTTAAATACAGTTAAAACAATAAATTATTAAAGAACTCATGTTTTAACTCTAGGTTGAAATAAAATCCAATGAAAAGAAAATTGAGCTTACTTAACAAACATGAATGAAATAATTGCTTTCAATGTTTTAATAATTTTTCAATAATAATATGTTAAATAACTCATATATTATATATTTCATTTAATTCATATAAATGTCAACACAACCAAAACTAACAGTTTTAAACCACTTTGAGAAGGAAAATGAATAGGCAAAGTAATCAAATTTGTCTTCCACAATGTTTCTGTTTTACTATTACTTTTACATTATAGATAATTGATGCAAATTTAACTAAGCTCTAACATAGAGTAGCTTATTTCTTGATTAAACATGTGCATCTTGTATCTAAGAAGGAAACCAAAACAAACAAAAAATAGAACAAGGAAAAACACCCGGTCACACAGCATAGTGTTCTTAAAAATGACACAATTCCCAACAGCCAATGGCACACACATTCCAATTAACAAAGCAAGTTGCATTGATAAATCTTGAAAGTGTTAGTTACTCAGTTGTGTCCAATTCTTTGTGACCCTATAGACTGTAGCCCACTAGACTCTCTGTCTGTGAGATTCTCCATGCAAAATTACTAGAGTGGGTTGTCATTCCCTTCTCCAGGGAATCTTCCTGACCCAGAGATTGAAACTGCGAGTCCTGCACTGAAGGTAGATTATTATCACCAGGGAATCCCAATAATCTAGGAAGCTCTCCACAATTATTAATAGCTAAAATGCACAAATGAATACTTTAACTGAAAATGAAAAGTTTAGGGAACACTGTCCTAAAAATCCTAATAAAAATTGTAATCAAGTATTTATTAACCTTAAATGAGATAGGAAAATATTAATATTAATAAATATAATTATTATTTCCCTGGTGTCTCAGTGGTAAAGAATCTGGCTGCCAATGCAGGAGACACAGTAGACACAGATTTGATTCCCTGGGTTGGAAATTTCTCCTGGAGAAGGAAATGGCAACTCATTGCACTGTTCTTGCCTGGGAAAATCTCATGGACAGTGGAAGCTAGTGGGCTGTAGTCTATAGGTTACAAAGAGTTGGACACAACTTAGCAACTACACAGCAACAACAAATGACCACTGGAGGGGATGAACAAACAATTTTGAGGGTAATTTCAATGAGAATTTTAAAATTCATCACTGTCTTTATGAGGGCGTTGATCCATTCCAGCAAAAATGTGACAGTGTTTATGACCCAAAGCCCATAATCAGTGCATCACTAATTTACCTTAAACTTCCCTTCAATTAACAATCAGGACTGTGGTACATTTGCCTCTTAAACATTTGCTAAGAACAACATTCAGAAAACTAAGATCATGGCATCTGGCCTCACCACGTCACGGGAAATAGATGGGGAAACAGTGGAAACAGTGTCAGACTTTATTTTTGGGGGCTCCAAAATCACTGCAGATGGTGATTGCAGCCGTGAAATTAGGCCGCTTACTCCTTGGAAGAAAAGTTATGACCAACCTAGACAGCATATTGAAAAGCAGAGACATTATTTTGCCAACAAAGGTCCGTCTAGTCAAGACTATGGTTTTTACAGTGGTCATGTATGGATGTGAGAGTTGGACTGTGAGGAATGCTGAGTGCCAAAAATTGATGCTTTTGAACTGTGGTGTTGGAGAAGACTCTTGAGAGTCCCTTGGACTGCAAGGAGATCCAACCAATCCATTCTGAAGGAGATCAACCCTGGGATTTTTTTTGGAAGGAATGATGCTAAACTGAAACTCCAGTACTTTGGCCACCTCTAGGGAAGACTTGACTCATTGGAAAAGACTTTGATGCTGGGAGGGATTGAGGGCAGGAGGAGAAGGGGACAACAGAGGATGAGATGGCTGGATGGCATCACCAACTCTATGGACATGAGTTTGGGTGAACTCTGGAAGTTGGTGATGGACAGGGAGGCCCAACGTGCTGCGATTCATGGGGTTGCAAAGAGTTGGACACAACTGAGTTACTGAACTGAACTGAAGAAAAAAAGAGAGAGAGAAAGATAAAATGTATTTCAAAGAAAATAGAGGAGGATATACGATAAAGGACAGAAATGGTACGGACCTAACAGAGGCAGAAGATATTAAGAAGAGGTGAAAAGAATACATGGAAGAACTGTACAAAAAAAGATCTTCCTGACCCAGATAATCATGATGATGTGATCACTAATCTAGAGCCACATATTTTGGAATGTGAAGTCAAGTGGGTCTTAGAAAGCATCACTATGAACAAAGCTAGTGGAGGTGATGGAATTCCAGTTGAGCTGTTTCAAATCCTGAAAGATGATGCTGTGAAAGTGCTACACCTAATATGCCAGCCAATTTGGAAACCTCAGCAGTGGCC
>SJXQ01006378.1:216406-233830 GCA_006408695.1 Aepyceros melampus
GAACTCCGGGAGTTGGTGATGGACAGGGAGGCCTGGTGTGCTGTGATTCGTGGGATCTCAAAGAGTCTGACACAACTGAGCAACTGAACTGAACTGAATACTATGTGCAATCAGAAAACTCAAAAGAACTAGAAAAATTAAAATGTAGAAAAGAAAAATTCATATGTAAATATTTCTTTGGTAACTAGAGTCATCTCATTTCAAAGCTAGCAAAGATAGAAAAAGAAGAGAGTAATTAGATGCACAGCTGATACCTTTGAAAGAAATACATATCATAAAAACCTAGCATGTATAGTTCATATACCAGTCAACACTTCCATATTTGGTCAAGAAAAGCTTATCTGTTACCTACATTGCAAGCAATGAGAATGAAGAAAATGCAGGGCCTTGAAGGATTGTGGCATGACCATTATATTCAAAATGAGTGAATTTATAAATGAACTTCAAAGAAATAAGTGGGTGATTTTTAACATTTTTAGGTTTAGCAAAAATACTTTTTGAGTTAGGTATTTTTCACAGATAATAATGAAACTTATTTAGATTCTTGCATAGCTATTCTATTTATTGTAAGTTGTTTTACGTTTGTTTTCTTCCTTTCCTAAGTACACTGATACTGTTGTTTTGTTCTTTACTTAGATTTTTTACTGGGATGTAATTGCTTTACAATGTTGTATTAGTTTCTGCTGTACAATGAAGTGAATCAGCCATATGTATACATATACCCCCTATCTCCTCCTGAATATTCATTGGTAGGACTGATGCTGAAGCTGAAACTCTTATACTTTAGCCACCTGAGGAGGAAAGTCAACTCATTGGAAAAGACCCTGATGCTGGGAAAGATTGAGGGCAGGAGGAGAAGGGGATGACAGAGGATGAGATGCCTGGATAGCATCACTGACTCAGTGAACACGAGTTTGAGCAAATAAGAAATATTGTAAGTACTGCTGCAATGAACATTGGGGTACATGTGTCCTTTTAAATTTTGTTTTTTCTCATGATATATACTCATGGATTGCTGGGTCATATGGTAGTTCTATGTTTAGTGCTTTCTTTCTTTTTTTTTTTTTTAAAGGACTTCCATACTCTTCTCCACAGCAACTGTATCAATTTACATTCCCACCAACAGTGCAAGAGGGTTCCATTTTCTGTTTTTAAGTATCATGTTAGAAGTTTAGCATGGAGTAGTTAATATAATAAGAAGATCACCTGTAACTAGTCCTAACTGTAAAAGAATATTTAAAACTCCTCTTTTATTTTGTAAACACACACACACAAACTGAAAGTTTTGTTGCACCTCTCAAGCAATCACAGTAATGTTATTGAAAATAGGATTTAACAGGAGATGGGAAAGAGTATTAGAAGCTTCACACAGACTTGAACCTAGGCTTAATGTCAGTCCTTCTCCTTCAAAAAAAAAAAAAAAAATTATATATATATATATATATATATATATACACACACACACAAAACATTGAATTCTGAGAAAGTAAGGAGTATTTATGTTTACAATGTGATAATGATATCTGAGTCTATGATTACATTTCTTGAAAGCTTACTTCCATTTTATGCTAGTCTTATTTGATATATAAGAAAATACCAAAACTTAGAACTGAAAGAATCCCTAGGGAGCACTTATCCATATCTTCATTCTGAAGAGAATAGAAGAAAGTTTATAATGTCTGGATAGGGAGTCTAATAAGTAATTAGTAGCAGATCTGAAATTTTACTACAGTTGCTTTCTTTTTCTTTAAAACCATGCTAAATTGTGTTGCATTATATAATCTAATGTATGTTTACTTTACATACTTGGACGTGATTTGCAGTTTATCTAGGTTGCACTGAATGACACACCGCATACTATGTCTATACATCAAATTATTCATCCCTAGTTGTGCATTTTTATGAAGTGTGAATAGGCCAAAGAATGGACTCCAGTAACAGTGCCCTCTTTAGGTATATTGTACTTTTTCCTTGTTGTGTATTACCAACCTTATGAATATGTGTTAGGACAGACAATAGTCTGTTGTAAAGGTATACACATGGACCCTTAAAGTAAAGGGTTGTTATGTTGCTTGTTATGGGCTGGATTGTATTTTCCCCAAATTCACATGTTCATACATTCATTCATACATTCTAAACCCCAGGGTCTCAGTGTGGACATATTTGGAGATATGAGGAGGAGATCTTTGAAAAGATGATTACGTTAAAATTATGTTTTTGTCCGTTCTGATAAGACCTGTGTCCTTGTAGGAACAGATGATTTGGACATATGGAAACACAAGTTACATGTGCATTTAACTAAGGGCCATGTTAAAAACAGTGGGGAATTGGTCAATTGTGAGCTAAGGTGCTGCTGCTGCTGCTGCTGCTAAGTCGCTTCAGTCGTGTCCGACTCTGTGTGACCCCATAGACGGCAGCCCACCAGGCTCCCCCGTCCCTGGGATTCTTCAGGCAAGAACACTGGAGTGGGTTGCCATTTCCTTCTCCAATGCATGAAAGTGAAAAGTGAAAGTAAAGCTGCTCAGTCGTGCCAACTCTTAGCAACCCCATGGACTGCAGCCTACCAGGCTCCTCCGTCCATGGGATTTTCCAGGCAAGAGTATTGGAGTGGGTTGCCATTGCCTTCTCTGCAAGCTAAGGTGTGTCTGTGTGTGTGTGGGGGGGGGGGGGCGTCTCCAAAGAAACCAACCTTGCTGATGTCTTCATCTCACACATCCAGCCTGAAGAACTGTGAGGAAAAACAAACAAACTGTTTAAACAAGACAATGGTATTTTTTCTCTTTTATGCAGGCCTCAGAACACTAATACCCTGCCTGCCTTAATTTGTAAATATACATCAAAAGAAATATTCAATTCCTTGGGCCTTTTGGTTTCTCTTATTTATTTATTGCTACAAATACACTTATTGTTCCCCTTTCACTGAAATAACCAGTTCAGAAAAAAGGAAAACTAAGAAGTTATTTTTTGTATACAAGCTTTTGAACTGTGGTCTTGGAGAAGACTCTTGAGAGTCCCTTGGACTGCAAGGAGATGCAACTAGTCTATTCTAAAGATCAGTCCTGGGTGTTCTTTGGAAGGAATGATCCTGAAGCTGAAACTCCAGTACTTTGGCCACCTCATGCAAAGAGTTGACTCATTGGAAAAGACTCTGATGCTGGGAGGGATTGGGGGCAGAAGGAGAAGGGGATGATAGAGGATGAGATGGCTGGATGGCATCACCGACTTGGTTGACGTGAGTCTGAGTGAACTCTGAGAGTTGGTGATGGACAGGGAGGCCCGGTGTGCTGTGATTCATGGGGTCTCAAAGAATCGGACATGACTGAGCAACTGAACTGAACTGAACTGAACAATGTGTAGATTGGAGGTTCCAAGAGTCTATTTATAGTCAGTTGCTATACCTGAGAAGGTGCATTTGGGAACATAGCATTAGGTCTAGTTAGCCTGTCTCATCTCAGACTTTTAGAAAAATTCCATCTCCCCTCAGAGTTATGCTGACCACAGTCCCTAACAGAGGGTCCATCCTTCCAATTCAACCTAAAATATCATTTCTGGATATTTCCTACCTTAATCCAATCCTCCATCCCTTCCTGCTCTCTCCATACCTCCTACACTTAAGAAAAACAAACTTTTCTATATTTGCACAGTTTATTATTGTTCTGAAAACCCAGCTATAAATTAACCATTAATCCCCTGTGGTCTCATTAATCAGAAACTATTTCTGTTGATTTCAATACCAACACTTGGAGGGTAAATTGATGTCTTTTTCCTTGCAATTCTTGTTGCTGTTGTATATTTATTGTCCTAAATGATAGTAACTACAGTGACAAAAACAGATCAGCAAAATTTCTCTTTCACTGTATGTTCCACAAAGTTCAAACATTCTCACCCTTCTTCAATACTGTCACCTATTTACCTCTTGGTCACTCCCTTTGTACTCACTGAAAAATTTCAGTGCTTTGTTTTCTGTTTTCTCTTCTCGAACTCTTATCTTCAGCGGTATCAAAAATCACATGTATCACATTTTGTCAGTTAGAATTCTCATTTCTCAGTCTTCCTTCAGTTTCTTAAAGTAGCCAAGCTTTGTTCTACACAGACACTTCATAAATATTTCCCAAAGTTATCTTTTCATGCTCACAATTTCGATGTCTGCTACACCTTAGAAAATCTATATCATGTATTTTCTAGGTCAGAAAGGAAGAAAAAGAAAGAGAGAAATAGAAAGGGAGAAAGAAAGAGAGAAAGGAGAAAGAAAGGAAAAGAGGAAAAAGAAAGGGAAAGGGGAAGAAAGCTCAGAAAGGGGAAGGATGGGATAGGGGCACTAACAGCAAAGAACATTTAATGTAAAAGTGAAGCCACTAAAACTTTTTGAATTACAGAACAAGAAAATATAATCTAAACCATATTCCCCATCCTACTCTTAATATACACACTTAAGCATGTTATTTTTAATCCACATGTCTTTACTTTAAAAAAGTAAATCACTTTGGTTATGCTGTAGATAAAATTCACTTTTAAAAGCTTTTACTCAAGTATGGTCTCAGGGGAAAAAATATTAGCTTCTGAAATATGTAAATGTGAGAACTTGCAAAATGTACATAATAGAACAGAGAATGAAAGTGATGTCACCAAAAATTGTTGTCTGGTAATTTTAGTGAGAAGACAAAGTTTAAGAGGAAGAGTATATCTAAAATTTGTTGAAATAACGAAAAGATAACATCATGAACCATTTCCAAAGACTTAAAAGGCCAATTTTTATTTTTTGTTATGAAAATATTGGTATGTTATACTTCGTAATTAGTTCACATGTTAGGCTATACCAGGAGTCAAAGATAATTCAGGAAGTTGATTAGAAAATGTTCCTTTCAGCCATCTTGCTTTCAGCTTATCTGAGCCTGACACTTGCAGCCGTTTGCCATGCATATTGAGGCAGTGAAATGATTTTTTAAAATGTAGCTAATGTTGTCAGTTTATTTCCAAAACTTGGTCTTGGGTAAAAGGAGTATTTCTACCTGAATATCCACTACCCAGTTCCACAGGGTTTGTATTTGCTGTGTTTGAATATTTGGTTTCTGGTTTTCAACTGGAAAATTCTTACAGAAAAGATCTTTTTCTTTTTTTATTACTGAAAATTAATGAAAATACCACACATATAAAATGGATCCATAAATGCAGAAGTTAAATTTAAACAGCAATATTATTTTTCTTGAATAAAACAAAATATGTTTTTTAAAAAATCAGGTATTAGTTGATAGATTGTTCACCTATAAATGCTCCTGTTTAGTATGGCACTTCCAAATCATGATTTCTCCCCACATCTTTATTTCTACATTTTCTCTTTTTCTTTTCACTCTTTTTCCTCATGTGTATATAAATACAATCTTTCTTGTTTTGCAAAAATTTTGAAGATAGTTTTTGCCCACATGTGTAGCAGTAACATACACATAATAGATAAGAAAATGTGGCTTTGGATGTAATAATTTGCTAGTTTTCTTCTCATTATAGTATCACTTCCATCACCATCCATCTAACCTTAACTTCTAAGCTCCCCTATCTGTTTAAAAAGAAATTCTGAAAACACTGTGTTATAGTGTCTGGGGAGAAACATAAAGGGAAAGGAAGAAAGTAGTATCTTCCTGAGGGGGTACTTTTTATAAGATAATTTGGGAGGAATGTTTATTAATTAAATTTTCATTTACTTAATGTCATACATGAAATACAGGCTTCCCCAGTACTCAGCAGTAAAGCATCTGCCTGCAGTGCAGGAACTGCAGGAGATGAGAGTTCAATCCCTGTGTGAAAAAGATCCCCTGGAGGAGGGCATGGCAAACCACTCTGGTATTCTTGCCTGGAGAATCCCATAGAAAGAGGAGCCTGGCAGGCTTGAGTCCTCAGGGTCTGAAAGAGTCAGACATGACTGAAGTGACTTAGCATGCATGCATACATGAAATATAATAATCCTTAATATAGAGATACAATACAAAGAAGACATAAATATGTAAGAGCTCAAGAAACATTGACTGCTTGGTACAAAATAAAAGTGATAAGATACCACATATGTATAAATTCACACACATTGATTGGTTAAAGCTTGATAGCAAGTGAAAATCAGTGAGAACATAAAATAAGAATTACAGGGAACAAGTGTAGCAGAAGGGAATGAGACAGGAGGGATAATAGCTTCATATAAATTAAGAGGGAAATAAAATTAATGATGAGGTTTTAGTAGCCAAGCTACTGAACTAATATTTTAAACTTTCTTGCAGGGAAAAAAAAAATCGAGACATTTGGAGAGTAATGGAGATAAGACTAATTGCAATTTTAAAAACCTAATAAGAAAATTTAGTACACCTAGAATAAAATATGTAAAATGATAGAGTTCAGGTGTAATTTGTAATAAAGTAATAAAATAATTATAAGCCCCTAAGAATGTCTTAAAAAAATCATATAGCACAGACAGAAATATAGTCTTAGCTTCAGAGAAGCTAAAAATCTAAAAACTCAGGAAATAATTTCTTATTTATATTTAATTTCAATTAATATCTCAAAAATATAAAGATTTACTTGAGGAAAAAATATAAATATTTTAACCTGACTGGCGATAATACATTGAGAGGAGCTTTTTTTTAATGAAAATACATAATTATTTTGTCTTTTGAAGTCAATCTCCTTATTATGTTCTGATAGTAAAACCAAACAAGTATACAAATATGCAAGGAAGAATTTTCAACAAATATTAACAAATATTGAAAATCTAAAAGAAAAAAAAAAAATTCCATGGGAACATCACACATAAAAAAAAAAAAAAAACAACAATAGAACCAGACATAAATAAGCCCCTTTCATAAAGATGAAAAATTTAAAATTATAAAAATACTTGCAATGTGAATATGCATGCATACAATCATATAGAGCCAGATAAATGACAAAGCAATATAATTAAAGGAAGAAAAAACACATCCGCAAACTGTTGCAGCCTTTAATATTACATTGTCAATAATGGACAGAGAAAGTAGACAAAGAAATCTGAGATGATGTAGGTAATTTGAACAACAAAAATGACAATGGTGGAGCAATATATATGTATATAAAACCCCACTCTACAAAAACAGCTTTCATTCCTCTTAAATGCATACTCACTAAGAATGAACAAAAAAAGTCTCCAGAAATGTTACAGTATCATACAAAGCATCTTTTCTGAAACACAAAGATCTACAACTAGAAAAAATTAACATTAAGATATTTAGTAAATCTTCAATTGCTTGAAAATCAGACAAAACATGTTTATAACTGTATTAAAAATTCAAAAGAAAACTTTTAAAAATACAGTTCAATTGAATAATATTAAAAACCCATCATTCTCATATTTGTAGGATGCAGCCCTAGCAATCTTCAAAGGCAACTGTATGATTTTTAATCTCTAAAATAGTAAAGAAGAAACAATTTTAAAAAGTCTGACAATAGCAATTGTTGATGAAGACGTGGTCACCTAAAATTTCTTACTGATGGGAGTAAACATTTAAAAAAAATATTTGGACAATTCTCATAAACATTCACTTACTCTCTAATTTAGCAATTTAACTTCTAGATATTTTTACTTTTATTATTTTAAATTTTATTCTATATTGCAGCTTAGTTGATTAACAATGCTGTGTTAGTTTGCAATGTATAGCAAAGAGATTCAGTTATACATATATATTCATCTATTCTTTTTCAGATTCTTTAGCCATATAAGTTATTAAAGAATAATCAGTATTGAGCTTCCTGTGCTATACAGTAGGCCTTTCTTGGTTATCTATTTTATATATGTGTCTATATGTTAATCCCAAAGTATAGATCTTATTTTCTTAAAAAAAATGAAAATGTTTTATCCAAGAGTGTTCAAATTAACTTGACTAACAAAAACTGACTTCCCTGGTGGCTCAGAGGTTAAAGCGTCTGCCTCCAATGTGGGAGACCCGGGTTCAATCCCTGGGTTGGGAAGATCCCCTGGAGAAGGGAATGGCAACCCACTCCAGTATTCTTGCTTGGAGAATCTCATGGACTGAGGAACCTATATTGAGTTTCCTGTGCTATACAGTAGGCCTTTCTTGGTTATCTATTTTATATATGTGTCTATATGTTAATCCCAAAGTATAGATCTTATTTTCTTAAAAAAAAATGAAAATGTTTTATCCAAGAGTGTTCAAATTAACTTGACTAACAAAAACTGACTTCCCTGGTGGCTCAGAGGTTAAAGCGTCTGCCTCCAATGTGGGAGACCCGGGTTCAATCCCTGGGTTGGGAAGATCCCCTGGAGAAGGGAATGGCAACCCACTCCAGTATTCTTGCTTGGAGAATCTCATGGACTGAGGAACCTGGTGGGCTGCAGTCCATGGGGTCACAAAGAGTCAGATACCACTGAGTGACTTTACTTAACAAAAACTGTAAACATGCTATGTTTCCATCAACAGTAAAACAAATACACTAATGTATCTATTTACACAATGAAAGATTATGCAGAAACTATAAGACTAAACCATTGATAATGTAATTATGCAGATAATTTCAAGAATATTAAACTGAACAAAAGAATTTATATACAAAAGAGTACACAACTGTGTAATTCCCTTTGTGAAAATGAAGAACTGAAAAATTCATATTACTATAAATCACAGCAATGCTTTGTGTTAGCAAAAGTGGGAGTTGACTGATAATGAGCAAAAGGAAGATTTCTGGGATTGAGAGCATATATATTGACAAGGATGTGAACGACACAGGTTTTTCCTTTGTCAAAACTGATGCTGGTATACACTTAGAATCAGTGGGTTTCCCTGTGTTTAAACTCTGTCTCAATAAAATAAACAAAAATAAAGTCTTACAAAAATTGAATGTCATTTACAGGAGCAAAACACACAAGCAAAGCAAAAATGGTATCCAAATATGACACTAAATATCATAAGTGAAGAAAACAAAGAAACAGAGCCAAAGCAATGAACAAAGTGACAAGAAAGCATGTGCAGGACTCTCCTCAGTATCAGGTTTAGTCAGATGTTTTTAAGCTATGTTCCTCAGGCAAGTGAAACAAAAGTAAATATTTTTAAAAATGGAACAATATCAAACTAAAATGCTTTTACATAGAGAAGGAAACTATCAATAAAGTGAAAAGAACACCAACAGAATGGGAAAGATATTTGCCAATAATATATCTGAAAATGAGTTTATTCAAAATTATCCAACAAACTCATGTAAGCCAACATCAAAAAGCAAGCAACCCAGTTATGAAATGGCTATAGAACATGAATAGACATTTTTGTGAAGAAAGCATATATGTGTCCAATAGGCACATGAAAAGAATCTCAACATCACTAAACAACAGGAAAAAGACAAATCAAAACCAAAATGAGATATCACTTCATACTCAGCAGAATGCACACTATCAAAGATAACAAATAACAAGTATTGGCAAAGATGTGGAGAGAAGAAACCTCGATACACTGTTTAGGGGAATGCAAATTAGTGCAGCCACTAAGAAAAGCAAAATGGAGATTTCCTAAAAAATTTAAAATAAAACTGCCAAAAGATCCAGCAATTCCATTCTTACATATTTATGCAAGGAAAATAAAACATTAACTAGAGAAGATATATACTCCTTTATGTTCATTGGAGCATTATTTACAATAGGCAAGATATGGAAGCAACTTAAATGACCATCAACAGATAAATGGATAAAGAAGGATATACAATGGAATGCTACTCATGCTCAATGTTCTCAGTCATGTCTGACTCTAAGACACCATGTACCATAACCACCAGGCTCCTCTGCCCATGGAACTTTCCAGGCAAGAATATTGGAGTGTGTTGCCATTCCCTCATCCAGGCAATCTTCCTGGTCTAGGGACGGAAACACATTCCTTGCTCCTCTGCATTGGCAGGTGCATTCTTTACCACTAGTGCCACCTGGGAAGCCCCCAATGGAATACTACTCAGCCATCACAAAGAATGAAATTTTGACATTTGCAACAGCATGGGTGAAACTACCAGGTGTTATGCTAAGTTAAATAACCCAGACAAAGACAAATACTATATGTTTCATTTATGTGTGGAATCAAAACAATGAACAGACATAACAAAACAGAAAGACTTAAAAACACAGGGAACAAACATGTTGCTGCCAGAGGAGCAAGGTGGAGGAATGAAAAAGAGGTGAGGGAGATTAAGATGTACAAACTTCAGTTGCAAAACAAATGTGGTGCTTATGAAATGTAAGGTGTGGACAATATAATCAATATCTATGTAATATCTTTGTATGGTGATGCAACTATACTTATTTTGGTGATCACTTTTAAATTCATAGAACCAACAAATCACTATGTAATGTAACAGGGATTAACATGATATTGTGGGATGGGTATACTTAAAAAAAAAAAAAAGGCAAACTAACAGAAAGAAAAATCAGATTTGTGGTTATAACCAGTGATCAGGGATAAAAGGTGTATGATTTAGATGGAACCAACCTAAAGGTGCATACTGCCAGTTATGAAACAAATAAGTGCTAGGGATATAATGTACAGGATAATAAATTTACACTGCTCTGTGTTATATGTTAAAGTTCTTAAAAGTAAATCATGAGTTTTTGTCACAAACACACACACAAATATATTTCTTTTTGTATTTTATATCAATAAGAGATGGTGAATGTTAACTATATTTTTTGTGATAATCATTTTATTATGTATGTAAGTCAAATGATTATTCTTTCACCTTGAATTCATATGGGGCTATATGTCAATAATACTCCAATAAAACAGGGATAAAAAATAAAAACAGCATGTTATGAAGTTACCATCACTCAGTTAGGAAAACCTGGAAATATATCAGTTGTGCTCACTGATGGCTGATGAAGTACTGAAGCTGGTATTATAAAAGAACTTGCCTTTCAGTTGCTAGGTCATGTCCAACTCTTTGCGACCCAAGAACTACAGCACAACAGGCTTCCCTGTCCTTCATGATATCCCTGAGTTTCCTCACACTTATGTCCATTTAGTCAATGATGCCATCCAACCATCTAGTCTTCTGTCAACTCCTTGTTCTCTTGCCCTCAACCTTTCCAGCACCAGGATTTTTTCCAATGAGTCAGCTCTTCACATTAGGTGGCCAAAGTACTGGAGCTTCGGCTTTAGCTCCAGCCCTTGCAATGAATATTCAGAGTTGATATCCTTTAGGATTGACTCATTTGATCTCCTTGCTGTCCATAAAGGAACTTAAGTCATGCTTTTTAGAAATAGTTGCCCCTAGTCAAAGTAGGTATAGGTAACAATGCTGCTTCTTATATATGTCAAGTTAAACAATTTTCACACACATAGATGTTTGAGGAACTTCTTCACAGAGTTGTTTATGATACTGGGAAATTGGGGGCTACTAAAAAAAATCTACAACTGGGGAAATAAAATTGTGACCCATATACAAAGCTGCACAAAATGTAGCAGTTAGTTGCAACTGATATAAGAAAGGAACAGTATGGAAAGGCAAAAAGATACATTGAAAGATGAACTCCTCAGATAGATAATTGTCCAATAATGCTACTGGAAAAGAGTAGAGAAATAACTCCAGAAAGAATGAACAGACAGAGTCAAGTCAAAAAAAAAACACACAGTTGTGGATGTGACTGGTGATGGAAGTAAACTCCGATGCTGTAAAGAGCAATATTGCATTGGACCCTGGAACATTAGGTCCATGAATCAGGCAAATTGGAAGTGGTCAAACAGGAGATGGCAAGTGTGAACATTGACATTTCAGGAATCAGTGAACTAAAATGGACTAGAATGGGTGAGTTTAACTCATATGACCACTGTAGCTACTACTGTGGGCAAGAATTCCTTAGAAGAAATGGAGTATCAATCATATTTCACAAGAGTCCAAAATGTTATATTTGGATGCAATCCCCAAAATGACAGAATGATCTCTGTTCATTTCTAAACCAAACCTTTCAATATCACAGTAATCCAAGTCTATGTCCCTACCAGTAATGTTGAAGAAACTGAAGTTGAATGGTTCTATGAAGACCTACAAGACCTTCTAGAACTAACACCTAAAAAAGATGTACTTTTCATTATAGAGGACTGGAGTGCAAAGGAGAAAGTCAAGAGATACCTGGAGCAACAGGCAAATGTGGCCGTAGAGTAGAAAATGAAGTAAGGCAAAGGTGAATAGCGTTTTGCCAAGAGAACACATTCATTGGTCATAACAAACACGCTCTTCCAACAACACAAGAGAAGACTCTACACATGGACATCACCAGATGGTCAACACTGAAATCAGATTGATTATATTCTTTGCAGCCAAAGATGGAGAAGCTCTATACAGTCAGCAAAAATAAGACTGGGAGTTGACTGTGTCTCAGATCATGAATTCCTTATTGCCAAATTCAGACTTAAATGAAAGAAAGTAGGGAAAACCACTAGACCATTCAGGCATGACCTAAATCAAATCCCTTATGATTATACAGTGGAAGTGACAAATAGGTTCAAGGGATTAAATCTAATAGACAGAGTACCTGATGAACTATGGATGGAGGTTCATAACATTGTATAGGAGGCAGTAATCAAGACCATCCTCAAGAAAAAGAAATCCCAAACAGTAAAATGGTTGTCTGAAGAGGCTTTAAAAATAGTTAAAGAAAAAGGGAAGCTAAAGAGAAATGAGAAAAGGAAATATATATTCATTTGAATGCAGGGTTCCAGAGAATAGCAAGGAGAGATAAGAAAGCCTTCCTCAGTGACCAATGCAAAGAAATAGAGGAAAACAACAGAATAGAAAAGACTAGAGATCTCTTCAAGAAAATTAGAGATACCAAGGGAATGTTTCATTCAAAGAAAGGCTCAATAAAGGACAGAAATGGTATGGACCTAAAAGAAGAAGATATTAAGAAGAAGTGGTAAAAATACACAGAAGAACTATACAGAAAAAGATCTTCATGACCCAGATAACCAAGATGGTGTCATCACTCACCTACAGACAGACATCCTGGAACACAAAATCAAGTGGGGCTTAAGTAGAATCACTACGAACAAAGCTAGTGGATGTGATGGAATTTGAGTTGGGCTTTTTCAAATCTTAAAAGATGATGCTGTGAAAGTGCTGTACTCAATATGCCACAAATTTGGAAAACTCAGTAGTGGCCATAGGACTAGAAAAGGTCACTTTTCATTCCAATCTCAAAGAAAGGTACTGCCAAAGAATGTTCAAACTACTGCAGAATTGCACTCATCTCACATGGTAGTAAACTATTGCTCAAAATTCTCCAAGCTAAGCTTCAGCACATGAATCATGAACTTCCAGATGTTTAAGCTGATTTTAGAAAAGGCAGAGGAACCAGAGATCAAACTGCCAACATCCATTAGATCATCAAAAAAGCAAGAGTTCCAGAAAACTCTATTTCTTCCTTATTGACTATGCCAAATCCTTTGACTGTGTGTTCACAATAAACTGTGGAAATGTCTTCAAGAGATGGGAATACCAAACGACCTGACTTGCCTCCTGAGAAATCTGTATGCAGGTCAAGAAGCAACAGTTAGAACTGGATATGGAATAACAGATTGGTTCCAAATTCCAAAAAGAGTACTTCAAGGCTGTATATTGTCACTCTGTTTATATGCAGAGTACATCATGCAAAATGCCTGCTTCGTGAAGCACAAACTGGAATCAAAATTGCTGGGAGAAATATCAATAACCTCAGATATGCAGTTGACAGCACTTCTATGGCAGAAAATGAAGAAGAACTAAAGAGTCTCTTGATGAAGGTGTAAGAAGAGAGTGAAAAAAGGTGGCTTAAGACTCAACAATCAGAAAACTAAGATCATAGCATCCAGTCCTATCACTTCATGGCAAGTAGATGGGGAAATAATGGAAACAGTGAGATACTTTATTTTGGGGGGCTCCAAAACCACTGCAGATGGTGATTCCAGCCATGAAATTAAAAGATGCTTCCTCCTTGGAAGAAACGCAGTGACCAACTTAGACAGCATATTAAAAAGCAGAGACATTACTTTGCCAACAAATGTCCATCTAGTCAAGGCTATGGTTTTCCAGTTGTCATGTATAGGTGTGAGAGTTGGACTATAAGGAAAGCTGAGCGCCAAAGAATTGATGCTTTTGAACTATGGTGTTGGAGAAGACCTTCAGCTTGCCTTGGACTGCAATGAGTTCCAACCAGTCCATCTTAAAGAAAATCATTCCTGAATATTCATTGGAGGGACTGATGCTGAAGCTTAAACTCCAACACTTTGCACACCTGATGTGAAGAACTGACTCCTTGGAAAAGATTTTCATGCTGGGAAAAGTTTAATCCAGGAGGAGAAGAGGACAACAGAGGATTAAGTGGTTGGATGGTATCACTGACTTGATGGACAGAAGTTTGAGCAATCTCCAGGAGCTGGTGCTCGACAGGGAAGCCTGATATGCTGCAGTCCATGGCATCGCAGAGTGTCAGACACGACTGAGTGACTAAATTGAACTGAACTGAACTGAGACAGTACACTTACCCAGACATGTACATCCTTCAACATGGATAATCCCTATTGAGAAAAAAAAAAGTTATTTTGAAAGTACTATTTAGATAAGTTATAAATAAAGAAGTGAAGATTTAAGTAGAATTGAAGATGTGGTGGCAGGAATTTGAAGTGGTTACTTCTGATAGACTTTTTTTTTTTCCTATGAAGTAGACGGCAAAGTCATCTGCTGAGAATTGTACCGGTAGAAGAGTGTGGAGAATACAAAAGTTTGACTATAGAAAGTAGACAAAACAAATGTAATAATAAAAATTTCTACCAGTATTGAGGTCCAGCTGAGGTCAGTGACTATGAATATATATTGCTAACAATCTTCTTAGTGTGTGATTTTTCTCTGACTTTTTTTAGCTACTCAGTAGGAGGCTTTCCTGATAGCTTGGTTGGTGAAGAATCTACTTGCGATGCAGGAGACCCTTGTTTGACTACTGATTTGTGCCAGGAATACCCCCTGGAGAAGGGATAAGCTACTCACTTCAGTGTTCTTGGGTTTCCCTTATGGCTCAGTTGGTAAAGAATCTGCCTGCAATGCAGGAGACCTGAGTTAGATCCCTGGGTTGGGAAGATCCCCTGGAGGAGGGAATGGCTACCCACTCTAGTATTCTGGTCTGGAGAATTCCATGGCTTATAGTTATGGGGTCTTAAAGAGTCAGACACAACTGAGGCATTTTCACTTTCACAGGAGGCTTATACAAGGCTGATAGTATATCAGTCCCAAAAGAAAGGAATAAATGCATTCATTTATTCAAGTAAGTAGACTGAGTCTTCATATTTTTGTTTTTAAAATTATTTAAGTAGTACTTCCATTATATTTAGTTGATGCTCCTAGTGAAAAGCATAATATGAGCCATGATTAAAAATGACAGACCTTGAAACAGATAAATTTAAAAAAGGCTAAGGTAAATACTGAAGGCAGAAGGAGAAAGGGACAACAGAGGCTGAGATGGTTGGATGACATCACCGACTCTATGTACATGAGTTTGAGCAAACTGGGGAACTGGTGATGGACAGAGAATCCTGGTGTGCTATGGTCCATAGGGTCGCAAAGAGTCGGAGACGACTGAGTGACCAAACTGAACTGAACTGAAGGTATGTTTGAAAGGCTAATCAAAAGTAAAATTTCAAGTGGTTACCCCTAAAAAAATATTGCTTTGAAATGGAACAGTTATTTTGCAATTTATGAAAGATGGGTTCTAATCCAGTCACCATCACTAATGAACTTTGTGAGCTGAGACCTTTCCCACCCCTTCTGAACATTCCATAATCTACAAGATTAATGATCACAGTATAGGTTTTATCTCTTCCAGCTTACTAAGGTAAAAGATTACAGCTGAAATCTCCCAGACTGCCACCAAATTCTTCAAGAAAAAACACTGCTAAGGTCACTTAAACACTTTTATGTGTCAACATAATTAGACACTTTTATTTTTGTATAAGAATCTCAGGCCTGTTAAGCTAAAGAATTCAGAATACATTCTCTTCACCCTCATTTTCTGCACTAAGAATATTTTGAAATTACATTCTGATGGCCACCAAAAGTCTAACTGGACTTGTTCTTGTCAACATCAGCAGTGTATACGTAGTTAGCATTTGTATTCTGATTTATCTGAAATAGAACTGCTATGGAAGTTATCCATTCATGAACATATCTATTGTCATGTCACGGAGAAAGCAATGGCACCCCACTCCAGTACTCTTGCCTGGAAAATCCTATGGAGGGACGAGCCTGGTAGGCTGCAGTCCATGGGGTCCCTAAGAGTCGGATACGACTGAGTGACTTCCCTTTCACTTTTCACTTTCATGCACTAGAGAAGGAAATGGCAACCGACTCCAGTGTTCTTGCCTGGAGAATCCCAGGGACGGGGGAGCCTGGTGGGCTTGCTGTCGATGGGGTCACACAGAGTCAGACACGACTGAAGTGACTTAGCAGTAGCATTCTTTATGTACTCCCTGAATCTTCTGGTTGCTTCTGGTCTTTTCTATGGGTCCATTTTTCTTTTCTTTTTTTTTTTTTTCAAATTACCTTGCCCAGAATAATACTAAAAATGAACAAATATATATTATTTTGAAATTTATTTTTACTGAAAATAACACCAAATATTAAACAAACCATGATTCTTCTTTGTGGAAAAAAATGCAGAAAGACATACAATGAAATAAATTAAAGCTTCAGGCTCAGAACTAAGCCTCATATATAAGACATGCACCTAGGAAGCTATAAATCTTATATCTCAACTGGGAAAATTTAAAGTAATCCTGTTTTTTTCTTTTCTTTTTTTTTTTTTTAACCACTATATGACTTAAGAGACAAGAAAGATGGGCCAAAATATTCCTATTATTTTTTAAAGTGCAGCCCAATCTATGTACTTACCTGAAAAGTGAAAAGAATGTATATTATGAATAAAATGTTCTGATAAAAGTGAAATTGATATTTGCTATTCTTTGATTTTTTTAAAATTGTGACTTAAGAAAAATGGTAACTAAAGGTGTAAAATAGCAAAATTAAAACATTCAAGCTCATCTAACACCTAGCACATGTGGATTAAGGTTTCAGTTCAGTTCAGTTCAGTCGCTCAGTCGTGTCCGATTCTTTGCGACCCCATGAATCACAGCACGCAAGGCCTCCCTGTCCATCACCAACTCCCGGAGTTCACTCAGACTCACGTCCATTGAGTCCGTGATGCCATCCAGCCATCTCATCCTCAGTCGTCCCCTTCTCCTCCTGCCCCCAATCCCTCCCAGCATCAGGGTCTTTTCCAATGAGTCAACTCTTCTCATGAGGTGGTCAAAGTACTGGAGCTTCAGTTTTAGCATCATTCCTTCCAAAGTAATCCCAGGGTTGATCTCCTTCAGAATGGACTGGTTGGATCTCCTTGCAGTC
>SJXQ01006379.1:0-10308 GCA_006408695.1 Aepyceros melampus
CAGAGACTACAACCCTATTAAGCCAAAGACCAGATGTTGCTGCTTCAAACTCAATCATACCCACAGGCAAGGCCAATGCCAATACTGCCATCTTGGGGTCAGAGCTATGGCTGCTCAGAACCTTGGGTTAGGCTTCTTGCTAGGTTTCCTTCTCACTATTTTGAACATAATACTGAATATAAGCCCCTATAAGTCTCTGTAAACAGAGTAGGTTAGTACATAAAACATATGTTTAAAAACCCCAGTATGAATTCTGACTTATTGGATAGGAGAGTTAAGCCTCAGTTTTCTTATCTGAAAATATATATGGTAACACTTTCCTGACATTTTTGAAAGATTTAAAAGACATGACGTGGACTATCAGCATAATGGCAAAGGAGGAAGGCCTATCTCTCTTTCCTCCACAGACATGGACTTAACAATGATATTAGCAAAATATACCTTGAAGGACAATGCCGAACCCAGCTGAAAGTAAATGCACTCGCGGAAGAACAAGCTGAGAGCAGTCACATTTACAGGGGAGAGAAGAGCAACTTCAGTTCACCCACATCAGTCCCTCAGCCAGATGGGCTCAGCTCAGTACCAAGGAGATAGCCTGTGCCCATCGTGTCCCCCACGGGGGAGGGGAGATAGTGGAGCTTGCACCCGACCTTCAGTCCTCTCAGGGCGCCCTCTGTGGGGTGGTTTTCTATCTTATCTCATGCCCAGTATGACAGGCAGAGAGCAAGCCCTCGGGACAGTGAGAAACAAAGGAAAACGCAGGACGTCTCTTTTGCTGCCAGTCCTGCTCTGTGAACTTGGAAGAGCAGAACTGAGGTTCTTCCTTCACAGGGGAAAAGAGAGCAAATGGGGGGGAGGAGAAGGAGCTGGCCTTACTCCTAGCATTTCAGAGTAGGAACGGTCTCTATTCAGGAGGGAGCAGAGCCTCGTCCCTTGGGATAGTAAGGAGCAAGGAAAGGGAGAGTGTCTTTCCACAGCTAGCACTGCCCTGCAAGACTGGGAATCAGCGCAGAACTGGTTTTAACCCCACACAGACTGAAGGGGGCCTTATGCCAGATAATTCAAAGCACCCTCCTTGGAGCCAGTTTATACTTGCTTCGGGTCATACTTAGCTCTGAATGACTGACAGGCCTTGGTCACTGGAACAGCTAGCAGCAAAGGAAAAAGAATGGTGTGGTATTACAGCTAGTACTGATCTGCTTGGTGGAGAAAGGATAGAACTGAGGTGTTTTCTCCAAATGAAGGACAGGAAACCAAGGGGTCCTTGTCCAGATTTCCTCAGGAGTACACTCCCACAGGGACTGGTCTCTATCTTGCCTCATATTTAGCACTGCTGACTGAGGAAAGTCTCTTCTAGTCAAGACGAGACCATAAATACTGGGAGAGGTATCTGCTGCTTCAAAAGTTCACACGACAAAGCAAATCTGTAAGATGCATAAAGAATTGAGAAAACATGATACAGTCAAAGGCAGGAAATAAGTTTCCTGTAACCAACTGAAAGAAATGGAAATCTGTGAATTACCTTAAAAAGTGCTAAGTGTAAAAGCTTGTGAAAATTTTCTTATTGCTTCTATTTTCTCAGTGAAATAGGAGGCCAACGAACACTTTAGAGTGTGGATATCTGAGGATTTATTCCAAACTTGAAATATAATACCCAAAGATTTTGACAGCAAAAGAATGCAAAAGATACATCACATAAACACTTATCTTAAAAAAGCTGACATATTATCCCCTTGTATAACAAACTAGGCCTTCGGAATAGGATTATTAGAGACGAAGACACATGCACATTAAGTTAATCCTATTGGTTCTGTTTCTCTGGGGAACCTTAATACAGAGAACTTTTAAAATTCATAAAGAAATTTCATAAGCAAAAAACCATAGTCTCAAAGTTGTAAGTACCTAAATAATATATATTGTGAGTTTTACATACTTTTGTGAACATTTGTTATATTTCACAATAAAATTATTTTTAAACACTGGTGGCTCAAAGAAATGGTTAATTAGAAACGCTTACTTCAGAGAAGGATGAAAACAAAATCAGTCCAGGAAAATCAAGAGAAGAAAAGCTGACAGAAGACAAGAGAGGAGAGAGGCAAAGGGAGCAGGAGAGGAAGAGGAGAGAGAAGGAAAGAGTCTTAGACCACAGAGCTATCCATACCTGTTCTGCTTAAATTAGGGGCAAGAGGTTTGAAATACAGTAATCAATTTTCAACAACACCCTCAACAGAAGCAAGGATAGTTACTAAAGTAGATTTTTATAAACTTCATCAAAAATTAATGTGGCAACAGAAAAAAAAAATCCAAAATGTCCTACAAAGCAATGACAGATTTCAAAACACTGAGGCAGCTGCAGATTTCAAGGCATTTCAAGTAAATGTGATTCCTCCAAACTCCAAATTCCAGTCCTCATTATTTAAATCTTCTTCAAGAAGACAGATGACACAAAATTGTTCTTGTTCTGCAGTGTTGATTGTCCACCTCCCATCCTTGTGTGGACTAATTGTGAACATGTTTTTAGCGACTTTGCCTGGGTCCCCGACTGACAGAGCTGGGAACACAGGCAGATAGTTTCCATTGCCTGAGATGATGCTTCACACACATCCTGTGACGCGATGGGGTGGATCCATCTCTCCCTCCTTCTCCAATGGCAACTCTCCAGCCACTTTGTTTTCTCTATATTTCTAGCACAGGCTTGAAGTTGACTGGACATGTATTCCTTATGTATCTAGTAAGCAACTGGCAAAAAGCACTGCTGATATTGAAATATAAATATTGAACAGAAAAGAATGCCTAGGTTGAAAATCTTAATAAGGAAAAATGAGAGAGATAGGAAAAAAGACAAATATAACATTTAAAAATCAGAAGAAAAATGAGCCATTCAAGATGTTGAGCCTGGATAGCTGCCTCAAAATAAACAAAAACTGAGAAAAACAGATAGCCTTAACCTCAGTCTCAACTCACATACACACACACACACACATATGCAAATTTAAAGACAAAACTAATCTGAGAGAAATTAAAGAAAATATGAGATAAATTTTATTAGTTAAGGTGCTACAGATTGTAAAGAATGAAATATATAACTCAGAATCCATAAAATAAAATTTTCATAAATTTACTACATACTATTTTTAAAATTCTGCATAGCAAACATGAACAAAGTCAAAAAGATTGTATTAAACATTTTAAAGACATTTATATGACAATTTTATGACAACTTTCTTAACAGAGAATGCTCTTTCAAATCTATATTTAAATGACTCTAACACAGGTATTGTTTTAGTTGCTAAGTCACATCTGACTCTCATGCACCCCATGGACTACATCCCACCAGGATCCTCTGTCCAGGGGATTTCCCAGGCAAGAATATTGGGGTGGGCTGCCATTTCCTTCTGCAGGGGCTCTTCTGGACTCAGAGATTGAACCCTCATTTCTTTCCCACTGAACCATCTGGGAAGCCTCATAACACAGTAGGGAATGGTAAGATACGTGAATAGAGAATTTACACAAAAACATATGAATGATTTTTAAATGAAATGAAGTTCTGTCTCATTCATAAACTTTAATATATTTTTTTCAATTTAAAGCTTAACTGATAAGCAAAAGTCCAAAACCTCAGTAATACACAAAGGTTAAGGAAAAATTGGTGGTAAAAACTTATCTAGAAGAACATTTAGTTGAATCATAAAGACTATGGGTATGTTACTTTCTTAAATAATATTTTATTTCCCTAAAGTGAATACTTAATTATTATATTTTAAATTTTTAATTATTTTGGCTTTCTTACTTACATGTGCCATTGCTCAATTCATCACTGGCTAACTTCCAATTTTCTGCTGGGTTTGGGAAGTGATCACTACTTATTATACAGGCACTGGTAGAGAACATAGGTAGTCTCTGCTTATATAATTTTAGTCCTTCTATTTTCAACCTTCATTCCCTGAATGACTTCAGAACACACAAACACACACAACACGTCATCCACCCTAATTATTCAAATGTAATTGATGTTTCTGGTCTCTAAATCTTTCCACAAGGGTACAGCAGCATCCCAATGCTTCTTGTTTTTTTTTTTTTTTTTTTTTACCAATGGCCCCAAGTCTCACTATTTACATGATTTTACCTTGAAATTGCTTTAATCCTGGACAAGGAACTATTGGTGTCATACTCTTAATTTTAGTCCTTCTATTTTCAACCTTCATTCCCTGAATGACTTCAGAACACACAAACACACACAACACGTCATCCACCCTAATTATTCAAATGTAATTGATGTTTCTGGTCTCTAAATCTTTCCACAAGGGTACAGCAGCATCCCAATGCTTCTTGTTTTTTTTTTTTTTTTTTTTTACCAATGGCCCCAAGTCTCACTATTTACATGATTTTACCTTGAAATTGCTTTAATCCTGGACAAGGAACTATTGGTGTCATACTCTTTTGCTAAACTCACTGATGAGAACTGGGTGTGGGGAACATTCACTTCTTGTTCTCATGCTCTAGTCGTTTGTATGAGTTTTGTATCAACCAGAGACTGAGAGACAAAACCCCATAGACTCAGCCACAGAGAGGATCAGACAATCAGACGCTTAGCATCCAGGCCCCCGCTGCTGCTCAGAGTGTGCTCAGCTCCCCCTGCAGTTCCCTTCTCTGTGTCACTCAGAGCACAGTAGTACACAATTGGGTCTGACTCTTGGACTGAGGCTTTCTTCAAGTGGAAGGATTTTGATTTTCTGTGGTATGTGGCTTCAAACTCTTTGCTGATTCCCTTCTCCTTGTCCTTCATGGATTTCAGGAGGAGCTGTGGACCTTCTCTTGAATACTGAACATACCAAAAAAGAGTGGGGTACCCGGTGACT
Source organism: Aepyceros melampus (assembly GCA_006408695.1). Classification (NCBI taxonomy): domain Eukaryota; kingdom Metazoa; phylum Chordata; class Mammalia; order Artiodactyla; family Bovidae; genus Aepyceros; species Aepyceros melampus. Next base: position 4,860 of record SJXQ01006379.1, read on the forward strand.
GAATAAGTGCAATTGATGGTCACAGCAGCTTTTTCTGGAAGAGTCACTTGGCCGCTTAACTGGGTCACTGAGTCTCCACGGGTTTGTCCTGGGGAAAAATAAAAGAGTTCTGTGTGATCTTAGGCATAAAGCTCTGGGATAAAATTATGATTAAAGGTTTTGTTGACATAACAGAAGAAAGAATCCAAATTTTTAGAGGCATTTTGCTTACCCAGCAGAAAGAGTATTGCAGTCACTAAGCCTGAAAAAGAGCTCATCTGTGAGTATCTCCTGAATAATGTTCTTGAGTCTTAACATGAAGAAATGTTGAAGTCACAGTGAAATTCAGTTTCACACAGAAAATGTGTCTGTGTTAGGAAACTGCACCGTCTGTTGTTACAGGACAGAAAAGTGATGCAGGTATCCTGGTCTCCTCTGCAAGTCAGAAAAATGTTATCCTTGACTTTATCCACGAGGCACATGTCAGTCTTCAGGTGGGGCTTGGAAATCTGATCAACAGCTGTCAACACCTGTCACTTCTGTTTTGTTTTTAAGATACTACCTGACATGGAAGTTCTTTAACAAAACATCCCAGGTATTTCTGTAGCTAAGAAGATATCACTTTTCTTAAGAGCTTTAATATAGTACTTTATAGTCTCAAGCATCCATGTGGGCCAACCTATAATCCACTGACTGTCAGAAAAGGGTTTTGTGGTTGATTAGAGATGAAGTAATAAGAAGTTGTCAGTATTGAATGAATCTCTATTTCTCAGCATTGTACCCCCAATTTATAAACAGTGACTTACATTTATTACATGCTCAATAAGTATTTGCTATACCAAGCAAAAATAATGAATAAAGGGTCTTTGATTGAGGAATCACTACTATTTGAAATATAATATTTTATCATTCCTAAAAATATCATTTATAAGAAATGCTATCTTTTAATAAAATATTTTCAGGGGGAAAAATTCACACTATCTTATCAATAGTCAAATAACCTTGAATTTCAAAATCATTAAAATATGAAAACAAAAGAACTATCATAACTGAATTTATCAAATCCTTATAGAATGATCTGACATCAATATCTTATTCTACTATTTCCCTGATTTCAAGATAAGATGGCTAATGTATCTGAATCAACCAAGACTAACCCCATACTCTTAGTGAAAATCTAGCTTCAGAATTGATTCTCTTAGCATCCATCTGCCACAGTTTGTTGCCAAACTTTAATCAAATGATTTTCCTCCACCGGGTTGGGAACCCTAAAAATGTGGATTTGTGTCAAAAGCCTGGAGCAAAGTTAGGACCCTCTTCTTTCCCAGCTTTTCAAATTATTAAAGACATAGCTGATATTCATACAACAGCTGATAACAGAATTAATGTGTGACTGATTTTAAATGACAGATTTAGGAATCCCAGCTATAACTTCATGAATTGTACTTTTCAGGATTAAGACCAAAAGTGTAATTTTTTTCCTTAACCCCATTGCACAGCTCGTAGGATCTTAGTTCCCCACCCAGGGATGGAACCAGGGCCCTCGTCAGTGAAAGAACAGAATCATAACCACTGGACCACCAGGAAATTTCCAGAAGTTCATAACTTTTAAAACTCTCAGATGGTTTTATTGCAGCCAGTTCAATACTGGTTTGTAAGATTTCTTTTGTAACCAGTGTCCTAGAGCAAGATGGTCATCAATGATCAGGGAGAAATGCAATTTTTTAAACTGGTCTTTTGCTATGAAGTAGCAGCAGCAAAAACAAGCACTTCTTTAGCTTACTTTTTATGAATATTCATTTTTGAAAAATAAAATAAAAAGTCCTCAAGGCTATCAGAATGAAGTTCTGGAGAGGAACACACCTTCTGTAAAACCCTGTAACCATGCATCCCTAGACACAGGCATGGGTGCTCAGCTGCTTCAGTTGTGTCCAACTCTTTACAACCCCGTGGACTGCAGCCTGCCAGGCTCCTCTGTTCATGGCATTCTCCAGGCAATAAGACTGGAATGGGTTGTAATGCCCTCCTCTAGGGGATCTTCCTGACTCAGCAATTGAACCCACAACTCCTGCATCTCCTGCATGGCAGGAAGATTCTTTACCGCTGAGCCACAAGGGAAGCCTTCTCCTAGACACAAAGATGGAAGTTTAGCTCAGTCTGATTCCTGGAGTTTACTCTCCACAGATTTGTATCGGGCAGCTTCATCAGTCCAAAGTTAACATACAAATAATAGCCCTGATCCAGATTTAAGTAATAAAATCAGGCTCAGATTCTCTTTTGGGTTCACATATTCCTTGCTTTCTCCTTCATTTTCCAACTCCGTTGCAAAAATAACCTCAAAACTATGCTAGGAAGGAATTCTGAAAAAATTGACACATTAAACAGAAAGGAAAAAATAAGTTTAGATAATGCTGGGTTGAAAATAAATGTATAACACATGGACACAGAAAGTTAGTATCCACACCTTAAAAAAAAAATAGGACAATGAGAGCATACAAGAGAAATACTTGGAATTGGGGTCACATTAGAAGACTCATGCAACATTGAAGAAAGACATTTGCTAATCTTGGATTTTTAATTGTTTTAATACACAACATTCACAAAACTATACTGCACTTATTTTAAGTAAAGAAATTAATAAGATTTGACATGTGTACACATCTGTGAATCTATTATTCCAATCAAGATAATGAACAATGCATCACCCAAAAAAAGTGTCCTCACATCTCTTTATAATCTTCCCTCAATCCTCTCCCCGCCTCCTACTCCAATTTTCATGCAGCACTTCTGTGGTGAATTAGTTTGCATGTTTTGTATGATATAAATGGAATCACGTGTACTCTTTTGTCTAACCTCTTTCACGCAGTATAGTTAAGATTCTTTCATGGTTGTAAGTATCAATGGCTCATTCCTTTGTATTGATGAAAAATCTCCCATTACATAGATATAAAACAACTTGTTAATCTACTCACCTGTTAACAAACATTTCTGTTAGTTCTAGTTTGAGACTGCTACAAAGTTGCTTTGAGCTCTTGTGCCTCACATTTCTAATAGACATGTGCTTTCATTTTTCTCTTGGGTGAATATCTGGGAGTGAAATTCCTGGAGCATATGGTAGGTGTTTATTTGACTTTAACTTTCTTATTTTTTCTAGTAGTTTTTTTTTTTTTTAATATATATAGATTTCCTTGGATGTTATGACTTCCCTGGTGGCTCAGACGGTAAAGCGTCTGTCTACAACATGGGAGACCCAGGTTCGAGCCCTGGGTTGGGAAGATCCTCTGGAGAAGGAAATGGCAATCCACTCCAGTACTATTGCCTGGAAAATCCCATGGACAGAGGAGCCTGTAGGCTACAGTCGATGGGGTCCCAAAGAGTCGGACACGACTATGTGACTTCACTCACTTCACTTGGATGTTATACTCAGATGATTATGCTGTCTGTAACTAAAGATAGGCTCACTACTTCATTTCCAAGCTGTCTGTTTTTTGTTTATTTCTCTTGCCTTTTTACACTGGCTAGAATCCCTAGTAAAACACTAAATGCAAATAGTGAGAGCCAAAATTCTTTCCCTAGTGCTGAAATTAGTGGGGAAGGAAGCATTCATTCTTTCACCATCAAGTATGGTGTTTGATGTAGTTTTCACAGAGGTTTTTTATTAAGTTGAGGAAATTCCTTAGGTCCTAATTTGCTGGAAGTTTTAAAACAGGAATAGATGCTGAATTTTCTCAAATGCTTTTTGTGCATCTATTGAGGTTATTCTCATTAATTAATCAACTGCTACTTGTCAGCCCCTGTAATTACACTATTGATAACTTGCCACAATAAAATGTCAAAGAATATATCACTCTCCTATTTTATATAACAAAACAAGGCTCACATGTATCTACAAAGTTCATGGCAGAGCTAATTAAATAGAAATCTCTCTGATAGCAAAACCTGATTCCCTGTTTTTTATACTATAGATTATTTCCAGGGGCTTCTCTGGTGGCTCAGTGGTAAAGAGCAATGCAGAAGCTGCAGGTTAGATCCCTGAGTTGGGAAGATCCCCCAGAGGAGGAAATGGCAACTCACTCTGGTATTCTTGCCAGGATAATCCCATGGACAGAGGAGCCTTGCAGGCTACAGCCCACAGGGTCACAAAGAGCTGGACATGACTGAAGCAACAAAGCACACACGCACACAATACAGTCTGCTAACTACTTTCTTCTTTATTTCTGCACACTGAACTAATAAAAAGTGACTAAATAATCACAGATTTGACCCTTTCACCAAAAGAGGACAGCAACACATGAGAAAGAATATCCAGGCTGCAGTTCGGGAGCTGCCCACCAGGTAATGCCTTGGCCATTCCTTTCAGATCAACTGTAGGCACCTGAGGAGCAATGCGCTATAACAGAGATGATACACTTTTTGGCTTTAGGTGAATCACCAGAGGACCAAAACATCACTCACAGCTCCTGATCACTCGCTTTCTCTAGTCCTTGAAACTGGCTTGTGATAACATGGTCTAGGGGAGAGCTGTTCAAATTAACTAGAATAAATATTTCTCAAAAATTTAAAAAAAGAAGTGTCATATGATTCAGGAATTCCACTTCTAATTATGTCAAAAAAATTGAAATTTTGGTATATGCCCAAAATATTGAGATATTTATATATCTATGTTTCTGTCAAAAGGTGGAAGCAACCCAAACATCAACAAATAAATCGATAGATGAAATGTGGTCTACACTTACACTAGAATATTATTCAACCTTAAAAAAGAAAGAAATTCTAAACATGCTACAACATAGATGAAACTTGAGTACATCATGAAAATGAAATAAGACACAAAATGACCTGTGTTGCATGATTCCACTTATAAAGGCTGTCTAAAGCAGTCAGACTCAGCAAGAGTAGAAGAGTAGTGGTCAGGAGCTGCAGGGACAGGGGAATGGGGAGTTGCTCTGTAATAGAGTAAAAATTTTCAGTTTCTCAACTGAAAAGAGTTCTAGAGATGAATAATGTGGCTGTTTAATAACAATGGAAATGTATTTAATATCACTGGATTATACACTTAAACATTACTCAGTTCAGTTCAATTCAGTTGCTCAGTCATGTCCAACTATTTGCAACCCAATGAACCTCAGCACACCAGGCCTCCTTGTCCATCACCAACTGCCAGAGTTCACTCAAACTCATGTCCATCGCATCCCAGCCATCTCATCCTCTGTGGTCCCTTTATTCTCCTGCCTTCAATCTTTCCCAGCATCAGGGTCTTTTCAAATGAGTCAGCTCTTCTCATCAGGTGGCCAAAGTATTAGAGTTTCAGCTTCAACATCAGTTCTTCCAATGAACACTCAGGACTGATCTCCTTTAGGATGGACTGGTTGGTTCTCCTGGTAATCCAAGGATTCTCAAGAGTCTTCTCCAAAAACAGTTCAAAAGTATCAATTCTTCAGCACTCAGCTTTCTTTATAGTCCGACTCTC
>SJXQ01006380.1:0-14857 GCA_006408695.1 Aepyceros melampus
GAAATTTTGAGTGGACTAGGTGGCATAATGTGTACAGAACACTCAGCGAAGTGACAGACACATAAGTCCCTCGGCATGCTGCCGTGAATGACTAGAGGTGGGCATTACAGCAGGTACCAAGCACTGAGCCTTACTACGCAAAGTGCTCGTGATGCTTCAGTGACCCTCATTTAAGCCCCACAGCAGCTACTACTGATGTGGACACTGGTATCATCTCCAGTTACAGATGAGGAGACCGAGGCTGAAGGAAGGCGACTAAATTGAAACCTGACTGCATGTGGAACTGTAAATCTACTGAGGAAGAATGCCTTTTAAGCCAAGAACTACCTGAATGCATCATAAATGAGAAAACAGAGGCTGTACAGAAGGGAAAAAAGGAGTATTCTGGAAAAGTCACAGAGACTCAGAGAAGGGTATCATGTGATGAAGAGTTGATGAGGCTGTCTTTGCTGTCCAGACGAGAGGAAAAGGGCAACTCCAGCCTCCCAGGCTGAGAAAGTCGAGGGCAAGAGTGTGATCTTTGTGCAACTGTAAATCTACTGAGGAAGAATGCCTTTTAAGCCAAGAACTACCTGAATGCATCATAAATGAGAAAACAGAGGCTGTACAGAAGGGAAAAAAGGAGTATTCTGGAAAAGTCACAGAGACTCAGAGAAGGGTATCATGTGATGAAGAGTTGATGAGGCTGTCTTTGCTGTCCAGACGAGAGGAAAAGGGCAACTCCAGCCTCCCAGGCTGAGAAAGTCGAGGGCAAGAGTGTGATCTTTGTGCTGACCACTGAGCCTCATGCTGTTCCACAGCCACACCCTTTGCCTCCAGCCAGGTGCCAGCAGAAGCACGCCACTGTCACATGCAGGGTTGTGGGGAAGCATGTACGATCAGGAAGACACCCCCCACTTCTCAAGAACAGTGCAAGTCTCATAATGCAGGAAAAACACAGCTGACAGCTACACTCTCTACACGGTCCTTCTGCATGGGTCATCTTATGGTCATAAATATGACCATCACCCTTTGAAAAAGAAAACATGTCTCAGGAAGACACATAAGATGACTCCAGGTTAGTCAACAGCAGGATCAGAACCCTAAATGCTAATATGCTTTTCTGTTCTCTGCAGTGATGAGTCTCTCAAATATTTCTTGCTGGTCTTCTGAACATCCCACAGGCATCTCACAGAATCCAAGCCCACTCTGTGTGTGACAACCTTCCACTTACTGAGTTCCATGTGCCCATCACTGTCACATTTGCAAGGAATAACTCTTGTGATTCTCACACTCACTCACTGAGGGATCACAGATGAGGACACGCAGGCCCAGAGAAATCCAGACTCTGTACCAGGTCTCACAACTGGAGAGCCCTGATGCGTATCACTGGGGTCCCTGCTCTCATTTACCAAGCAATCCTGCCATATCCCCCTCACTTCCTACATGCTCCTCGCTGCAGAGTTACTCTCAGCTCATGGGCTTCCCTGATGGCTCAGCAAGTAAAGAATCCACTACAATGCAGGAGACAGTGGTTTGGTCCCTGGGTGGGGAATATCCCCTGGAAGAGGAAATGGCGACCCACTCCAATATTCTTGCCTGAAAAACCCCATGGACAGAGGAACCTGGCAGGCTACAGTTCACGGGGTCACAAAGAGTAGAATACAGCTGAGCACAGCACAGAGACACAGTACCTTTAGGGCAACTAATTCGTGGCATCCATCGTGCAGAGTGGTCCCATCTTCCTTCATCAACTTCACATAGGACATGGCAAAGTTTTTCTCTCCTTTGTCTTTAGCTAAAAATGGCATCTTTGAGGTTAGGAAAGAAAACGATACCTGGGCCACTCACCCACTACCAAAAGGAGTGATCCCACCCCATCCTTTTAGGGCCGCAGAGATGCCACTTAGTACTCACATTCCAGGGATGACCGATGTCGAAACATGAATCGCAGGTGGATCCTCTGCATGTCTTCAATAGGGACAGCCACCTCAGCAGGCAGAAACCAGAGCTCAGGAGACAGTTAGTTAAATGGCCCTCCCCACTGCACCTTGCCCTCCCCCCGAAAAAGGCAGCCTGACCATTTAGCTGAGAGTGCTGTGTGCTGATGTATCACCCATTTATCAAGCCTGATGAACTGTAAATAAATTACATAAGAACTAGCAATGAAGAGAAAATAAAGTACCAAATGTAATCCATTTGGCAAATTGCATTCCCAGCCAATGAAAAGGGATCCGTAAATTATAGTGAGGAAAATGAATTTCCCCAAATTGATATAAAAGTCACATAACTTTAGCGCAGGATTTGATGCACTGCAAACTGCACGATGCACATTTTCCTTGCACACTCCAGGAGTTCAGGCAATTGCAGCAGGGCTTAGCAAATTAACAATGCTCATTAGGGGGCTTGCCGGGAGACTGTCATTTATGTAAATTAATAAAAATGTTTGAATCTGATCATATTTGAGACATCCTAGGGCTCATTCCCATCTTTGGTTAGACACATGTTCAGATGCTTTATTCCTCCAAGGATACTGGGCCAAGACCATCACCCCTTGGTCACCCAGGTTCACTGTCTAGTGAGTGGTCTTTGCTGTATCCTTGATGGAGGTGCTTTTGGCCTGGGTCTGGACTATCCCCCTCCCAAAGCTCCACAACAATCTCTGTGTTGTGCATTTCAGGCTTAGCAATCTATGGGAAATCCACTCAGGTTTTCGGTGGGCACTGCTTCAGAGAATGAAATTTGAGCCCCTCCTCCCAAAATCACGTGCTATGTGTGTCAGAGCAAAAGAACTTAGAGTCACATGGGAATTCTTCCACTGCACGTTGAATCATTATTACCATCATGTGCGGAACTGGCCAGGCTGACGTTAGACAGTGTGCTTGCATCCGGAGAGCCCACAGCCTACACGGGCAATAATAATTATCACAATGTGATGAGGGCTCACAAAGAGATATGACTGGGGTGCAAGCGAGCACAGAGAAGAGAAAGCAGCCTGGTCTAATAGGTCTCTGACCCCAGAGATGGGTAGGTCATTTGAAGAGAATGAGTGCAGGGAAACCACTGGGAACACGGGAATGCGGGCCACAAGGCAAGAACCACTGAGGCTTGAACAGCTCCCTCCACAAGGGGAGCCGGACCGGGTCTTCAGTTTGGGTTCAGAGAACAGGGTGAGTAAGAACTGCTATTAATCATAAGACAGAGATATCGGAAGCTGTGATCAAGTGTCAGTGTTCACTAAATTAATTAATTCCATACTCTATTTCTAACACAAACTATTCCCTTCTGCTATAGCCTGACAATCTGGTAATGCAAATATTTGTGGTTAATGTCATTTCCATCGGAGGTACCCTCTCAGTAGGGGATCTTCCAGGCATTAATTGCTTTTTATAGCTTCACATTTGCTCCCAAGCTCCATCACTCCTCACTGATGAATAGAAGGACACAAGTTGGTGGCTGGTGCACAGTCTATGAGACCATCTGACAATTCCAAGGGGACCAGGTCCTGCCTAGTGAAGGGTGGGCAAGAGAACTAAGGCACTCCCCCTCTGGGCCGCTTTTTCCCCTGCCTGACACGCCAGCAGACACAGGGCAGGCATTGTCTCGGGCCTTAGGGAGTTTCCTAGAGTCCCTAGATTCATGTCTGCAATTCGTATCATCGTTGTTATTGTTTATTATTATTATTGTTACCTTGACTGTTTCCATCCACCGTGGCTGTTTGACTTGATAGTATACAACGGACCGGTACTCATTCATAGGCTTGTCCCCAGCTCCCACACAGATTGCATTCTGACCCAAGAAAAATGAAAAGAGAGAAAACACTATAGAATTGTCATTTTCTATGCTTGGGCAGTTTTGGGCCAAGGCTGGCCATAGGGCCTGAGATAACCTTCCTTCTTTAAGCCTTCTGCCAGATATCCTTCTGCATTACGGATTTACCCATGAATGTGCCTGGCCTTGGGAGTGACAGCTGCTTTACTGAAGAGACTCTATTACTTGCATTCTGGAAATCACTGGAGCGCAGTAGGTGCTGACATGGCTGCCCTATTGTCACTGGTAACCAGCCTTGGAGTTGCTGCACGCTGCCAGTCTTCACACAAGGGGAGCCGGACCGGGTCTTCAGTTTGGGTTCAGAGAACAGGGTGAGTAAGAACTGCTATTAATCATAAGACAGAGATATCGGAAGCTGTGATCAAGTGTCAGTGTTCACTAAATTAATTAATTCCATACTCTATTTCTAACACAAACTATTCCCTTCTGCTATAGCCTGACAATCTGGTAATGCAAATATTTGTGGTTAATGTCATTTCCATCGGAGGTACCCTCTCAGTAGGGGATCTTCCAGGCATTAATTGCTTTTTATAGCTTCACATTTGCTCCCAAGCTCCATCACTCCTCACTGATGAATAGAAGGACACAAGTTGGTGGCTGGTGCACAGTCTATGAGACCATCTGACAATTCCAAGGGGACCAGGTCCTGACTAGTGAAGGGTGGGCAAGAGAACTAAGGCACTCCCCCTCTGGGCCGCTTTTTCCCCTGCCTGACACGCCAGCAGACACAGGACAGGCATTGTCTCGGGCCTTAGGGAGGTTTCCTAGAGTCCCTAGATTCATGTCTGCAATTAGTATCATTGTTGTTATTGTTTATTATTATTATTGTTACCTTGACTGTTTCCATCCACCGTGGCTGTTTGACTTGATAGTATACAACGGACCGGTACTCATTCATAGGCTTGTCCCCAGCTCCCACACAGATTGCATTCTGACCCAAGAAAAAAGAAAAGAGAGAAAACACTATAGAATTGTCATTTTCTGTGCTTGGGCAGTTTTGGGCCAAGGCTGGCCATAGGGCCTGAGATAACCTTCTTTAAGCCTTCTGCCAGATATCCTTCTGCATTACGGATTTATGAATGTGCCTGGCCCTGGGAGTGACAGCTGCTTTACTGCAGAGATTCTATTACTTGCATACTGGAAATCACTGGAGCGCAGTAGGTGCTGACATGGCTGCCCTACTGTCACTGGTAACCAGCCTTGGAGTTGCTGCACGCTGCCAGTCTTCTTAATCCTATTTGTTTCCTATATCTGAATTGCACAAAGTTTACAATAGGCTCAGATCAGCCAGGCACCAGCTCATTCCAATGGATTCATGATGCTCACACATCGAGGTCCCAGCAGAAGCTGGGCAAGGGGAGGGAGACCAACCTTCAGACAGACACATGGGCAGTGGGGGCTAAGGAAGCCCACAGTGAGGAAGCATCTTCCAGACACTAGCCCAGGCTAAGCACTGGGATATGGGCATGAGTCAGACAGGAGGGCTCACAGCATGGCGCAGGAAATCGCCAGGCAACATGAAGTGATGACGGACACATGGTCCGGCTCCTTGTTGTCCTTGGGGGCTTGGTTCCAGGGCCCCCTCTTTCCCATTGCTGATTTAAAAAATCCATAGTTGCTCAAGTCTCTTATATAAAATGGTATCTGGTCCCATCACTTTGTGGCAAGTAGAAGGGGAAACGGTGGAAGCAGTGATAGATTTCCTCTTCTTGGGCTCTAAAATCACTGTAGATGGTGACGGAAACCATGAAATTAGAAGACAATTGCTTACTGGCAGGAAAGCTATGACAAATTTAGACAGTGTATTAAAAAGCAAAGACATCACTTTGCTGAAAAAAGTCCATATAGTCAAGGCTATGGTCTATCCAGTAGTCATGTATGGATGTGAGAATTGGACCATAAAAAAGGCAAAGCATGAAAGAATCAATACTTTCAAACTGTGATTCTGGAGAAGATTCTTGAGAGTACCTTGGACAGCAAGGAAATCAAACCAGTCAATCCTAAAAGAAATCAGTCCTGACTACTCATTGGAAGGACTGATGCTGAAGCATCAATACTTTGGCCACCTGATGTGAAGAGCCAACTCATTGGAAAAGACCCTGATACTGGAAAAGATTGAGGGCAGGAGGAGAAGTGTATGGCCGAGGATGAGTTGATTGGATAGCATCACCAATTCTATGGACATGAATTCGGACAGATTCCAGGAGATGGTGAAGGACAGGAAGGCTGGACATGCTGCAGTCCATGGTGTCTCAAAGAGTCAGACTTGGAGACTAAATAACAACAATCAAATTATCACAGTGTTCATCCTCAATTTGCAATGTTATATGTCAATTCTAATTCAGTAAATCTAGAGAAAAAAAAAAACATCCCCTCCTGTTATCAGCAATAAAGGGGAAAATAAATTATTTAAAAATATACCAGAGATATTGGTTCAAGATGGAATAATAAAAAACACGAACCCAACTCTTCCTGTGAAAGCACTGAAGTATCAATTAGCTATTGAACAACCATTGACAGGAGGATGCTAAAACCCACCAGAAGAAAAAGGTATTCCATACTAAAGTCAAAGGAGAAGCTGCAAAGAGATGGTAGGAGGGACATAATCATGATAAACTCAAATAATATACCCAATAGGTGGATGACCCACAAATTGGAGATGATAATACCAAAGAAGTTCTCTCACTGTTGTGAAGTTTCTGAGCCCCACAACAGGCTTCCCAGCCTAGGAATCTGGAAAAGGGACTAGGAATCCCAAGTGAATCTAACTTTGAAGGGTGCTGGGATTTGATTGTAGGACTTTCACAGGACTAGGGGAAAGACAGACTCCATTCTTAGAGAGCACAAACAAAATCTTATGTGAAAAAGGACCCAGGGAAAAGGAATATCATAATGATCTCACAGGAAAATGAAACAAATATGCCTGCAATTGTTGGAGGGTCTCCTGCAGATTCCTGGGTCAGCAGTGGCTCACTGCAGGGATGGTAGCACTGGCAGCAGCAGTCCAGGGAGGTGCTCTTTGGCAGGAGTCCTTTTAAATTTCACCATTAGCCCTACCATTGAAACTGCAGACTCCAGGCTTGGTTGCCTCAGGCCAAAAAAATAACAGGAAGGGAGCACAGCCTCACACATTATCAGAAAATTGGATTAAAGTTTTACTGAACACAGCCTTGGCCATCAAAGCAAGACTCAGTTTTTCCCACCAACTTCTTTGGTATTATCATTCTCAGTTTTTCCCAGTCCTCCCATTAGGAAGATTTCACAAGCCTCTTAGCCTCATCAACCAGAGAGCAGACAAAAGAAGCAAGAACTTCAATTCCAGAGACTCCAAAATAAGTTCTTCCCTGGTGGCTCAATGGTAAAGAGTCTGCCTGCCAATGCAAGTGATGTGAGTTCAATCTCTGAGTCAGGAAAATCCCTTGGAGAAGGAAATGGAAACTCACTTCAGTATTCTTTCCTGGGAATCCCACAGACAGAAGAGCCTGGCAGGCTACAGTCCATGGGTTCACAAAAGAGTCAGACATGACTTAGAGACTGAGCAACAACAGCAACCAGGAAAAGAAAATACAATCACAAAAGTTAATCAAATGAAAAGGCAGAGGAGTATGTCCCAGAAGAAGGAACAAGATAAAACTCCAGAAAAAAAAAAAAAAAACACTAAATGAAGTGAAGATAGGCAACATCCAGAAAAAAAGAATTCGGAATAATAATAATAAAGATGATCCAGGTTCTTGGAGAAAGAATGAAGAAGTTTCAATAAATGTTTACCAAAGACCTAGAAGAACTTAAAAAACAAACAAATAGACATGAAGAATACAATAGGAATCAAGAGAAGAATAACTGGGTCATAAAAGTAGTTAAGGCAAGATGATGGAAATCACTGTGGCAGAGCAGAATATAGAAGAAAAAATAAAAACAAAGACAGCCTAAGAAACCTCTGGGACAACAGTAAATGCACCAACATTCACATTATACATGTCTCAGAAGGAGAAGAGAGAGAGGGGGGAGGCCTCGAGAAGATACTTGAAGAGATAATAGCTGAAAAATTTCCTAACATGGGAAAAGGAAGATTCAACCAAGTCCAGGAAGAACATAGAGCCCCGAGCAGGATAAATCCATTGAGGAACACACTGAGACACATAGTAATCAAACTGACTAAAATTAAAAACAGATAAAATATTAAATGTAGCAAGTGGAAAGTGACAAATAGCATACAGGAAAATTCCCATAAGGTTATCCAGCGATTTCTTAACAGAAACGCTACAAGCAAGAAAGGAATGACATACATTTTAGCTGATGAAAGGGAAGACTCTACAACCAAAAATACTCTACTCAGCATGACTCTTATTCAGATTTGATGAAGATACCAAAAGTTTTTCAATCAAGCAAAAACTAAAACCATTCAGCACCACCAAACCAACTTTGCAACAAATGTTAAAGGAACTTCTCTAGACAAACACAGAGAAGGAAAAGACCAACAAAAAATAGACACTAAACAACTAAGAAAATGGTAATAGGATCATACATATCAATAAGTACCTTATATGTAAATGAATTAAATGCACCAACCAAACAGCATAGACTGGCTGGATAAATACAAAAGTAAGACTTATATATGCTCTGTCTACAAGAGACCGACCTCAGACCTATATATATTTGCAAGCTTAAAGTAAGAGGATGGGAGAAGATATTCCATGCAAATGAAATCAAAGGAAATAAGAGTAGGAATACTCATAACAGACAAAATAGACTTTAAAACAAAGACTGTTATAAGATGAAACCAAGGACACTACACAATGATCAAGGGTTCACTTCCACAAGACATAATAATTATAAATATATATACACCCAATGTAGGAGCACCACAATAAGTAAGGCATATACTAAAACTGTAGAGGGATAAATCAGCAGTACTATTAATACAATAAGAGTGGACAATTTTAACACTCCACTTTCATCAATGGAAAAATTATCCATACAGAGAATTGATATGGAAACACAGGCCTTAAATGACCCTTTAGATAAAATAGACTTAGTTTGTATTCGTAGTACACTCCATTCAAATCAAATGAAGACTGACTAAGAAACCTCTGGGCCAGAATACACATTCTCCATAAGTGCACACAGAACATTCTCCAGGATTGATCACATGCTGGGCCACAAGTTGAGCCTTAGGAAATATAAGAAAATTTAAATTATATCAAGTATCTATATCTATTCTGATCACAATCGTATGTGATTTGAAGTAACCTCAAGAAAAAAAGCAAAATACACAAGTATGTGGTGGCTAAACAATATGCTATTAAAAACCAATTGCTAACTGAAGAAATCAAAGGAGAAATAAAAAATACCTAGAAACAAATGAAAATGAAAGCACAACAGTCCAAAACCTATGGAATGCAGAAAGTAGTTCTAAGACAGTTTATTGCAATCCAATCTTACCTCAAGAAACAAGAAAAATCTCAAATAAACACCCTAACATTGCACCTAAAACAACTAGAGAAAGAAGAAAAAGCAAAACCTAAAGTTAGTAGAAAGAAAGAAATCATAAATATCTGAACAAAAGAAATGAACTGGAGACAAAGAAAATTTTAGAGATCAGTGAAACTGAAAGTTGTTTATTTGAAAATATAAACAAAATTTATAAACCTTTAGCTAGGCTCATCTATAAAAATAGGAAAAGATTCAACTCAATAAAATTAAAAATGGAAAAGGTGAATTTATACTGACTTCACAAAAGTACTACTTTCGTAGTAGTACTACAAAGAGACTACTCTGAGCAAATATATGTGAATAAAATGAACAACCTGGATGAAATGGACAAATTCTTAGAAAGGTACGATCTTCAAAGTATGAACCAGGAGGAAATAGGGAATATGAACAGGCCAATCACAAGCACTGAAAATGAAACTGTGACTTTAAAATTTCCAATAAACAAAAGTCCAGGAATGGATGGCTTCACAGGCAAATTTCATAAAACATTTAGAGAAGAGTTAACACTTATCCTCCTGAAACTGTTCAAAAAAAATCCAGAGGAAGGAAAACTTCCAAACTCATTCTGAGAGCACCATCACCATATTACCAAAACCAGACAAAGATACCACAAAAGAAGAAAACTACCAGTCATACAGATGAACATGAATGCAAAAATCCTCAAAAAAATATTAATTCTATCAATCTGAAACTAACAGTACATTTAAAAGATCATACAACATGATCAAATGAGATTCATCCTGAGATGCAAGGATTTTAATATCCACAAATCAATCTCTGTGATAAGCCATATAAACAAAATGAAGAATAAAGACCATATCACCATCTCAATACATGCAGAAAAAAAAACTTTTGACAAAATTCAGTACTCATTTATGATAAAAGCTCCCCAGAAAGTGGGCAGAGGGAACATACCTCAACATAATAAAGGCCATATATGGCAAACCTACAGCTAACATTATACTCAATGATGAAAAGCTGAAAGCATTTCCTCTAAGATGCGTAAGACAAAAATGTCCACTCTCATCACTTTTATTTGGCATAGTTTTGAAAGTCCTAGATGCAGCAATCACAGGAGACAAAGTAAAGGGAATCCAGATTGGGAAAGAAGTAAAACTGTCACTGTTTGCAGGTGACATGATACTATACATAGAAGATCTTAAAGATACTACCAGAAAACTACTAGAACTCATCAATAAATTTGGTAAAGTTGCAGGTTCAAAATTATACACACAAATCTGTTGCATTTCTCTAACTAATAACTAAAGATCAGAAATAGAAATTCAAGAAATTATTCCATTTACTATTGCATCAAGGAGAGTAAAATACCGATGAACAAGACTGCCTGAGGACACAAAAAGATATATATTCCAAAAACTCTAAGATGTTGATGAAAGAAATCAAAGAAGACACAAAGAAATAAGATATACCATGTTTGTGGATCGGAAGAACCAATGTTATCAAAATGACTCTGCTACTCAAGGAAATCTACCAATTCAATGTAACCCTTCTCAAATTACCAACAGCATTTTTCACAGAACTAAAACAAACAAACAAAAATATCTTAAAATTTGTAGGGAGAAACAAAAGACCTTAAGTAGCCAAAGCTATCTTGAGAAAGAAAAATTAAACTGGAGGATTCAGGCTCCCTGACTGCAAAGCTACAGTCATCAAAACAGTATAGTATTGGCACAAAAATAGATATCTAGATCAATGAAACAAGATAGAAAACTCAGAAATAAAACTATGCATCTATGGTAAATTAATCTATGACAAAAGAGATAAGAGTACACAATGATGGAAAGACAAACTCTTCAACAAATGGTGCTGGGGAAATTGGACAGCTAGATTAAAAAAAAAAAACAATTAGATCATCCTTTAAAGTCTTACAGAAAAATAAGCTCAAAGTGACTAAATACCTAAATGTGAGACCGAACACTATAAAACTCCTAGAGGAAAATGTAGACCAAACACTTTCTGACATAAATTGCAGTGATATCTTTTTTTGATCTGTTTCCCAGAATAATGGAAATAAAAATAACAATAAGCCAATGGGACCTACTTAGACTCAAAAGCTTTTGCACAGAAAAGGAGCCAATAAACAAAACAAAAAGACAACCCACATATTGGGGGAAAATATCTGCAAATGATGTAACCAACAAGGGATTAGTCTTTAAAACTTACAAACAACTCATGATTCTTAACAGCATCAAAGCAAAAGACCCACTCAAAAATGGGCAGAGGACCTAAACTAACATTTCTCCCAAGACAAACAGTGGGCAAAAGGCACATTAAAAGATGCTCAATATCACTAGTTATTAGAGAAATGCAAATCAAAACTACAATAAGATATCACCTCACATCAGTCAGAATGACCATCACCAAATCATCCACAAAGAATAAATCCTGGACAGGGTATGGGAGAAGAGAACCCTCCTATGCTGTTGGTTGGAATGTAAATTGGCACAGCCTCTATGAAGAGCAACATGGAAGTTCCTTAGAAATCTAAAAATAGAGCTACCACATGACCCTTCAATTCCACTCCTGAGCATATATCCAGAGAAAAACATGATCCAAAACAATATATGCACCTTTATGTTCATTGTAGCACTGCTTACAATAGCTAAGACAGGGAACCCACTTAAATGCCCATCAACAAGGGAATGGATAAAGATGTCATACATATGTGCGATGGAATATTACTCAGCCATTTAAAACAATGAAATAATGTCATTTACAGCAATATAGATGTACCTAGAGACTATCATACTGAGTGCATTAAGTCAGAGAAGGAGAAACATTATATGACCAATTTTATATGTAGAATCTAAAAAGAAATGATACAAATGAACCTACTTATAATACAGAAACAGACTCACAGACTTAAATGAACTTATGAGTCCAATGGGGAAGGATGAGAGGAAAGGATAGTTAGAGAGTTTGAGGTGGACATATATGCACTGCTATATTTAAGATGGATAACTAACAAGGACCTGCTGTATAGCACATGGAACTCTGCCCAAAATTATGTGGCAGTGTAGATGGGGTGGGGGGGTTGTTTAGGGGAGAATGAATATGTATACATGTGGCTAAGTTTCTTCACTGTTCAACCTGAAAATATCACAACATTGTTAATTGGCTATAGCCCACTACATGACATAAAGTTTTAAAAAATACACATAATAATGGGTATATGAAACAATATCATACAAGCCTTCGAATTTAGGAAATACCTAAAATAGGCAATATTTTGTATATTATTTAAAATTCCAATTTCTTTTTTAGTAGATTTTTTGAAGATATTTACTTTTTAAAATAGAAATTTTAAAAAATATATGTATATATACACCAGAGCACTTTATTCTTCTATTTTCTTGACAAGACTTGCCCTCAGAAACACCTATTTAACCACAGCCTAACCTACTGGGGTATTGTCAGAGTCTAACTGACCAGGGGAAAGAGAAATATGCAACTCCAGTCAACTCTAGCCACCCTTTCTAACATAGGGGAGAAAAACTGAGATACTTAATTCAGAGGCGTGATCTCATTAAGAAATCTGAGATCTACTCATAGATCTATAGAATGCCACTCTAGCCTCACACAGTACCATCACATTGGTAAACTGAATTACTGTGATGATGCAAAGCATGAAAGAGAAACGAATTAGAGTTCTTTCATTATTATATGTTACTCACACTACCCATTAAGTGGCATGGTGTTATTTGAAAGTGGACTTGGATTAGTTGTCAATATATATTGCAAAGTTTAGGGTATCCACTAAAATATTTTAAATATCATCTGGTAAAAATGAAGAAGAAATTAAATTATACAAAATGATTAAATCACAAAGGCAAAAAATTTAGACAAAAGAAAAGAACAAGGAACAAGACAATGGAAAACAAAACAGTAACAAATATTTTAGATATTAACCCCATTATATCAATAATCACTTTGAGTATCAATAGTCTTACTGTGTCAATTAAAGACAGAGGTTCTCAGAGTATACTAGAAGACTCAACTATATGTTGTGTATAAGAAACCTATGATAAATATAAGGACACATGTAAGTAAAAGGAAAATTTAAGGAGAAAAATATACTATACTTACACTAACCAAAACAGTAGAAACAGTGTCAGACTTTATTTTTTTGGACTCCAAAATCACTGCAGATGGTGACTGCAGCCATGAAATTAAAAGGCGCTTACTCCTTGGAAGAAAAGTTATGACCAACCTAGATAGCATATTCAAAAGCAGAGACATTACTTTGCCGACTAAGGTCCGTCTAGCCAAGGCTATGGTTTTTCCTGTGGTCATGTATGGTGTGAGAGTTGGACTGTGAAGAAGGCTGAGCACCGAAGAATTGATGCTTTTGAACTGTGGTGTTGGAGAAGACTCTTGAGAGTCCCTTGGGCTGCAAGGAGATCCAGCCAGTCCATTCTGAAGGAGATCAACCCTGGGAATTCTTTGGAAGGAATGATGCTAAAACTGAAGCTCCAGTACTCTGGCCACCTCATGCGAAGAGTTGACTCATTAGAAAAGACCCTGATGCTGGGAGGGATTGGGGGCAGGAGGAGAAGGGGACGACCGAGGATGAGATGGCTGGATGGCATCACGGACTCGATGGACGTTAGTCTGAGTGAACTCCGGGAGTTGGTGATAGACAGGAAGGCCTGGCGTGCTGTGATTCATGGGATCGCAAAGAGTCGGACACGACTGAGTGACTGAACTGAATTGAACCAAAAGGATATAGGATTTGGAACAAAATGGATGGACCTGAAGGGTACTATACTTAGTGAAATAAGTCATAAAGACAGGAAGGCCTGGCGTGCTGTGATTCATGGGATCGCAAAGAGTCGGACACGACTGAGTGACTGAACTGAATTGAACCAAAAGGATATAGGATTTGGAACAAAATGGATGGACCTGAAGGGTACTATACTTAGTGAAATAAGTCATATAGAAAAACATAAATGCTGTATGTTATCACTTATACGTGGAATCTAAAAAATAAAACAAATTAATAAAATATAACAAATAGAAACAGAAATATAGATATGAAGAACAAACTAATGGTTACCAGTGTGAAAAGGGAAAGATTAGGGATAAGACAAGGATAGGGGATTAAGAGGTACAAACTACTATGTATAAAATAAATAAGGTGCACTTGTACAGCACAAGGAAAACAGTCAATAGTTTAAGTGTGTATAATTAAATCACTATGTTTGTATACCTGAAACTAATATAATATTGTAAACTGACTGTCCTTCATTTTTCTAAAAAAAGTGTACTGGAGTAATTTTATTAATTTCAGACACAGTGAAATTCAAAACAAGGAAAATTACCAGGAATACAGAAAGGTATTACATTATGATACAGGGGTCAATTCTCCAAAAAGGTATAACAGTTCTTAATTTATTGACTATGCCAAAGCCTATGACTGTGTGGATAACAATACACTGTGGAAAACTCTTCAAAAGATGGACATACCAGACCACCTGACCTGCCTCGAGAAACCTATATGCAGGTCAGGAAGCAACAGTTAGAACTGGACATG
>SJXQ01006380.1:16165-40009 GCA_006408695.1 Aepyceros melampus
TTGTTGGAGACTTCAATATCTCTCTGTCAGAAATGGACAGACTCACCGTAAAGGACACAGTTTAACTCAGCAAAACAAACAAGTAAAAGTATGTAATTGACATCTTGAAGCTATTTTGGGCTCCCCTGGTGGCTCATACAGAAAAGAATATTACTGCAATGCAGGAAACACAAGTGTGATCCCTGGGTTGGGAAGCTCTCCTGGAAAAGGGAATGGATCTTTTATCAAAGAGTGGCAGAATATAAATTCTTTTCAAGTTCATATGATATATTCACTAAGGTAGATCATATTCTGACCATAAGACACACCTTAACATATATAAAATAATATGAATCATACAATATCTGTTTTAAGACCACAGTAGAATTAAATAGAAATCAGTTACAGATAATTGGACAATTGAAAAATATTTTAAAACAACAGTTTTACATAATACAAAGAAGAAATCTCAATAGAAAATTTAAGCTATATGAAAATGAATAAAAAACTTTACAAAATTTGTGGGCTTCAACAAAAGCAGTGCTTATAGGGAAATTTATAGTAGTAAATGCATATATTAGAAAAGAAGAAAGAGCTACAATCAATAATCTAGGTTCCCAACTTCATAAACTAGGAATAGAAAATTAAATTCAAAGTAAGCAGAAAAACATAGTAAGAAATTAGTGCATAAATCAATGAAATTGAAACCAAACTCAATAGAAAAATGTCAATAAAATCAATGTCTGGTTATTTGAAAAAATGATAAGAATCTAGTCAGACTAATCAAGAGAAAAAGTGGACACAAATTATTAATATTAGAAATGTAAGATAGAACATTATGCCAAATACTATCAGCTTTAAATGTATAATAAAGGAATACTCTGAACAACTCTGTGTTCACTCAATTGATAACCTAGATGAAATGGATCAACTACTTGAAAGACACAATTTCCTGAAAATCCACAAAGGAAAAAGGGAATCTGAATAAGCCTATGTTTATTAAGAAACCTGTATCACTAAGTAATAACCTTCCAGAACAGAAACACCATATTCAGATGTGTTCACTGAACTCTTTAAGGGAGAAATTACACCAATACTCTTAATCTTTCAGAGGACAGAAGTAGAGAGCAAGTATGACTCTGATACCAAAATCAACAAAGACACATGAGAAAAGAAAACTAAAAAGATATCTCTCATGAATATGATGCAAAACCCTAAAAGCTATTAACAAATCAAATTAAATTATACACACACACACACACAATAATTATATACCAGGACAAAGAGGGACATATGCTTGGTATGCAAGACTGGTTCAACTTTTGAAAATCATTTTACACAATCTATCAAATCAACAAGATAGTAAAAGAAAACTCACATAATCATATTAATAGATTCAGGAAAAGCATATGACACAATCAAGCACTTATTTATGATTTTAGAAATCCTCTCAGTAAACTTGGAATAAAGAAGTACTTTGCCAATTTGATGAGGAGTATCTACAAAATATCAACAGTTAACATAATTTTTAATGGCGTGATACCAGACACTTTCCCACTGTTAATAGAAGACAGATAAAGATGCCCTCTCTGATCACTCCTTTTGAAAACCATACTGGACATACTTGTTAATGTAAGAAGAAAAGAAGAGGAAATAAAAGGTATACACATTCAGAAGAAATAAAGAACGCTATCTTTGTTCACAGATTACATGAAAATTCAATGGACAAAACATTCCTGGAACTAATGATTGATTGTAGCAGGGTGACAGGATATAAAGTTAATATACAAAAGTTAATTGCTTTATATACCAACAATGGACAAGGGGAATTTGAAATTAAGAAAAAAAAATACCATCTACATTAGCACCCCTTAAAATGAAATACTCCCTGGAGGAGGGCATGGCAACTCATTCCATTATTCTTGCCTAGAGAATCCTAAGGACAGAGGAGACTGGCAGGCTGTAGTCCATGGGGTTGCAAAGAGTTGGACATGACTGAAATGACTTAGCACACAAAATGAAATACTTACGTATAAATTTAGCCAAATATGTATAAGATCTATATAGGAAATTGATAACACTGGTGAACATAAACACAAAAGCTAACTAGATTGAGTTATTTCATGTTCATGGCTAGAAAGACTCAATATGGTCAAGATGTAAGTCTTTTCCCATCTAATCTATAGATTCAATGCAATCCCAATAAAAATTCAAGCAACTTATTTTTTGGATATGGACAAATTGATTATAAAGTTTATGTGGAGAGGAAGTGGACTCAGAAGAGTCTACACAATATGGAAAACAAATTATATGACTGACACTATTAATATTAGTAACAGTGTCAAAACTTAATATTAATATTAAGCTACAGTAATCAAGACAGTGTGATATTGTTGAAATAAAAGACATATAGATAAAAGGAACAAAATAGAGAGCCCAGAAAGAGATGCATATGATTGCAGTAAATTCATTTTCTACAACTGAACAAAAATTACATAATGTGGTAAAGATAGTTTTTTCAGCAAATGATGCTGGAAAATTTGGACATCAAAAAGTATGCAAGTGGATATTTTAAAAGTATATCTATACCTTACATTCTTCACAAGAATAAACTAAAAATAGACCATAGGCCTAAATGTAAAATGCAAATTATGTAATTTCTATAAGATAACACAAGAAAATTTAGATGACTTTAGGTATATAAATGATTTTTTAGATATAACAATTAAAGGCATAATCTGTGAAAAAATGATATGCTGGACATTATCAAAGCTAACTCTTGTTATATGCAGAAGGCACTAACAAGAGAATAAGAAGTTAAATCATAGACTAGGTGAAAATTTTGAAAAAGGCACATCTAATAAAGGACTATTACCAAACTATACAAAAATATTTATAATTCACTGTATAAAGATCCAACAGATAAAATGGGACAAAGGACTTAAAAGACACCTCACTAAAGAAGATATATTGATAACAAATTAAGCATATGAAAATATACTCCATACCATATGAAACAAGAGAAATGTAAAGTAAAAGAACAATGAAACCACTATACACTTACTACAATGATCAAAATCCAAAACATGACAACAACAAATGCTGACAAGGATGTGGAGCAGCAGGCTGCTGCTGCTGCTGCTGCTGCTGAGTCACTTCAGCCGTGTCTGACTCTGTGGGACCCCATAGACAGCAGCCCACCAAGCTCCCCCATCCCTAGGATTCTCCAGGCAAGAACACTGGAGTGGGTTGCCATTTCTTTCTCCAATGCATGAAAGTGAAAGTGAAGTCGCTCAGTCGTGTCCAACTCCTAACGACCCCATGGACTGCAGCCTACCAAGCTCCTCTGTCCACGGGATTTTCCAAGCAAGAGTACTGGAGTGGGGTGCCATTGCATTCTCCAAGGTGGAGCAGCAGGAGCTCTCATTTGTTCATGATGAGAATGCAAAGTGGTAAAACCCACTTGTAACACAGTTCAATTAGCTGTTACAAAACTAAACATACTCAAGAGAGGTGGCAAATAGGGAATTCCTGGCTTCATTGCCTCCACAAGAACAAATAACAACTATTGATGACCAAACCAACACTGAAAAAATCCTGGAACACAGGGCTGAAGTGGGAACACTCCTTAGAGCAATAAAGTCTAATCCACTGCATTAGAAAGGTAAGAAAAGTAGCTGTATGCCAAATGAACTCCGCCGCCCCAACCCCAAGGCCAGTGCAGCACCACATTAAGAGGTCTCTTTTGAGGCGATAGGTTTTCCAGTAAGAAAGGAGAACACAAGATGAAGTATCCAATTCTCTTAGTATTGTCAGTTTTGCAAGCCCCAGTTTCAGCCTATGGAAATTGCAGAATAATCTGTGGGACTTCACCTCTGGACATCTGATTGTAACAGAGAAATGACTTTTAACAACCAGCACTTGGATCTTGGCAGACCAAGTTTTTACCTGCAATGGCCAAGTAGAAGTCCCAAACTGCAGCTTTGCTCATCTGCAGAGCAAAAACAGTGGTACAGTGTGAACAGGAAATTTGGCATGGTGCAGGTCTGCTTGATTGATGTCCTCAAACTTAGAGCCTTCTTGACCCTGGAGCCTGGTCTTCCCTTGCCAGGACCAGGAAGATAAGTTAGACTTGCCCACTGCTAAGCATAGTTCCTGACCCTGTAGGGTTAGCACAGATGGAAGATGTGTACCTTTAGCAACATTCAAAGAAAACACAGCAGGTAGGCTGGTCATTTGCATAACATAGTCAGTGACATAATTTGGTCAGGGAACTAAGGAAGGGATTAAAATTCTTAAAGGAAAACATACATGAACACTCTGACATAAATTGTAGTAATATTTTTTAACCTGTCTTTTAAAGCAAAGGAAATAAAAGCAAAAATAAATAAATTGCATCTAATTAAGCATAAAATATTTTACAGAGGAAAAGAAATCATCAACAAAATGAAAAGACAATCTATTAAATAAGAAAAAAAGTATTCGCAAATGATATGACCAGTAAAGGGTTAATTTCCAAAATATATAATCAGCTGATACAACTCAATATTAAAAAAACCCAAACAACCCAATTAAAATGGGCAGAAACATATAAACAATTTATAAATGGATCAATTTATGCAGTCAAATAATATTAAATGACTGAATTAAGTTTAATAAAAAAGATCTAAAAGTATTCTGCCTACAGGAGACTCACATTACCCTTAAAGACACATGCGGCTTGAGAGTCAAAGTATGCAAAAGATATTTCCGGTAAATATTTCTCACACAGAATTAAAAAAAAAAAACAGGGGTAGTTTTCTTATATCAGGAAAACTGGACTTTAAACTAGAAATAGTAAAATGAGTCAAAGAAGGTCATTATATAATGATTAAAAATGTCACTCTCTCAAGATACAATTGCAAATATTTGTGCACTCAACATTGGAACACAAATATATAAAGCAAAAACAAACAGAGCTAAAAGAAATAAATGACAATGTGAGAATAGTTTCAGAATTTAACAACCTACTCTCAATATGAATTTATATTATCCAGAGAAAGAATCAATAAGGGAACAGAGGATTTGTACAATGCTATAGATAAAAAGGAATTAAGAGACATATATATATATAACATTGAATCCAACAAAAGCAGAATACACATTCTTCTCAAGGACACATGGAACATTTTGTAGCACAGATGATTTGTTAGGGCACAAAACAAGTATTAGCAAATTCAAGAACATTGCAATAATATCAAATATCTTCTTGACCACAATGGTATGAAACTAGAAATTAATAGCAGGAGAAAAAATTGGAGCAATTACAATACATGAAAATAAAACAACTCTCCTTAACAACAAATGGATCAAGGAAGAAATCAAAAGGATGGTGAAATATTAACAGCATATTGAAATTAAAAATGGAAACAATGCCAAGACTCATTGTTATTATTTAGTTGCTAAGTAATGTCTAATTCTTCTCTGACCCCCATGGACTGTAGCCCACTAGGTTGTTGGGATGTAGCAAAAGCAATTGTAAGGAAGAAGCCAATAGTAATAAATGCCTATATTAAGAAAAAAAGTTTTCAAATAACCTAACTCTAAGCCTTAATGAGGGCTTCCCAGCTGGCACTAGTGGTAAAGAGCCCACCTGCCAGTGCAGGAAATGTAAGAGATGAAGGTTGGATGGCTGGGCCAGGAAGATCACCTGGATGAGGGCATGGAAAATCACTCCAGTATTCATGTCTGAAGAATCCGATGGGCAGAGGAGCCTGGTGGGCTACAGTTCATAGAGTCATGAAGAGTTGGACATGACAGAAGGAACTTAACATGCACACACGGGCCTTAATAAACTAGTAAAAGAAAAAACAAATGGAACTCAAATTTAACAGAAACAAGAAAAAAATAAAGATCAAGCAGACATAAATGGAATAGAAAACAGGAAAATAATAGAAAATACTAACAAAGCTAACATCTCAGCAAAGATAATCAAAATTGATTAAAAATCAGCAATCAAATGTCTCTCAATAAATAGAAGCATAGAACCAGGTGGCTTCACTGGTAAATTTTACCAAATATTTAAACCAGCAACATTAATCCTTCTGAAACTCTTTCAAAAAATAAAAGAGGAAGGAACACTCTCAAACTAACTTCATGGGGCTAGCCTTATCCTGACATAAAAACCAGAAAAGTACATTACAAGAAAATAAAAATACAGGGCAATATCCCTGATGAATATGATGCAAAATTCTCATTTAATTTCTATCAAAGAAAACTCAGCAGTTCATTAAAAGATCATTTGCCATGACAAAATGAGATATATTTTTGAGATGCAAGAAAGCTTCAACATGTGAAAATCACTAAATGTGATATATCCCATAAATACCACTACTGCTACATCTACTACTATGATACATCTACTAATGTGGGCAAGAATCCCTTAGAAGAAATCGAATAACCTTAATAGTCAACAAAAGAGTCCGAAATAAAGTACCTGGGTGCAATCTCAAACATGACAGACTGGCCTCTGTTCATTTCCAATCAAATCATTCAATATCACACTAATCCAAGTCTATGTCCCAACCAGTAATGTTGAAGAAGCCGAAGTTGATTGGTTTTATGAAGACCTACAAGACCTTGTAGAACTAACACAAAAAAAAGAGATGTCCTGTTCATCATAGGGGACTGGAATGCAAAAGTAGGAATTCAGGTTCAGTTCAGTTCAGTTCAGTCGCTCAGTTGTGTCCGTCTCTTTGCTACCCCATGAATCATAGCACGCCAGGCATCGGTGTCAATCACCAAATCCGGAGTTCACTCTGACTCACGTCCATTAGTGATGCCACCCAGCCATCTCATCCTCTGTCATGCCCTTCTCCTCCTGCCCCCAATCACTCCCAGCATCAAGTCTTTTCCAATGAGTCACTTCTTCCCATGAAGAGGCCAAAGTACTGGAGTTTCAGCTTTAGCATCATTCCTTCCAAAGAAATCCCAGGGTTGATCTCCTTCAGAATGGACTGGTTGGATCTGCTTGCAGTCCAACGGACTCTCAAGAGTCTTCTCCAACACCACAGTTCAAAAGCATCAAGTCTTTGGCACTTAGCCTTCTTCACAGACCAACTCTCACATCCATACATGACCACAGGAAAAACCATAGCCTTGACTAGACAGACCTTAGTTGGCAAAGTAATGTCTCTGCTTTTGAATATGCTATCTAGGTTGGTCATAACTTTTCCTCCAAGGAGTAAGCATCTTTTAGTTTCATGGCTGCAGTCACCATCTGCAGTGATTTTGGAGCCCCCAAAAATAAAGTCATCACTGTTTCCACTGTTTCCCCACCTATTTCCCATGAAGTGATGGGGCGAGATGCCATGATCTTTGTTTCCTGAATGTTGAGCTTTAAGGCAACTTTTTCACTCTCCTCTTTCACTTTCATAAAGAGGCTCTTTAGTTCCTCTTCACTTTCTGCCACAAGGGTGGTGTCATCTTCATATCTGAGGTTATTGATATTTCTCCCAGCAATCTTGATTCCAGCTTGTGTTTCTTCCAGTTCAGCGTTTCTCATGATGTATTCTGCATAGAAGTTAAATAAGCAGGGAGGCAATAAACAGCCTTTATGTACTCCTTTTCCTATTTGGAACCAGACTGTTGTTCCATGTCCAGTTCTAACTGTTGCTTCCTAACCTGTATACAGATTTCTCAAGAGGCAGGTCAGGTGGTCTGGTATTCCCATCTCTCTCAGAATTTTCTACAGTTTATTGTGATCCACACAGTCAAAGGCTTTGGCATAGTCAATAAAGCAGAAATAGATGTTTTTCTGGAACTCTCTTGCTTTTTCCATGGTCCAGCAGATGTTGGCAATTTGATCTCTGGTTCCTCTGCCTTTTCTAAAACCAGCTTGAACATCAGGGAGCTCATGGTTCACGTATTGCTGAAGTCTGGCTTGGGGAATTTTGAGCATTACTTTACTAGCATGTGAGATGAGTGCAATTGTGCAGTAGTTCGAGTATTCTTTGTCATTGTCTTTCTTTGGGATTAGAATGAAAACTGAGCTTTTTCAGTCCTGTGGCCACTGCTGAGTTTTCCAAATTTGCTGGCCTATTGAGTGCAGCACTTTCACAGCATCATCTTTCAGGATTTGAAATAGCTCTACTGGAATTCCATCACCTTCACTAGCTTTGTTCATAGTGATCCTTTCTAAGGCCCACTTGACTTCACATTCCAAGATGTCTGGCTCTAGATTAGTCATCACACCATCATGATTATCCAGTTTGTGAAGATCTTTTTTGTACAATTTTTCTGTGTATTCTTGCCACCTCTTTTTAATATCTTCTGCTTCTGTTAGGTCCAGACCATTTCTGTCCTTTATCAAGCCCATCGTTGCATGAAATGTTCCCTTCATATCTCTAATTTTCTTGAAGAGATCTCTAGTCTTTCCCATTCTGTTCTTTTCCTCTATCGCTGAGGAAGACTTTCTTATCTCTTCTTGCTATTCTTCGGAACTCTGCATTCAGATGCTTATATCTTTCCTTTTCTCCTTTCCTTTTCACTTTTCTTTTCACAGCTATTTGTAAGAGATCCACAGACTATTTTGCTTTTTTGCATTCCTTTTTCATGGGGATGGTCTTGATCCCTGTCTCCTGTACAATGTCACAAACCTCATTCCATAGTTCATCAGGCACTCTATCTATCAGATCTAGGCCCTTAAATCTATTTCTCACTTCCACTGTATAATCATGAGGGATTTGATTTAGGTCATGCCTGAATGGTCTAGCAGTTTGTGCTACATTCTTCAATTTGAGTCTGAATTTGGTGATAAGGAGTTCATGATCTGAGCCACAGTCAGCTCCTTGTCTTGTTTTTGTTGACTGTATAGAGCTTCTCCATCTTTGGCTGCAAATAATATAATCAATCTGATTTCTGTGTTAACCATCTGGTGATGTCCATGTGTAGAGTCACATGGACACCTTGTGTTGTTGAAGAAGGTGTTTGCTATGACCAGTGAATTTTCTTGGCAAAACTCTATTAGTCTTTGCCCTGCTTCATTCCGCATTCCGAGGCCAAATTTGCCTGGTACTCCAGGTGTTTCTTGACTTCCTACTTTTGCATTCCAGTTCTCTATAATGAAAATGACATCTTTTTCGGTGTTAGTAATGTGGTCCACTGGAGAAGGGAATGTCAAGCCACTTCAGTATTATTGCCTTGAAAACCCTATGAACAGTACGAAAATGCAAAATGATACAATAATATAACAGGAACTCCACAGGTGTGTAGGTGCCCCACACGCTACTGGAGATCAGTGGAGAAATAACTCCAGAAGGAATGAAGGGATGGAGCCAAAGCAAAAACAATACCCAGTTGTGGATGTGACTGGTGATAGAAGCAAGATCCGATGCTGTAAGAGCAATATTGCATAGGAACCTGGAATGTCAGGTCCATGAATCAAGGCAAATTGGAAGTGGTCAAACAAGAGATGGCAAGAGTGAACGTCGGCATTCTAGGAATCAGTGAGCTAAAATGGACTGGAATGGGTGAATTTAACTCACATGACCATTATATCTACTACTGAGGGCAGGAATCCCTCTGAAGAAATGGAGTAGCCATGATGATCAACAAAAGAGTCCAAAATGCAGTACTTGGATGCAATCTCAAAAAGGACAGAATGATCTCTGTTCATTTCCAAGGCAAACCATTCAATATCACTGTAATCTAAGTCTATGCCCCAACTAGTAATGCTGAAAAAGCTGAACGGTTCCATGAAGACCTACAAGACCTTTTAGAACTAACACCCTCCCCCCCAAAAAAAAGGATGTCTAGAGATACCTTTAATTACAGGCAAATTCAGCCATGCAGTACAATACAAAGCAGGGAAAAGGCTAACA
Source organism: Aepyceros melampus (assembly GCA_006408695.1). Classification (NCBI taxonomy): domain Eukaryota; kingdom Metazoa; phylum Chordata; class Mammalia; order Artiodactyla; family Bovidae; genus Aepyceros; species Aepyceros melampus. The sequence continues at coordinate 26,005 of SJXQ01006380.1, forward strand.
GAGTTTTATTCATTTATTTATTTATTTTTAGACTCTCATGTTCTTTTTTTTTTTAATTTAATTTTACTTTACAATACTGTATTGGTTTTGCCATACATTGACATGAATCTGCCACAGGTGTACATGAGTTCCCAATCCTTAACACCCCTCCCACCTCTCTCCCCATATCATCTCTCTGGGTAATCCCAGTGCATCAGCCCCAAGCATTCTGTATGCTGTATTGAGCATAGACTGGCGATTCATTTCTTACATGATAGTATACATGTTTCAATGCCATTCTCCGAAATCATCGCACCCACTCCCTCTCAAACAGAGTCCAAAAGTCTGTTCTATACATCTGTGTCTCTTTTGCTGTCTTGCATACAGTGTTATCATTACCAAGTTTCTAAATTCCATATATATGTGTTAGTATACTGTATTGGTGTTTTTCTTTTTGGCTTACTTCACTCTGTATAATCGGCTCCAGTTTCATCTACCTCATTAGAACTGATTCAAATGTATTCTTTTTTAATGGCTGAGTAATACTCCATTGTGTATATGTCCACAGCTTTCTTATCCATTTGTCTGCTGATGGACATCTAGTTTGTTTCCATGTCCTGGCTATTATAAACAGTGCTTCAATGAACATTGGGGTACACGTGTCTCTTTCAATTCTGGTTTCCTTGGTGTGTATGCCCAGAAGTGGGATTGCTGGGTCATAAGGCAGTTCAATTTCAAGTTTTTAAAGAATCACCACACTGTTCTCCATAATGGCTGTACTAGTTTGCATTCCTACCAACAGTGCAACAGGGTTCCCTTTTCTCCACACCCTCTCCAGCAGTGTATATGTACCACAGCTTTCTTATCCATTTGTCTGCTGATGGACATCTAGTTTGTTTCCATGTCCTGGCTATTATAAACAGTGCTTCAATGAACATTGGGGTACACGTGTCTCTTTCAATTCTGGTTTCCTTGGTGTGTATGCCCAGAAGTGGGATTGCTGGGTCATAAGGCAGTTCAATTTCAAGTTTTTAAAGAATCACCACACTGTTCTCCATAATGGCTGTACTAGTTTGCATTCCTACCAACAGTGCAACAGGGTTCCCTTTTCTCCACACCCTCTCCAGCACTTATTGCTTGTAGACTTTTGGATCGCACCCATTCTGACTGGTGTCAAATTGTACTTGATTGTGGTCTTGACTTGCATTTCTCTGACAATGAGATGACCTGACCTGCCTCTTGAGAAATCTGTATACAGATCAGGAAGCAACAGTTAGAACTGGACATGGAGCAACAGTCTGGTTCCAAATAGGAAAATGAGTACGTCAAGGCTGTATACTGTCTCCCTGCTTATTTAACTTCTATGCAGAGTACATCATGAGAAACGCTGAACTGGAAGAAACACAAGCTGGAATCAAGATTGCTGGGAGAAATATCAATAACCTCAGATATGCAGATGACACCACACTTATGGCAGAAATTTTTGTGTATGATGTTAGAAAATGTTCTAGTTTCATTCTTTTACAAGTGGTTGACCAGTTTTCCCACCACCACTTGTTAAAGAGATTGTCTTTTCTCCATTGTATATTCTTGCCTCCTTTGTCTAAGATATGGTGTCCATAGGTGTGTGGATTTATCTCTGGGCTTTCTACTTTGTTCCATTCATCTATATTTCTGTCTTTGTGCCAGTACCATACTGTCTTGATGACTGTGGCTTTGTAGTAGAGCCTGAAGTCAGGGAGGTTGATTCTTCCAGTTCCATTCTTGTTTCTCAAGATTGCTTTGGCTATTCGAGATTTTTTTGTGTTTCCATACAATTGTGAAATTATTTGTTCTAGCTCTGTGAAAAATACTGCTGGTATCTTGATAGGGATTGTGTTGAATCTGTAGATTGCTTTGGGTAGTATACTCATTTTCACTATATTGATTCTTCTGATCCATGAACATGGTATGTTTCTCCATCTATTAGTGTCCTCTTTCATTTATTTCATCAGTGTTTTATAGTTTTCTATATATAGGTCTTTAGTTTATTTAGGAAGATATTGTCCTGAGTATTGTATTCTTTTCGTTGCAATGGTGAATGGAATTGATTCCTTAATTTGCTTTTCTACTTTCTCATTATTAGTGTATAGGAATGCAAGGGATTTCTGTGTGTTGATTTTATATCCTGCAACTTTACTATATTCAATGATTAAATCTAATAGTTTTCTGGTGGAGTCTTTAGGGTTTTCTATGTAGAGGATCATGTCATCTGCAAACAGTGAGAGTTTTACTTTTTCTTTTCCAATTTGGATTCCTTTTATTTCTTTTTCTGCTCTGATTGCTGTGGCCAAAACTTCCAGAACTATGTTGAATAGTAGTGGTGAAAGTGGGCACCCGTGTCTTATTCCTGACTTTAGGGGAAATGCTTTCAATTTTTCTCCATTGAGGATAATGTCTGCTGTGGGTTTGTCATTTATACTTTTAATATGTTGAGGTATGTTCCTTCTATTCCTGCTTTCTGGAGAGCTTTTATCATAAATGGACGTTGAATTTTGTCAAAGGTTTTCTCTGCATCTATTGAGATAGTCATATGGCTTTTATTTTTCAATTTGTTATTGTGGTGAATTATATTGATTGGTTTGCAGATGTTGAAGAATCCTTGAATCCTTGGGATAAAGCCCATTTGGTTATGATGTATGATCTTTTTAATGTGTTGTTTAATTCTGATTGCTAGAATTTTGTTAAGGATTTTTTCATCTATGTTCATCAGTGATATTGGCCTGTAGTTTCCTTTTTTTGTCACATCTTTCTCAGATTTTGGTATTAGGGTGATCGTGGCCTCATAGAATGAGTTTGGAAGTTTACCTTCCTCTGGAATTTTCTGGAAGAGTTTAAGTAGGATAGGTGTTAGCTCTTCTTGAAATTTTTGGTAGAATTCAGCTGTGAAGCCATCTGGACCTAGGCTTTTCTTTGCTGGAAGATTTTTGATTACAGTTTCAATTTCCGTGCTTGTGATGAGTCTGTTAAGATTTTCTATTTTTTCCTGGTTCAGTTTTTGAAAGTTGTACTCTTCTAAGAATTTGTCCATTTCTTCCACGTTGTCCATTTTATTGGCATATAATTGCTGATAGTAGTCTCTTATGATCCTTTGTATTTCTCTGTTGTCTGTTGTGATCTCTCTATTTTCATTTCTAAGTTTATTAATTTGATTTTTCTCCCTTTGTTTCTTGATGAGTCTGGCTAATGGTTTGTCAGTTTTATTTATCCTTTCAAAGAACCAGCTTTTGGCTTTCTTGATTTTTGCTATGGTCTCTTTTGTTTCTTTTGCATTTATTTCTGACCTAATTTTTAAGATCTCTTTCCTTCTACTAACCCTGAGGTTCCCCATTTCTTCCTTTTCTAGTTGCTTTAGGTGTAGAGTTAAGTTATTTATTTGACTTTTTTCTTGTTTCTTGAGGTATGCCTGTATTGCTATGAACTTTCCCCTTAGCACTGCTTTTATAGTGTCCCACAGGTTTTGGGTTGTTGTGTTTACCCTGAGGTTCCCCATTTCTTCCTTTTCTAGTTGCTTTAGGTGTAGAGTTAAGTTATTTATTTGACTTTTTTCTTGTTTCTTGAGGTATGCCTGTATTGCTATGAACTTTCCCCTTAGCACTGCTTTTATAGTGTCCCACAGGTTTTAGGTTGTTGTGTTTTCATTTTCATTTGTTTCTATGCATATTTTGATTTCCTTTTTTATTTCTTCTGTGATTTGCTGATTATTCAGAAATGTGTTGTTCAGCCTCCATTTGTTGGAGCTTTTAATAATTGTTCTCCTGTAATTGAGATCTAATCTTAATGCATTATGGTCAGAAAAGACGCTTGGAATGATTAATTTTTTTTTGAATTTATCAAGGCTAGATTTATGGCCCAGGATGTGATCTATTCTGGAGAAGGTTCAGTGAGCACTTGAGAAAAAGGTGAAATTCATTGTTTTGGGGTGAAATGTCCTGTAGATATCAATTAGGTCTAACTGGTCTAGGTTTTGGGTTGTTGTGTTTTCATTTTCATTCATTTCTATGCATATTTTAATTTCTTTTTTGATTTCTTCTGTGATTTGGTGGTTATTCAGAAGAGTGTTGTTCAGCCTCCATATGTTGGAACTTTTAAATAGTTTTTCTCCGTAATTGAGATCTAATCTTAATGCATTATGGTCAGAGCAACGGAATCATACTTATCAATAATTACCTTAAACGTAAATGGGTTGAATGCCCCAACCAAAAGACAAAGACTGGCTAAACGGATACAAAAACAAGACCCCTATATATGTTGTCTATAAGAGAACCACCTCAAAACAAGGGACACATACAGACTGAAATTGAAGGGCTGGAAAAAGATATTCCATGCAACTAGAGACCAAAAGAAAGCAAGAATAGCTATACTCATATCAGATAAAATAGACTTTAAAACAAAGGCTGTGAAAAGAGACAAAGGACACTACATAATGATCAAAGGATCAATCCAAGAAGAAGATATAACAATTATAAATATATATGCACCCAACATAGCAGCACTGCAATATGTAAGATAAATGCTAACAAGTATGAAAGGGGAAATTAACAATAACACAATAATAGTGGGAGACTTTAATACCCGACTCACACCTATAGACAGATCAACTAAATAGAAAATTAACAAAGAAACATAAACTTTAAATGATACAATAGACCAGTTAGAGCTAATCAATATCTATAGGACATTTCACCCTAAAACAATGAATTTCACCTTTTTCTCAAGTGCTCACGGAACCTTCTCTAGGATAGATCACATCCTGGGCCATAAATCTAGCCTTGATAAATTCAAAAAAAATTAGTCATTTTAAAAAACCTCAATAAATTGGATAAGGAAGAAATGTATTCAAAATAATAAAGATGACATATGACAAACTCCTAGCAAACATCATACATTCAAGGGTGAAAAGCTGAAAGCTATCCCCCTAAAATCAAGACCAAGACAAATATGCCCACTCTGCCACTCCTATTCAACATAATATTGGAAATCCTGTCAAAGCAATTAGACAAGAAAAAGAAAAAGTGATATCCAAATTGGAAAGGAAAAAACAAAACTGATGCTATTTTTGAGTGTCATGTTTTTATATACAGAAAACCCAAATAACTCCACTATAAATTATTAAAAATTATAAATAAATGTAAGGCTTCCCTGGTGGCTCAGACAGTAAAGAATCCACCTGCAATGCAGGAGAAGTGAAGTGAAGTGGCTCAGTCGTGTCCAACTCTCTGCGACCCCATGAACTGTAGCCCACCAGGCTCCTCTGCCCATGGGATTCTCCAGGCAAGAATACTGGAGTGGGTTGCCATTTCCTTCTCCAGGGGATCTTCCCGACCCGGGGATCGAACCCAGGTCTCCCGCATTGCAGGCAGATGCTTTAACCTCTGAGCAACCAGGAAAGCAATGCAGAAGACCTGGGTTCAATCCCTGAGTTCAGAAGATGCCTTGGAGGAGGGCATGGCAACCCACTCCAGTATACCTGCCTGGAGAGTCTTAATGGACAGCAAAGCCTGGCAGGCTACAATACATGGGGTCACTAAGAGCTGGACAGGACAGAGTGACTAACCACATAAGTGAATACAGTAAAGTTGCAGGGTACAAAATAAATAGACAAAATGTTGCATTTCTACATGCTAAAAATATGCTACCAGAAAGAGAAATTAAGAAAGTAATTGCATTCATATTCGTATTCATAACAAAAATAAACAGGGATAAATGTAACCAAGGAGGTGAAAGACCCATACTCTGAGACCTATACAAGGTTGAAAGAAAATGAAGAAGACTCAAATGGAAAGATAGTCCATGTTCATGAATTGAAGGAAATGAAATTATTAAAATGTTCATATTACCTATACAACTTACATATACCATGCAATCCCTATCAAAATTCAAAGACATTTTTCACAAATAGAAAACACAAAAATTTATATGGTCTCACAAAAGAACCCAATAGCCAAAGATATCCTGAAAAAAGCTGAAAGGCATACTCCTGTGGTCTCAAACTATATTAAAAAATATGGTAACTTCAGAAAAAAACATGATAATCAAAATTACACACTACTGGTTTAAAAAAAAAAAAAGACACATAACCAAGGGAACAAAACTGAGAGCCAAGAAAAAACCCACACATAAATAGATAATTGATTTATGATAAAGGAACAAAGAACATACCATGGAGAAAGGACAGTCTCTTCAATAAATGCTATGAAATTTGGGCATACAAAAAAAGAAACTATTATCTCATATCATATAAAAAAGTCAACTCAAAATTGATTAAGGAGAAAACATTGGCAGCATGCTCATTGACATCAGTTTTAGCAGAACCTTAATACATATATCACCAAATTGAAGGAAAACAAAAGCAAAAATAAACATCAAACTAAACATCTCCTTCACGGTAAACAAAACCACCAAGGACATGAAAAAATAACCTACCAAACAGGGGAGGATATCTGCAAATGATACATCTGATAAAGGCTAATAATATCCAAAGTATATAAAGAACTCATAGAAGTCAACAACAAGACAACAAACCACCTAGTTAAAAAATGGACAGAAGCTGAATAGACAGTTTTTCATTGTCTGGAAGAAGACATCCAGATGGCCAATGGGCACATGAAAAGATTGTTTAACACCACAAATTATTAGGGCAATGCAACTCAGAACAACAATTAGATATCAACTCATGCCTGTCAGAAGGGCTAGTAACAAAACGGTAAAGAATGACATGTGTTGGCAAGGATGTATAGAAAAGGGAACCCTCACACACTCTTGCTGGGAATGTAAGTTGGTATAGCCACTATGGAAAAAACTGAGGATAGAACTAACATAATCCAGCTATCCCACTGTAGGGTATGTGCACAAAGAAGACAAAAACACTAACTCATAAGATAAATGCACCCCTGTGTTTGTCAAAGCATTACGGACAACAGCAAGATTTGGAAACAAAAAGTGCCCATCACTGGATGACTGGGTAAAGAAGAGGTGAGATATAGACATATATACATATACACATATATGAAACACTACTCTGCTATAAAAAGATGAAATCCTGCCCATTGCAACAACATGGACAGGCCTTGAGGGCATCGTACTAAGTGGAAATTAGTCAGGTGGGAGGGATTGGGGGCAGGAGAAGAAGGGGACGACCGAGGATGAGATGGCTGGATGGCATCACGGACTCAATGGATGTGAGTCTGGGTGAACTCCGGGAGTTGGTGATGGACAGGGAGGCCTGGCGTGCTGCGATTCATGGGGTCGCAAAGAGTTGGACACGACTGAGCGACTGAACTAAACTGAACTGAGAAAGACAAATATCATATAGCTTCACTCATAGATGGAACATGAAAAGCAAACAACATCAACAAAATAAATACACAAACTTAATAAAAATAAATGCCTAGGAAACAGAATAGTAGTTATGGAGGGGGAGGCAAAATGGATAAGCAGATCAAGTGTACGATGCCAGACAAAAACACAATTTTTGGCGGTGCAGACTATACAGAGGCAGAAGTATAATGCTCACACAGGAAACTGTTATGATGTTATGACCAGTGTTACTTCAATAAAACACTAAAAGTGAGAATCAAGACTGACTAGTAGGATTTTGGTCTTATTTACTGAACTACTGAAGTCATACACTGAGGTCAGCCAACTGTGGCTGGGACCACTGGGAAGGAAAAAGACAAGGAATTCAGCTTTGGGCACTTGCATGTTGAGATGCCTATTGTACAGGGTTTAATGCATGAATTTGGAAGAGAGTTCTGGTCGGAGATACAACATTTGAAATTCTAACATATAGATAGCAATGAAACTGTGAAACGCTGAGATCACCAAGGGAGTGAGTGCAGCTTACAGCAGGAATGAATCGGCACTGAGTTGTTCAGATCAAGGACCCAAAAGCAAAAGAGGCAGAAGTGAAGGACAGTGAGGTTAAGAGGAAATCAAGAGATTCCATGAGCATTGTCCTGAGTGGAAAAACCAACCTGCAAAGGTCACATAATCTGTAAGTGCATTAGTTTACCACCTTAAAAGTTTAAAGCCAGAGACAGAAAGGACACGGGTGGTGGCTTACAGATGGCGGTCAGGGAGAAGCGCCAGATGCTGCTACACAGGCACAGCATGCAGTCTGCCTTGACGCTGGAGTGATTCTTTATCTTGACTGTGCTGCTGCTTACACATACCTACATTTCTCATAAAATGACACAGAGCTCTATGCATACATTATACCAATGTATAATCCCTGGGTTTGACACTGGACTATAATTATGTAACATGTATCCAACTGGCAAAAACTAGGCCATAGGTTGTAGCAGCCGTCAAGAACCTGCCTGCCAATGCAGGAGACATAAAAGTTATGGGTTCCATCCCTGGGCCAGGAAGATCTCCTGGAGCCGGGCATGGCAATCCACTCCAGTATCCTTGCCTGGAGCATTCCATGGACAGAGGAACCTGGGGTCACAGTCCTAGGGTTGCAAAGAGTCAGACTTGACTGAAGTGACCTAGCACAGCACAGGCAATGGGCACATGGGACCTCACTACACAACATTTGCAGCTTCTCGAGAAGTCACAATTCTTTCCAATGAAAGTTTACCTTTTAAAACAATCTTTTTTAATTTTAAATTTGTTCATTTTTAAATTGAAGGGTAACTGTTTTACACAATTGTGTTGGTTTCTGCAAAATATCATCAGCAAACTAGATATAAAAGGGAAATTTCTCAACCTGATAGAACACTATAATAAATCTACAGTCAACATCACACTCAATAATGAAGAATGTTTTCAGTCTAAGATCCACAACGAGCCAAGACTCATTATCACTACTCCCTGACCTACTACTGGAGGTTTTAGTCACTAAAAATAAGGCAAGAAAAGGAAATAAAATAAATAGAACAGAAAGTCTGACCCTGCCTAGAGCTTGATACTTGGAAAAACAAAACAAAACAAAATGAATCTCAAGGGTACTGTGAGGAATGAAAGATGTCGATCTCCACAGGTTACTTACTGTAGGACTCAAGTCTTGACAGCACAACATTCTGTTATGCTCGAAAGTCCAAATCCCAAGACCGACAAGAACAAGACCTCCACGACAATGCAAAAGGCAAAAAGGGAAATTGATTTCTGACTCGAGTCAGGGCCCCCACCACATCCAACGCAGTGGAGTAAGACCAGAGGCCACGACCTCTGGGTTCGAGCAGTATTTATAGGATTATAACAAAGGTAGGCAGCTGGCAAACTTAGATTGGTTGCATGGGTTACTCGTTAACTGAAGCAGCTGGCAAACTTAGATTGGTTGCACGGGTTACTTGTTAACTGCTGATTGGTCAGTTGTTCGCGGGTGTGGGCTTTCCTGAAGAATTTCCATCTTTGTCTCTATAGGCCACCTCTAGGCTACTAGGCTTACAATGATTGGCTGAGCGGTGTGCACCAGATTTTGAACCTCACATCTCACCCAGATTGGCTCAAGGTTTGGCACAAATGGGGACTCTCGTGATTGGTTTTAAGGGTATAATTCCCGGAAGCACGACTCGGGTTATATTTTTGGGCCTGGTGTAGCTCGCTAAGCCTGTCATGGCCAGAGTCTGGTCTAACATTCCCCCCTTGTCTTTGATCATATAGAGGAATCTTCCTCTGCTTCCCGGGGCAGCTGGTAATACTGCTGTCGCAATACAAACAGTTGTACAGTATGAATACATTCTTTCAGCCAGGGGAACTTCTGAGGTCAATCCTAGGAGGAGGAGGGCGAGCCGTCCAAGGTTTTTCGGCGGCTGAGCTTCAGCTTGAGGGGATTTGATGGGTGTATAGTTGCCTCCCATTCTGCCTGGCCTTCTGCTGCTCCTCTTGAGTGGCTTGTCGCACGTGGTTACAGTGCACCCAGGGCCCTATTCCGTCGACCTTGAGGGCAGTGGGGGTAGTAAGGAACACAACATAAGGACCCTTCCACTTAGGTTCTAGCGTTCTGGCATGGTGTCGCCTAACCCATACCCAGTCTCCTGGCCTGATGTTGTGTGACGGTATTGTTCCCCGATTTTGACCATGGATTTCTTGGATCAACTTCCAGACCTGGGCGTGTACTTTTCCCAATGCCATCAGGTCTTCCTGGAGTTGCCTCAAATTGGGGAAAGGTTGTCTTTTGCCCTCGAGAATGGGACAAATTGGAGGGGGCCTCCCATGCATAATTTCAAAGGGGGTCAGATTAAGTTTGAAGGGGGTGTTACGTGCATGGAAGAGGACGAAAGGAAGGAGAGCCACCCAGTCCCCGCCAGTCTCTATTGCTAGTTTGGCCAGTGTCTCTTTTAGGGTCCGATTCAGTTTTTCTACTTGCCCTGAGCTCTAAGGGTTATATTCACAATGTAGCTTCCACTTAGTCCCCAGAGCTAAGGCCAATCCCTGAACGACCTGACTGACAAAAGCAGGTCCATTATCAGAGCCAATGGTGACTGGCAGCCCAACCTAGGCACTATTTCTTCTAAAATCTTTTTGGCCACTATCAGTGCTGTCTCTCCCTTAGTAGCAAAGGCCTCAACCCAGTTCAAGAAGGTGTCTACTAATACTAACAAATATCTATACCCATACTTGCCTGGTCTTAGCTCTGTAAAATCTATCTCCCAGTGCTGTCCTGGCCCTTCCCCCTGGTACCTGGTCCCAACGTGTTGCCGCCTTTCAAGCCTCATCTGCTGGCATGCCTTGCAGGCCTGGATTATGTCTCGCACTGTAGTTTGGCATCCCGGGAACCTCAGACGGGCGGTCTGGAGGAGCACTGAAGTATTTTTCTCACCCAGATGTGTGGACAGGTGCAGGTTCTCACAGAGGTGTCAACCTAAGTCGGCCAGAAGTATCAGGCAGTCCTCAGAGTCTTGATACCAGCCGTCTCCACCTTTTAGCAGGTTAAGTCTTTTGTTGAATCCAGGCGATGTCAGATGGAGAGTATTTGGGTTCTGGTGGCAAAGTGCCCATGCCCAGGGGCGGCAGCCCTAATGCCAGTATGTGGCTAGTGCCCTCAGCGTCTGCCACCCTCCGGGCAGCCATGTCAGCGGCCTGGTTTCCCTTCGCCCGGGGATCTTTCCCTTTTTTGATGTCCAGGGATGTGCACAATTGAAACGGCTTGAGGCAGCTGGACAGGCTTTAGAAGCCTAAGGATTTCAGGCCGATTTTTAATTTCTTTTCCGTCAGCCGTCAGGAAGCCCCGTTCTCGATATATGGGGCCCTGAATGTACACGGTGCCAAATGCATATCGGCTGTCAGTGTAAACCGTCACTCTTTTCCCTTCGGCCATTTCTAGGGCTAGTGCCAAGGCTACCAGTTCCGCCTTTTGGGTGGATGTTCCGATGGGCAAAGCTTCTGCCCATATGACTTTCCCGGCGCTGTCTACCACTGCTGCTCCCGCTTTCCTCTGTCCATCTTTTTACGAAGCTGCTCCCGTCTGTGAACCACACCAACTCACTGCCCGCTAAGGGCGCATCTGTCAAATCCTCCGAATGGCCGTCACCCCGGCCAAAATGTCTCCACAATCGTGGAGAGGACCTCTCTCGCCTGGGACAGGTAGGAGAGTGGCCGGGTTCAAGGAGCAGGGCGTCTGAAAGCATATTCGCGGGGCGTCTAGCAGCAAGGCCTGGTAATGAGTCAAACGGGCGTTAGAAATCCATTTACCTGGTGGCTGCTTCAGAATCCCCTCGATGGCATGGGGAGCATATGTCAGTTTATCGGCATCATGGACCAGGAGGGCTGTAGCCGCGATGATGCGGAGACAAGGTGGCCACCCAGCTGCCACCGGGTCTAGCCGTTTGGAGAGGTATGCCACGGGTCGCCTCCAGGGTCCCAACTGCTGTGTCAGGACTCCCTTCCCTACCCCCTGCTTTTCATCTACAAACAGCTGAAAAGGTTTAACTGGATCAGGAAGGGCAAGAGCGGGAGCCTTTAATAATGCCTGTCTGAGCTCCTGGAATGTCTGCCTCATTGGCTCAGTCCAAGTCCAATCTTTAGCCTCTTTAGTGGCCTCATACAGGGGCCGGGCTTTTTCAGCGAATCCTAGGATCCACAACCGGCAATATCCAACAGTCCCCAGGAATTCTCTTACTTGCCTAGGGTTAGTAGGCTTGAGGATCTGGAGGATGGTCTCTTTCATGGCCTGGGTTAGCCACCTTCGGCCCTGTTTTATCTTGTACCGGAGGTATGTAACCTCCTGTTTGGTGATCTAGGCTTTTTTGGCACTGGCGCGATAGCCCAAAGCCCCCAGGGTTTGGAGGAGGCTGCCCGTCGCCTTCAGGCAATTTTCTTTGGTAGTGGCTGCCAGCATTAAGTCATCAACATATTGCAGCAAGACCATATCAGGGTGCCTACCTTGGTACTCCCGGAGGTCTTCTCCCAGGGCCTCATTGAATAATGTGGGCGAATTCTTGAAGCCTTGTGGCAACCGGGTCCCTGTTAGCTGCCCAGAGGTCTGACCATTGTCTTCTTTCCATTCAAATGCAAAGATTTCCTGACTCGAAGGAGCAAGGGCAAGCTAAACAAACCATCTTTCAAGTCCAAGACAGTATACCAGGTGTGATCTGGAGGCAGACTGCTTAGTAGGGTATAAGGATTGTGAACAGTGGGGTGGATATCAACCACTCATTTGTTTTCTTCCTGCAAATCTTGCACTGGCCTAAAGTGCGTTCCCCCTGGCTTTTTCACTGGTAGCAGGGGGGTATTCCACGGGGATCGGCACCTCCTGAGAACCCCTGCCTCCAGGAGGCATTGTATGTGGGGCCTGATGCCACATTGGGCTTCCTGACTCATGGGGTATTGCCGTACCCTCACAGGCTGTGCGCTGGCCCTTAGCTCAACCACAATAGGGGGTCTCTGTTTAGCAAGTCCCATTCCTGCTGTCTCTGCCCAGGCCAGGGGGTATTTCTGAACCCACGGTTGTACATCGGGGTTTATCGTTGCTGAGGCTTCTGGCAAGTACAGTCTATATTCATCTCTTAATGCTAGAGACAACTTGTAAAGGTTGACCAGTCCCATCCACAACAGACATCTGCCCGTGGTCGAAGTGAATCTGGGCATTAACTTTGGATAACAAGTCTCTTCCTAACAATGGGGCTGGACACTCAGGTATCGTGATAAGGAAAGAATGGGTTACCTGCTGGGTCCCCAGGTTTACTTGTTGTTTTGTTGTCCATCCATACTGTCTGGTACCTGTGGCCCCTTGTGCCCAACTGGTCTTCTTGGACATGGGTCCAACTTTCAGATTAAGAACTGGGTGTTGAGCCCCGGTGTTGACCAACTGGTGATGTCCATGTGTAGAGTCTTCTCTTGCATTGTTGGAAGAGGGTGTTTGCAATGACCAGTGCATTTTCTTGGCAAAACTATTAGTCTTTGCCCTGCTTCATTCCGCATTGCAAGGCCAAATTTGCCTGTTACTCCAGGTGTTTCTTGACTTCCTACTTTTGCATTCCAGTCCCCTATAATGAAAAGGACATCTTTTTTGGGTATTAGTTCTAAAAGGTCTTGTAGGTCTTCATAAAACTGTTCAACTCAGCTTCTTCAGCATTACTGGTTGGGGCATAGATTTGGATAATTGTGATATTGAATGGCTTGCCTTGGAGACGAACAGAGATCATTCTGTCATTTTTGAGATTGCATCCAAGTACTGCATTTCGGACTCTTTTGTCAACCATGATGGCTACTCCATTTCTTCTGAGGGATTCCTGCCCACAGTAGTAGATATAATAGTCATCTGAGTTAAATTCACCCATTCCAGTCCATTTTAGTTCACTGATTCCTAGAATGTCGACGTTCACCCTTGCCATCTCTTGTTTGACCACTTCCAATTTGCCTTGATTCATGGACCTGACATTCCAGGTTCCTATGCAATACTGCTCTTTACAGCATCGGATCTTGCTTCTATCACCAGTCACATCCATAACTGGGTATTGTTTTTGCTTTGGCTCTATCCCTTCATTCTGTCTGGAGTTATTTCTCCACTGATCTCCAGTAGCATATTGGGCACCTAATG
>SJXQ01006381.1:0-28793 GCA_006408695.1 Aepyceros melampus
CTGTCTGGGTCCCCCAGCTCCGCCTCTCCTCCCGTCCCTCCTCCGCACGCCCTCCGTGTTCTAACTCCTCCCAGGATGGCCCCGCACTACACCAAGGCCTCCCTCCGCTCCAGCGAGGTCCCGCCCCCTTTCCAACCCCAGCCCCACCTCCCGTCTCTAGAGCTGCCGCCAAGTCCCGGGTGGGCTCAGGAAGCGCTGTAGCCACGGGCTACCCTTGGAACTGTAAGAGACCCCGCGTGGGCGCCGCGGCACCCTCCACGCAGGAGCCATCAGTTCTGCTCTCGGCAGAGGCTCAAGCGGGGAGCTCATCTTAAGAGGGCCACACCCACTGAGACACCCATTTCTCAGCACACAAGGTGAGCAGCCCTGAACGTGCGCTGGGCCTAGTGCGTCCCGGCGTTGACCGTGGATGGCACATCGACTCCATGTTCTGGCCTGCGGACTGCCCGGGAGAGAGGCTCTGAGGCGTGGAGGCAGGGAGATTTGTGCTGTTGAGATTACAGTTTGTCTCTTTCTTCCAGAGTCAGAGAGAATTCTTCCCATCCTTCTGGCCTCAAAAACAAACTACAATTAGGTTCAGCTTCTTCCCTAACGGTGCTCCCCACCCCAAGGAGACATCAGGACACAGTGGAGAGAACTTGAGGCAAAGAGGTCTGAGATGGCGCTTGGCTCTGCCACATGCTAGTTAGAGTGTCTAGAGGGAAAGGGGGAAACCACTTCCCCTCTTCGTCCCTCAGTTTCTTTATCTGTAAAATGGATGATAGTTCCTACTGCTGAGGATGCTTGGGACATAGTAATGTAAGTGCTTGCTGTGGTTGTTATTATCATCTGTAAAATGTGTTATTTTATCTTCCTTTTACAGATGTGAGTCTTGTGGAGAGCAGATGAAAGTTTCAGGGGGTATCCCTGGCTTCCTAGCCAGTCCCTCTGGTTAAGTTGTCCTGGCTGGTGGGAGGCCCAGAAGGCACTGGAAAGCTAACTTCTCCTCCTGAGACAGCTATGGAGAGAGGTGATGGAGACCAGCACAGCAGGGTGAGAACTGCCACCTGTCACCCAGTCTCTTCATTCACCCCAGGGAAGGAGAAGAAATTCTTCCACTTAAGGAGCTGCTGACAATGGCTCTGAAGTGTCCAAACTGTCCTTGGTCTGAGGGAGGGAAAAAGTTCCAGTATGGATACAGGCCTGCCTCTGGATGATCTTGGACAAGTCACAGCCTCTCTCTGGGCTCCAGCCTTGGTCTCTGTTACATAAGGGGTTTGGGGACTCCTAACTTGCCACAGCCTTCGGGGTCAAATGGGTGCTATAGAAGGGCTCTGTTGGATGATATAATTATTTTACATTTTATTTGAAGGCCATAAGTCAGTACACACCCTCTCCAGCTCATTGCAGTCTCTCTCCAGCTGGATTCACAAATATATATCACCTGCCTCGTGCTCTCTGCTCGTTTGAGTTTAAGATCTCTAGTTCCTTCTGACTCCCATTATGAGGCTTTTAAAGGGACAGTCTTTCAACCTACTGAGAAATTATTATTTATATTGTTTGCTTTATGTGATTTGAAAAAGGAAGCTTGAAATTTAAGGGAGAAGTTTTCTGTTTCATGGCTAAAGAACAGTGAAATCTTAGAGAAGGGCGACTTTCCCAGGGCTTTCAAGATGGAGATCTCTCCTGGACCGTAGAATTCATGACTATTCCTGAGCATGATGGCAAGTTATCTCTGGGCTCATGCGAAATCCTCCAGTCCTCCTTTCCTCTCAGGCAGGAAACAGGCTTGTTTATTAAGCACAGCTCTGTGCCAGAGGTGTTGTGTATGTTATTTTTTTTAACTCTTACTCAGCCCTGGTTCAGCGTGGGTGCTATTCTGCCTGTCTTATTGATGAGGACGTTGGGCTTGGCGGAGCTGGACCATGTGCCTGAGAGTCCAGCAGCAGAGCCTGGATTTAGACTGGGGCCGTGGGACCAGTCTTCTGATCCTCATGCTGCTTCCAAAGCACCTCTGATGCTCGTTGTGCAAGGCAAACACACTCTCTCTGGCAACAAGGAGAGGGGCAAATGAAGATCCATGGAGGAAGAGGGAAGCTCCTTAAGGAAATTCCAGGGACATCAAACTCCCTCACCCAGCTTCCAGCTTAGAAGGGCTCCCCACCTATGTATCAACAGCCCCAAGGACTAGGATAGAGGAGTTAGCAGGGAGGCCAAGACACCTTGCCTCAGCAAAAGGCTGAGATTTGGCAGGAAGGGAGCGAGTGCCATTCTGGCCCTGGCCTGCAGGGAGCTGTCCAGGGTGCTGGCGCTGGTTTTCCAATTCGCCAACCAGCCTCCCACAATGGCCCCAGCCCTCCATCTTCCTGCACCTGTGGCTGCTTCTTCACTAGAACTCTTGATAAATTCCTTCCCAGAGACTCTATCTGAGCATAATTTGCAGTCGAAAGGGAACTCCCCATCCAGTTCTGTAGGAGAAAATGGAAGCATTTTTCCCCCTCTTTTTTCTCAACCAGATATAGTAACTGTTGCTACAGAGTACATATCTGGTACTTGATATATATAAGTGGAATGAGTAAAGGAAGGAACTTACTTATAAGATACATAAATGTGTTTATATAGTGCTAGGCACTGTTTCAAGCATTTTACAAACATTATCTCATTTAATCTTTTTAAATCAACCTTCATAATAACTTTTTACAGGTAGGGACACCAAGGTATAGAAATTCATTCACAGCCAGAAAGCTCAGAAGTTGTGAAGATAGAATTCAAGTGCAGGCTAGCGCCAGCATCCAGCTCTCAGCAACCATGCTGTCCTGCTCCAGGATGAATCAAGATTATGAGATGGCCTAGCTCAATGCGTGACACTTAGTGGGAGCTTAATTATTGTTGCTTTGTATGGATTGGTGACTTCTTACTGACAGTCTTTCTTCTCATTGTATCCATTGTTTATAGTTGTGACCTCATTCTGCTAGGAAAAAGAGTCCTTTCCACTCTGTACTAGAAGCCATAGTTGAGCTTGCTGCGGACTTGGGGGGTCCTGGAATATGGCAGCTTGGGGAGAGAGTGAAAGGAAAGCCATCATGCCCCTGTGCCCAGGTGATGTTGGTGCGTGTGTGTGTGTGTGTGTGTGTGTGTGTTTGGGGCAGGGGAGTCCTGAGGGAATTGTGTGTGGAGGGTGTTGCTGTGGAGGCAGGCATCAATCCATCCTGGACTCTTTTCTGAGAATGTCATGGACCAAGTCACTTCCAGGGCCTTGCCATTTGTTGCTTCATGGAGACCCCTGTTCCCAGAAGCGTGAAACAGCCCTGTTTCTGTGGGGAAGCAGGTTGATGGTGGTGGCGGCGTGTGGGCGGGGCGCCTGCCCCTGATTTCTTATTTCTTTGTCTCCCAGAAAGCACTTAAGTGCTGGCTTAGTTCAGTGATGCTCATGCGCTCTCTGGATTCCAGTACTGGGAGTGGGGGTGCAGTTTTCCCTGCCCTCGCTATCCCCTCCCTTGTGTGCTTCCTCAGGAGGGCCTCAGGGCCTCAGCATCACTTAATTAATTTAGGCTTCCCTAGCCACATATTTTCAGATTCAGAGGAACAGAGCGGCCCTGTCAGCCTTTCCCGGAAGCCTGTGAGTCTGGTGGCTGGAAGCCAGAAGACTACGTGCCCGCCTGCCCTTGGCCAGCCCGTCCTTAGGGGCTAGGCCTGCCTGTGCACAGCATAGCTAGGCTCCAATGGGAAAAGAAAGGGGGAAAGGCTCCAATGGGAAAAGAAAGGGGGAAAGGCTCCTATGGGAAAAGAAGGGGGTTGTAGCTCCTGCACTGTGTGTGGGACTCGTAACTCCTCCATACAGCTCCCAGAGAGGCGGCTGCCCCGGCCTGCTTTCCTGTAAGTCACTGAGTGGAAGCAGAGCCTCAAAATCCCCTGTGTCTCTGCCCCTTCCGCTCACTTCTCACCCCAATCCGATGAGTTTCTCAGGTTCATCTCCCTCCTCCATCAAGACCACCCCTTCTCCTGGCCCAGACGCCACATCTTCTGCACTGGGGCAGTCAGCTGTCCCTTCCCTCTTAACCCAGCCTACTCACTCCTGCATGGATGCCAAACTTCTTTCCTCTGTAAAGTTTATGGCACATTCTCAGGACCAACAGACCTTACAGGGGCCCCTGCTGCCCAGGACTACAGTCCAGCTTCTTCTCCCAGCCTCGTGACTTTCCACCACGTTCCCCCAAGCCCCTGTTCTTCCTGTCTTCCCTAATGGCCACAGGAGCTCCCACCTCTGCACTTTGAACTGGACGTTCTCTTGGTCCATGCCCTGCTTTGCCTGTCGTCCGTTTTTATACTTCCCTGATTCCTGAATTAATGTGAATAACCTCTTTTCCTCTCACCTTGAATTCTGTTGTGTCTTCTACTCCTCTTCATGAATTTGTCACACATGGTGTTGGACTTCTTCCCCAACACCCAGCTGGGAGCTTCTTGAAGGCAAGATCTGAGTCTGGGTATCCAATAAGAAGAGTTTGCTTTGTTGCATTCAGCAGAGTGCTGGTCATAGGAGGACTTTGCATAGGAACTGATGTGTCAGCGGTTTATTGATCCATCTCTACATTTATTAAAGTGAAGATTAATCACATAAATAGTATATAAATAGAAATTGCTTGTAGAGATGGCTCAGAAACTAGGGCATTATAAATGTTTCTTTCTGGCTCCCAACCCTGGTTTGTTCTATTACCCCACAGATACTACCACTGTTACTGTTTTTAATATGTATTTTCCAAGCCCTTTCTAAACCCTTTCTATACATATCCATGAACGCATATCAAATGTAATATAAACAGCATCTATATTTAAACAAACATATTTTTACATAAGTGCTGTTATATATGTATCGTTCTGCAGTTCTCTCCTTTTCCACTCAACAGTGTATCCACTTCAGTCTACACAGAAATAGCGTGAGTTTCTCAGCTGCCGCACAGTATACGCCAGCGTTTACAGCTCTTTCCTTAGGTGGACATCTGGGTTATGTTTAATTTTTACATGTGACAATGTTGTATTGAACCTCCTTGTGTTTCTATTGGGGGTGTTTTCCCCAGATGTTAAACAACTTGGTAGATATGAGCAATCTGTGTGCTTTTTAGATTTGAAAAGAAATTTCCAAATTGGCCCCCAAATGACTGTGGAAGTGTATACCCTCACAAAGCAGAGGACACGACCCTCAACACCCTTGCTAACAGTTGCTCTTTTCTTTCTCCCTTTTGTCAGTCTCATGGGAGATGAAAATGGTGTTCCTTATGGTTTTAATTATATAACTGTTTTAATTGGAATCTTTCCATGCATTTACTGAGCATTTGTATTTTTTTTTTTGTAAATTTCCTGTTACTTTTCTTCCCCGTCTATTAGACTCCTCATCTTTTTTCTTCCTGAGCTGTAGTAGTTCTGATTAAATAGAACATCATCATTCAATAGAATAGCCTCATTAAATGATATATCTTTATTCTGGACAGGTCCATTGTGGCTATAACTGATACTACTTCTTCACTACTAGAAATTATCAGCTGTAGTTATCGGGCAGGATAAATCAGAGTGGGTGTGGTAAAGCCGCCACACCAATTAAAACCCTTCATAGCATCTTCATCTAGTGAGAAAGAGTCCAAATTGTTTAGCTTGACATAAAAGGTCCTCTATAATTCATCTACCTCTGTGTTCTCAATATGATGCCTAGGTTTGATTCCTTATTCCATCACCTATCTAACCTTAAGTAAATTTACTTAAATGCTCTGGATCTAGTTTCCATCATTTAAAAAACTGTACAGAGTTGTCTCTCCTCTGCAAGTTCCTAGCTCGCTAACCTTGTGCAAACTGTTTAACCTCTCCAAACCTTACTTACCCCATCTGTAAAATGGGTGCATTGACAATGCCTTACAGGGTTTTGTATTCTTGGAATGAGATTCCTTGCGAAGTAAGTTGATGCTGTTGTTATTTGTACCTCTCCTTAGCTTCCTCGGTGACTTCTACTCATCGTTTATGATCAGAATCAAGCCTCTGTGTCCCACCTTCCAAATAAAGCTGGTTTCTTCTTCCCTTGGGCCAGTGTTAGCTTTCTATCACTGTTTCTGTCGTATTGTATCACGAGGATGTGTTCACGTGTCTGTTTCCTCTACCAGGGCGTGGGTCCTTGTGGGATGAGTCTAGGTGGCTGGGTTGAGCTTAGCACCTGGTACCCAACACCTCCAATAGATGACTCTGCAGTGGAAGAATAAAACTGTTTATCACTTTTGAAAAAGGACAGACTTTCTCATTGTGCCAAAATTCTGTTGAGCCTGGAATGGATAGAGGGACACTTAGAGAAAAGCTTAAGTGTTCCTGAAAAATACTCCAGATATACCCTGAGAAAAGCCAGGAAACGGATTTGCTTTAAAGCATATTGACAATGTAGCCTCACTGAAAATCTCCCTTGATTGAACACTCAGGTGGGCAAAATATATTTAAAGGAAACTCTGTATTTTATATTCTGAGTTGGCTTTGTTGAGAAAACCAAGAAGATCAATGAAGGCTATCAGTCATCTCTCTTGGTTTTGGAGGCTTGTCTTGATCCAAAAAGGGAGCATTGATTAGTCAGAGTCACTTTGATTGTCAAATGTGAGACATGTAGGTTTAAGGCAGAGAAATCTTGGCAATCAGCATGGAGGGAAGGTGGAGGATTACCTCGGAAGGATGTTCCTTGCAGGTGTGTGCTGCACAGGGCCGCAGCCTGCTTGAGTGCAGCCAGCACCCAGCACACTCTGTGCACACAGAAAATCTCAGTGAAAACCCAAAGGCAATGCCTGCTTTGGAGCAAATTGTTCTGAATGGGTACGCAGTGCCCATCTTTACAGAGAACCAGGGAAATCGCCTGTGCTCAGGTAATGTGGCCACACTTTCAAGATCGTCTGTCTTAAAGCCTTTGAAAATGGATTCCCCTCTTGGAGACCTCTGGTGTGAATGGTGGGCCCTCCTCGGGTGAGAGAGCCAGCCACACAAGCCTTGCACACCACATACCCTGAGGCTCCAAGTCACTGGGGCAGGATGGGCCTGAGTCGTGAACAGGGGCTGGAGAGGGCAGCAGTATTGTGAAATCAGCCCAGTTTTCCTGACTTGTGAGTGGCGAGAAGCTGGTCCTTTCTCAGGCTGCCTGCCAGCACCTTCTCCGGGCATATCTGTGATGTAAGAGGTAGCAAGGAGTCCTAGTGTGATCCCTGGCCCTGTGCCAGACACAGGAGAAGGCTTTTACCGTTATTAGCTTTCAATATCATAACACCCTTGTGAGCTAAGTGTTCTTCTAGGCCAGCCCCATTTTATAAATTGGCAATGCCGGGGCTTAAGTAATGTGCCAAGGTCACAAGGCCCCATCTGACTCATGCCCGTGGGTTTATCCATCTGACCATGTGACTTCCATGCTTTTTGGGGGGTGTGGAAATTTTTCTGTGACCTCCAAAGCCCTGCTCGTTCCCCTTGACATATGTGCAGAGTCGTGACTACCACCCTCCCCTGGGCGTTGGGGACCAGCCAGCCAGATACAGAGGCTGCACCCGTCTCCTCCTCCTCCAGACGTTCTGACCTCTGGCCTTACTATCTCATGCTAGGACTATTGCAGTAGCCCTACAGCAGATCCTTCTCTCTTCAGCATTGCCGGTAGCTCCCGAGCCCCCAACTGCTCTCACAGTCAACTTTTTACAACATGAACCGTCCCTATCGTAGGCACTCAACAGACATTTGTTAAACGGGCCATCCTGCTTGAAACTCCTGTTTCCTAGGGCCAAGTTCTAAAGGTAACCTTGACGTTCAAGGCCCTCAGTATGTGACTTCATCCCCTCTTCTTGCTGTTTCTCTTGGCACTGTTTGCCACACACGCAGAGCTGCCTGTCCAGGATGCCAGGTCCTGACATGCCACGGTACCTGCCACCCATGTTTTCTTCCCAACAGCATAGGCTGAGAAATAGGGCACTCACCACAGGGAATGTCTCGGTCCGTGTACACACACCTTGAGCCCAGCACTTGCAAGACGGAGTCCAGGCTCTGGTTGCATGTCTTCCCCTCAGCTTGGCCTGTATTTAATCCATCTAACATCTCCCAAGCCCACAGTGTTGCCTCATAGGCAGAAAAACATCTGGGGATGGTTGGTGCCACATACACAAGCAGATGTGTGCCACTGCCTCCAAGGCGAGGCACACTCTTGTTTCCACTCTATGTTAAATCTGGTTGTAATCCACTAACTTGGTTTTATAACCAGAAAAATAATGGTTGGTGACTCGCAGCTTGAAACCTCGACACTGGCTCGCTTGTTCAGCCAGTGTAGCTCACGCATGGGTGGTGACTCTCTCAGATCCGTCCCCACCGCATCCCCAGCACCCGGCACCAAGACCGTGGAACAAAGAGTGGCTTTCTGGGGGAGACGTTTGTGGGAGGAAAGTGAGAGTGAGTAGTTCAGCCCTTTCTTGTGGAAGCACAAAGACCTTAAAATACGACTGAAGAGCTTAGGGCGCCTGTACTGCCGACGGGATAAGATGGGGCCCTGAAGGGAAGCAAGTCTAGGCCACTAAGCTGGGGATTCCAAACCCCAAACTCTTGGTGATGTCTTGGGAGGTTTTCCAGAAAAGCTTCTATGTTGGTGGGAAGAGCTGCCCCCTTGGGGCACAGACAGGGGGCCCAAAACACCTCTGACTGACAGTAACTCCAGTTACATTGACCACTCGGGCCAAGTCCCACAGCAAGCCCTGACTCAGGGTGAGCTGCATAGGGGAGGGGAATCCCCTGCATAGCCCGGTAACTATGGATGGGGACACTGGCAGGGACAAAGAGACTTGATAGCCGAGACATAAATGCGGTTGTGTGGGGACCCGGAGGCTGTGGGGAATACCACCTGACTCAGTTAAAAGCATGATCGGCTTTGAGAATCAAGAAACTAACCAGAGCGTTGTTTTCCCAGGTAATTAAGATGCTATTAATTACACTCCCATTGTAAAGCTAATTTCAGACTAATTCTTCATGACACATGTGCACACCTTCATAAGGATTGTCCTTATCTCTTCTGTGCTGTAATGCCTCAGCTGGGGGCTGAGCCATTGGCTGGCACAGAGTGGACTGACCTCGGGTCTGTAAATGAATAAATGACAGGTGGACCAATGCCATTTCCTCACTTGAACATCTCAGATGCCATCTGGTAGCAGACGGCATGACCTGGAATGTTATTCTTGTCTGATCCCAGAGATTGAGCAAATCCAGCCTCCCTTGTGGAGGTTTAGTCTGCACAGTTGGGCTCACAAAGCCTCTGTCCTGCTTCTAGTGACGGAAAAAGGGAGTGGGGCAAGCACGCCCCAACGCGTGCAGTGGGGAGAGGAGACCAAGGTCATACTCTAAGGCAGATGCTCCAGATGGGAGTCCAGGCAAGGGGACCGGGGGAGGGAGTGGGGTGCTGGAGTGTGAGGCCTGGGCCTTCGGCAGAGGGCAGTGTGCCAGGGCTCCAGGGAGCCAGGTGGCTTTTCATGGCTAATTGAAGGGAGCAATATAAGGATCCCAGAGCTTGGGATTTCTCTGAAGGATACAGTCCCAGATGTGGAATGACTGGTTCAAACGATAAGGTCATTTCTATGTGCCTTAATTTGTATAACCAAACGGCTTTCTAAAAGCAAGATGTGGATTCCATTCCCACTGTGAGGGTGCTTCTTTCCACCCTGACAGCACCCAGGGTTATTACCTTAAAAAACGAGCAAGCTACCTGAGAACTATGCCATCTTGTTTAATTAATGTCCTTGATGACTAGACGTGAGCATGCTGCCCTCAGGTCTAGACCCCACCCTCACCAAAGCTGGCCTGTCCTCTGAGTGCCCGCTTCCCCTGCCCCAGGTCCTTTGCACCTGCTCTCCTCTCTGCCTGGAGAGTAGTCCATCTGCATGCTCATTCCCTCATCTTCTTCCCATCTGCACTTAGTGATGAACCCTTCCCAGGCCACCTTGCTTAAAACCGCCCCCCCCAGTACTTCTGACCCCTCCCTGGTTACTTTATTTTTTCCGGTGTGCCTGTCACCATAGGCACAGTTTATAGGTTATGTTGACTGTCTGTCACCCTTCTCTAGGATGGATGTTCCAGGAAGACACATGGAAAGGTAAAGAAGGAGGGGGGCAGAGCTGAATGTAAGCTGGGAAGAGATAAGTCATGCCCTCCCCCACCAGAACCCACCCCTGGCCCCCTAGACTCCGGGACCCAGCAATGACTGCTCAGCTGGAGTGGAGGGAGGAGCTGGGGAGTGGGGGTATCTCTTGGGGCCTGACCTCTCTTCTGCTTTTCGGGGAGGTCTGGGAGCATCTCACTCACCCCTGTCCCCTAGCAGAGTGTTAATGCAAGGGAGACCTCCGGGACAGTCTCTGCTCCAGCTGCAGTTTGAGTGACGGTGCATGGGGCTGAGTCCTTCTGACAGGGGCATGTCAGAGGTGAAGTGGCCTGGGTGGGGCGCTGGAGGTGGCAGGCACTGGGACCTTGAGGGGCTGTTGAATTAATCCAAGGGAAGGGTGGGAAGGAGACATTGTCCCAGGAGAAAGCCAGGCTTCAGGAAAGCCCAGAGGTGGAAGGGGTATTTAAGGGAAGCATAATGGAGGATTCATCCACAAAACCAGGTAGTGAAGGAAGGGCTATGCTGAGCCAATGACTTGCAACTTTGAGAAGCGAAGCAGGAGGGGAGAGGGCTAACGGCATCTACCTACTGCTGGGATTATGAAAGTGCCAAGACACAGCCCAGGTGTCCTGAGCTGTGACCTTAACTAACCTCTGTTCCCACAGTCGCTGGTGGTCCAGACTGCCCTTCAGCCTATCCAGGGGCAAGCCATCACTGAGATTATCACCTGGCCTTTCTGCCTGGGGGATATGCGTCCTTCTGTCTCAGGGCCTCTGCTCTCAGGCCTTAATTCCTGAGTTCCTCCTCCCCTGCTCAAGACCACCGGGCTGGAAGGCTGCATCAGCGGAGAGCTAGCCACAGCTCCTTAGAAGACAGTAGGTCAGAATCAGGCCCAAGCAGAAATGAAAGCTGCCGGGGTGAAGCCTGGGTGGGCTCTGTCTTAGTGAAAACCAGAGCTCACACCTCGTGAGTGGAGACACTCCCTTAGCAGTTGGCCCCAGGCTGGGAGGTGTGCATCTCAGCTTTACTCACTGGGACGGCAAGGCTGTGTCCTCCAGCAGCCAGACCCGAGTGAAGGAGCCCAGAGGGTCTCTGAATGGCTCATTCCAGAGGCCTGGAAACCCCAGGAGACCCGAGGAGCTGCCGAGAAGCCCCAGCCTCCCAGTGTTCTGAGTAAGCCAGGCATCAAGCGCCATGGAACTGGACAAGCGGATTCTGCTCTTGACTGATGGAAAGACAGGTGACACCGTGAATTCTTTGGGAGGTCCTCCCTTTTAATTGGTTCTTCAGCATCAGAGGTGGGGTGTGGCAATCTTTGGGAGGCAAAAGCAGGGAGAAAGCTGCCTAGCAGAGCTGGTTTGGCCTTGCTCTGAACTTGGAAGGCCTGACTGAGGGCTTGAGGTGCATGAAGGATGGGCTCTGGGGGCGTATTTATGGGCAGGAGGGCCATACCTGATCAATCCTGGGAGGGGGGCTCACCCCGTGAATAGCTGCAGAACTGGCAAGGCCAGAGGGGACATCGAGACTGGGGAGAGGACAAGGAGCCAAAGGTGCCCTAAGAAAGTAGGTGAAACCAGGGGAAGGGGAGTGGGGGGTGGGGCAGGAGGAGGAGGGCGTCACCAACATGCAGCCACAACCCTGACGGCTCCCTCACCCAGCACTTGCCATATGCGCTACCCAGAGCAACTTTCCATAGCTGCAACATTTACTCCCCAGCCACTCTGTGAGCCACAAGTCCTTGTCTGAAACCCCAAGGCCTGGGATTTTGGAATTGAAAATCTTTCCTATTTTAGCAAAAAAAGATAATGCATATACTGAATGTTTTCTGTTTCCAGCAGGGTCTGGAAGAGCACCCTATAATCTAATGCATCAGTATTTTCTGCAGGGAAGTGTGTGAACAGCCAACACTTTGCAGCATCAATAGAGACCATAAGAAACAGGAAGAAGGCTCATGTCGGTTGAGACAGGTTTTGCCAGCCAGTGAGTTAGCAATGGCGCCCACTCCAGCGCTCCTGCCCGGGAAATCTCAAGGACGGAGGAGCCTGGAAGGCTACAGTCCATGGGGTTGCGAAGAGTCAGACGTGACTGAGCAACTTCACTTTCACTTTTCACTTTCGTGCACTGGAGAAGGAAATGGCAACCCACTCCAGTATTCTTGCCTGGAGAATCCCAGGGTGGGAGCCTGGTGGGCTGCCGTCTATGGGGTCGCACAGAGTTGGACGTGACTGACGTGACTTAGCAGCAGAGTTAGGTCAAGACAGATGTTGCAGCCACGTGAGTTTCAAGCCGTCTCTTGGCACTTGGTTCTTCTTAGATTTTGAAATGGCAGATTAGAGGCTGTGGGTCTGCTCATCCCCAAACTGAGGTTCTGACAGCTATAGTGATGGCAGAGCTAGGAAGTGGCAAGTCCGGGATTCGGGGGCAGGCTCTCTAATTCCAGTAACAGTCTCTGAACCTGCACAGCACTGGGCGGGGGCACCTACTGTTCTTCACAGCATGTCTGCAGGGCCACTGAGGAGGTGACGTGAAGAAACTGACTCCTAGAATGGCCAGACGCTTGGCTGTTTGGAATCCTGAGCAAGAATGGGACATCCTGGTAGACACAGGAGGACCCAGGTCAGAGGCTGGCTATGACTCAGAACTAGTCCCATCTCCAACCCAAGTTGGAGCCCCAAGAGAGGGATTATCAGACACAGCATCCCACATGATCTTACCTTCATGATTTCTAAGCAAATGGGACCCGAGGTCCCAGCCCTCAGGGAGGAGCCCCCGCACACGGCCTTTCTGTGGCCTGGTGTGTCAAACACTGCTTTGTCTAGACACGCTCCTGTGTGCCTCCTCCCCTAACCCCCAGCAGCCCTGCTACTCCCCTCGGGGGATGCCCATGGCTCCCCACCCATGCGGGCAGAATCCTCAGTTATCCATCCTAACTTTGCTGGGCTATGGTTGTGCATCCGTAGTGGTCTTTATCCCATGGCCTTTGTTATCACTGATTAAGAAAAGTCTCAAAGCCCTTTCCCACATGCAGCTGTACTCAACCCCACTATAGACTGGTGAATTTGGTGTTATTACCTGCCCCCATTTTACAGATGAAGAAGGGGAGGCTTGTGTTGGGGTACAAGCTTGTGTTGTACCCCAACACCCCAAACTCTTGTACACAAGAGGAGGCTTGTGTTGGGGTACATGGTGGGGTACGAATCTCATGGTCAGAAAGTGCTGGAACCAAGGTGCAGAGTTGTGTCTGCTGACTGGGAACCATGCTCTTCCCTCCTCTGTGTTCTGGGGGAGGCCTCTGAGGTTGATGGCTTCAGCTTGTGACTCACAGCTGTGTCTCAGCACGTGGAGCCCCTCGTCTGTAACCCTCAGGAGGCAGGTCAAACTGGGTTTCACATACACAGCTGTATTTCCAATTTCTCTCGAAAAGTAGGAAACTGACCACTCAGGGCCCTCTTTCTTCTCCCTGCAGCAGCTCACTTAGCCCAGCAGCAGCACCCCATAGAGAAAGGCCACGCGGTCCCAGCCTCTCACAGACCCCATCTGGCTTCCGCACTAACTTGTTAGTCCGCTGCATATCGTGAGCGTTTGAGCTTGTCATCTCTGCTCCTGACAAATGTCTCTGGCAAAACGGGCAGCGATCTTTGTTTACGTACTTCTTGGCACAGAAAGCTCACTGCTTCCTAAGGGAAGGGCAGACATGCAGAGAGCCACGTAGGTACCACACACACATCATGCTAGACATTGCTTGATGTATAGTGAGCCTGTGAGAAGCGCAGCTTCAGCTCGTCCATTTCACAGATGCAGACACTGAGGCTTGGCAAGACTTGGGGACTTGTGCAGATCCTGCAGAACGTGGGGTCACCGAGACTAGACTGTTCCAGCCTGCCTTCTTCTGGAGCCCTGCTCTTCCAGCTGCTGTGCCCAGAGTTTGTTCCAAGGCTCTGTGGACAGTATCATCTCCACCTCATTACCTCCCTCCACTCACTGCTGGTGTGATATCCCCGTGGGGTGTGACTGTGAGTGCCACCCGGGCTTTCACAAGAGACACCAGGGCTGACAGTGGGTCAGATCAGGAAGTTCCCTCTAATTTACTAACTGAGCGACTATGGAAAGAGGGAGGTGCAGGGTCTGACTGCCAGCACCTGGGCGGGGAGGGGCCAGGACCCAGGAATGCAGACCCTGCTTCCTGGGGTTGATCACAGCGTACTTATCTAAGAGGAGACCAAGATTCTGGGAAGTTGCTATCTGCAGGTCATCAATGTGAGAAGCATTGAGGTGAGAGAAGGAGGTTAAGCTGGAGACAGCACAGTCACAGCTCCCAGGCTGGGAGGACAGGGGGTGAAGGTGCCCAGCCTGGGAGCTGTTCCTGTAGACAGAGGGCTGAGACCTGCCCATCCCTGTGTCAAACCTGGAGACAGAGTTTAAAGCGGCAGGCTTCCAGGTCTGACGTAGAGTCAGTCGCTTTTTTATTTCGTTTAAAAATAAACAGTTTAAAAAGTCTTAATTTTTCTACATAAAAAATTGTAATATACAGTGGAACTATATGTAAGTTTGTTCTGTATTTTCCAGGTCTCCTGTAAATGTGTTATCGTATCTTTGTAATTTAAAAATATTTAAAAAGAAGTAAAAAATAAATCCACTAGGAGGGAAGAAGCATGAAGGCAGATAATGGAAAACGTATGTAATGTTTCTAAACAATTCTATGTGACTGAATCACTGCTATACACTCAAAACTAACACATTGTAAGTCAACTGTGCTTCAATAAAATTTTTTTAAAGAAAAAAAAGCAGTTTACTGGGTAGGCAGAAGCTGTTTGGTGAAATAAAGAAACATGAAATCAACTCCTATAGTAGTACCTGCCAATTTCAGAGAAAACTGAGCTGGGCTTGGAGGCAGGGTGTCCTGAGCAGGTGCCAGAATCCCCTGGAAAGCTTGATAAAGTGCAGAGTCCTGGGCCCTCCCACCAGCAGTTTCTGATTCACTGAGTTTGGGATTTGTATTTCTAACAAGGTCTTAGCCGGGCTTTGCTCTGTTCGCTAAACAGGCTTCTGGTCCAGAGACCACACTGGCCTGGATGATTCCATTCCTGGCCTTTGGTGCCACTGTCTGGCTACTCTTGAGAATGACATGTTCTCCCTCTAATGGTATCAACATTCTTGGACAACTGTTTCAGCAAAAGCTGGGAACGTGCTGACCTCTCAGTTTCTCCCAGGCAGCGCTGTGTGTCTATAGTAACAGCTATAAACATTGCTTAGTCCTCTTTGGGGCACTAAGCACCCCACACACAGCGCACATTTGGGGCATAAACAGACTAAAGATTTCCCCCAATTTATCTGTTAAGGGATATAGCAAGAGAGTATGCAAGCAAGATTTCTAAAAAGACTTATGCATGCTTTATCATATATAATTCATTCAAAGTAGTCCATAAATAAAACAAGCAGAATGTTTAAAGAAAGAGGATTTCATTCTATGTGGAATATAAAAAACATGATACAAATGAAACTTATTTATAAGACAGAAGTCGACCTATAGACATAGGAAACGCGGAGATTTATGGAGAAAGCGGAGGATATAATTTAGGGTTAGGGATTCACACGTGCTCACTACTATATATAAAACAGATGACCAATGAGGACTTAATGTACAGCACAGGGAAAGGGAAAGGGAGAGCGTTAGTCACTCAGTCGTGTCCAGCTCTTTGCAGCCCCGTGGACCGTAGCCCACCAGGCTCCTCTCTGTCCATGGGATTTTCCAGGCAGGAATACTGGAGTGAGTTGCCATTCCCTTCTCCAGGGGATCTTCCCAACCCAGGAATAGAACTCGGGTTGCCTACATTTTAGACAGATTCATTACTGTCTGAGCCACCAGGGAAGCCCCAGATCAACTATACTTTTTCTAAAAAGTGGCTTTCAAACACCTACCTGAGACAGAAGATAGATGTCCACCTCTCCCAGAGCAGATCCCTAGACCACTGTTCTTTTGGAAGACCCATGGGGGGCTGTCATGCGTTGCTGAAGAACCAGGGGGTGGTCTGTCTGTCCCCAGGAGAGGAAAATTAACTTCCCAGCTGTGTTCAGCACTATGAGACACATAGAAGCATTTTCCTGGGATCTCTTACAGCAAGGAGCGTCACTATTTTATTTGCGTTGGGGAAATGCTGACATCCAATGTCGGGCTATCCAGGGATTGAAATCTGCTCTTGGTTTGCCTAATTTCTAATTCCTGCAAGCCTTTTGATTTCTGGCAGCAGGCACATCACTTTTTGAGGTATTTCAGATTGGGGAGGAAGGGCAAGGTCCTGAACCACATTAAACAAAGTAAAACAGGTTTGGTTTGGGGGTTGGCTGTTATTATTACTGTGTTTTATTTTACTGCAGAACTTTTTGGAAACTTTCATGAGCTTATCCAGTGATTCCAAACTATATGCATAAGTTTAAAAGACTTATTTCATAGCCTGGAGTATCTGGTGAATGTTCCACATGTACTTGAGAAAAATGAGACTTTTTCCATGGAGCCTTCTACAGGTGTCAAACAGGTCAAGTTGGTTGAGAATGTTCATATCTGCCATATTGCTATTTTCTGTGTACGTACTTTATCAACTATGGAGAGAGGAGTATTGAAACTTCTGAGTATAATGTAGATTTGTCTGTTTTTCATTGTAGCTGTATTAGTTTTACATCATATATTTTAAAGTTCCCTTATAAGGGTCATAAATGTTTGCATGTTATGTCCTCCTGAGAGACTGACCCTTTGTCTTTATGAAATGACGTTCTTCATCCCTGATAGTACTTTTGGCTCTGAAATCTTTGTCTGATGTTGATGTAGCCGCTGCAGGTTTTTTTTTTTTTTGACTAGTGTTAGCATGCTTTTTTCCCCACCCTAATGTTTAATCTATTTCTGTCTTTATATTTAAAGTGCATTTCTTTCAGGCAGCATGTAGTTTTGGTATTGCTTTTTAAATCCAGTCTGACAATCTCTGACTTTAACTGGATGTTTAAACCATGTACATTTGATATGATTAAGTTAAAATGTATCATCCTATTTGTTTTCTATGTATCCTGTCTGTTCTTTGTTCCCTTTTAACTCTTTTCATGCTTTTTTTGGATTGAATATTTTCTAATATTCAGTTTTATCTTCTGCTGGCCTATTAACTCTTGGTTTTGTTATTTCAGCAGTTGCTCTAGAGCTTATAGTAATATGTTTAACTTAGTCTACTTTGAAGTCATATTAAACTTTTTCGTATACAGAGGTGGGTTTCTACTGGGGGCAATGTTGTCCTTCAGAAGAAGCATGATCTAGAGACTAGGGCCCTCTAATGGATAGAAGACAGGGATGCTGCTAAAAGTCCTACAGTGCATAGAATAGTCCCTCACGATGGAAAACTGTGCAGTCCAAAAGATTAGCCGTGGTCGAGAAACACCGACATGCGGTGTAGGAACCTTGGAATAGTGTATTTCTCCCCAATCTGCATCCTATTGTTGGCACTGTTTGCCTTTATATATGTTATAAGATTTATAACACATTGTCATCATTTTTGTTTAAACCATTATCTTTCTAAAATTTTATTTTTTTAAATTTTTACTGGAATGTAGTTGTTTCACAAAGTTGTGTTGTTTCTGCTGTACAACAAAGTGAGTCAGCTGCTTGTGTGCTATCTCCCTCCCTCCCCTCCAGGGCATCACAGAGCACCGAGGGGAGCCCCCTGCGCCCTGCAGCAGCTTCCTGGGGGCTATCCACTCTACACGTGGTCATGTATGAGCGCCAACGCAGCTCCCTCCATCGTCTCCAGCTCCTTAACCCCTGTGCCCGCAAGTCCGCCCTCCTAGTCAGCTTAAATAATTAAGAAACCTCGTACACACTTCCCCATGTAGTTACCACTTTTGGTATTCTTTGAATAGCCTCAGATTTCTATCTGGTGTTATTTTACTTCTTTATGAAGGATTTCCTTTAACATTTCTTGTATTGCGGATCTGCTCATGATAAATTCTTTCAGCTTAGTCTTTATTTCACTTTTATTTTTGAAAGGTGTTTTTCATGGGGTACAGACATCTAGATAGGTGTTTCCCGGCCTTTACTTTAAACCTGTGACTCCACTGTGCTCCTGGCCGCACTGTCTCCAAAGAGAAATCCACAGGCGTCCTCATCTTTGTTTCTCCGGATAAAACCTGTCCCTTTCCTCTGACTGCTTTTAAGATCTTCCCTTAATCACCGGTTTTGAGCAGTTTGATTATGATATGCTGATTTCTTCATGTTTCTTGTGCTTTGAGTTTGCTAACTTCATAGACATATGGGTTCATAGTTTTCATCAAGCTAGAAAATTTTCAGCCATTATTTCGCAAATATTTCCTGTTCCTCCTTCAGGGACTCCAATTATACATGTATTAGACTGCTTCACATTGCCATAGAATTCACTGGTGCTGTTTTCATTTTCAAAACATCATTTTTCTCAGTGTTTCATTTCACATAATTTTATTGCAATGTTTACAAATTCGTTAATCTTTTTTAAAATTAATTAATTTATTTTTTGGAGGCTAATTACTTTACAATATTGTATTGGTTTTGCCATACATTGACTGAATCCGCCACGGGTGTACATGTGTTCCCCATCCTGAACCCCCCTCCCACCTCCCTCCCCATCCCATCCCTCTGGGTCATCCCAGTGCACCAGCCCTGAGCACCCTGTATCATGCATCGACTGGCGATTCATTTCACATATGATAATATACATGTTTCAATGCCATTATCTCAAACCATCCCACCCTCTCCCTCTCCCGCAGACTCCCAAAGACTGTTCTATACATCTGTGTCTCTTTTGCTATTTCGCATACAGGGTTATCATTACCATCTTTCTAAATTCCATATATATGCCTTAGTGTACTGTATTGGTGTTTTTCTTTCTGGCTTACTTCACTCTGTATAATAGGCTCTGGTTTCATCCACCTCATTAGAACTGATTCAAATGTATTCTTTTTAATGGCTGAGTAATACTCCATTGTGTATATGTACCACAGCTTTCTTATCCATTCATCTGCTGATGGACATCTAGGTGGCTTCCATGTCCTGGCTATTATAAACAGTGCTGCGATGAACATTGGGGTACACATGTCTCTTTCACTTCTGGTTTCCTCGGTGTGTATGCCCAGCAGTGGGATTGCTGGGTCATAAGGCAGTTCTATGTCCAGTTTTTTAAGGAATCTCCACACTGTTCTCCATAGTGGCTGTACTAGTTTGCATTCCCACCAACAGTGTAAGAGGGTTGCCTTTTCTCCACACCCTCTCCAGCATTTATTGCTTGTAGACATTTAAATCGCAGCCATTCTGACGTGTGAAAGGTACCTCATGGTGGTCTTGATTTGCATTTCTCTGATAATGAGTGATGTTGAGCATCTTTTCATGTGTTTGTTTGCCATCCGTATGTCTTCTTTGGAGAAATGTAAAAATATGGAACACTTCACGAATTTGCGTGTCATCCTTGCGCAGGGGCCATGCTAACCTTCTCTTTATCATTCCAATTTTAGTATACCTGCTGCCAAAACGAATGCAAATTCATTATATACCATGTCTATTCCTCCATTAATCCCATCCAGGGTATATTTCAATTTATACATTATGGTTTTCCCCTCAGGAATTTAACTGGGGTCTTTTTTAAAATAACTTTCTTTTATTTTTTTGATTAATTAACTTTCGGTTGCACTGGGCCTTTGTTGCTGCACGTGGGCTTTCTCTAGGTGTGGCTACTCTCTGGTTACTGAGGGCTGGCTTCTCGTTGTGGTGGCTTCTCTTGCTGTGAGCCCAGGATTGAGAGCCTGTGGTCTTCATGGGTTGTGATACACGGCTTAGTTGCTCCATAGCTTGTGGAATCCTCTTCGACCAGGGATTGAACCTGTGTCCCCTGCGTGGCAGGCAGATTTTTTTTTAAGATGGCAATAAAATAGCTAATCTTTTTTATTTTTTAATTTTTAGCAGGCATATTCTTATCCACTGGACCACCAGGGCAGTCCTTTCTCACCCTCACCAGGGATCGTGTCCCACCCTCACCGGGGATCATGTCTCACCCTCACCGGGGATCGTGTCCCACCCTCACCGGGGATCGTGTCTCACCCTCACCAGGGATCGTGTCTCACCCTCATCAGGGATCATGTCCCCCTGACCCTTTGTGTAATGTGTGTTCAGCCACGTCTGACTCTTACAGCGGCAGGGACTGCAGACCGCCAGGCTCCTCTGCCCAGGGAAGTTTCCAGGCAAGAATACTGGAGTGGGATGCCATTTCCTACTGCAGGGGGTCTTCCCAACCCAGGGGTAGAGCCCAAATCTTTTGTGTCTCCTGCATTCGTGGGCAGACTCTACATTAGCCCACCTGGGAAGCCCCCCTGGCTCTTTGCTGCTGCTGCTGCTGCTAAGTCGCTTCAGTCGTGTCCGACTCTGTGCAACCCCATAGACGGCAGCCCACCAGGCTCCCCCGTCCCTGGGGTTCCCCAGGCAAGAACACAGGAGTGGGTCCTGGCTCTTTGAATGCCTGATAATCTTTGACCAGATGTCACACTTGTTAGGTGCTGAATAATTTTTTTATTATAAATCTTCTTGAGCTTTGTTCTAGGATGAAGTTAATTTACTTGGAGACAGTTTTATCCTTTAAGTTTTGATTTATGATTCGTTTGGTGAGTCTGGAGCAGTGCCCAGTCTTGGGTTAATTATTCTGCTTTATTGAGGCAAGATTTTCCTAAGTATTTCTAATGTGAATTATGAGGTATTCCAGTCAGCCTGGTGGGAGCAGGCATTATTCCAACCATTGTGTGAGCCCTGGGTACGGTTCCCCCTAATAGTCTTGGATGGCTCCTTTCCCAGACTTGGGCAATTTCCTTACACAAAGGTGCTGGTCAATACTCTGCTAAATGCTCAAGAGGGACTCACTGTAAGTCACTGTAGGTCTCTTTTCTCTGGCACTCTGTTCTGAGAACTCTGCCTTGGTTGCCCCCAGACTCTCAGCTCCATGTTCTCAAATCAGAATGGCTTCTGGTTCTGTTTGGGTTCTCCGTGTACTGTGGGCTGAAACATTCCAGGTGGCAAGCCAAGGCAGTAATAGGGCTTATCTCAATTTCTTTTTCTCTTTCTCAGGAATCCCCGTATTTCCTTGTCTGCTGTCCAATATGTTGAAATCCATTGTTTCATATATTTTAATTGGATTTTTAATTGTTCCATGTGGGAGGGTAAATATGGGTCTTATTATCCCCTCTCAAAATCTTGTTTTGTTTTATTCTGAGTTTCCCATTATTTCTGACCTCTTAGCATCAAGCATAGAATCTGGAAAAGAGGGAGTGATCAACAGATGCTTATTGGATGGGCAGGTGGGTGGGGTATTTTACATGGGCTCATGATAATTAGATGACTAAAGGTAGAACAAGGTCCAACTGAGCTGCCAGGATCGGTTATCAACCAAGAGAAAACAAACAACAAATGCTGGCGAGGACAGGGCAGAATGGAACTCTCGGACATGGTTAGTGCAGCCTCTGTAAAAAACAGTAAGAAGATTTCTCAGAAGACTAAAAATGTAATTACTGTATGACCCAGCAATTCCGCTTTGGGTATATATTTTTAAAAACTTACTATTTGAAAATGCATACGCCTCTCAATGTTCAAAGTAGCGTTATTTACAGTCGCCAAGATATGGAAGCAGCTTAAGTGCCTGTCAACAGGTGAGGAAGCTGTGACATGTGTATACAGCAGAATCCTGCTCAGTCATGAAAAAAATGAGACTTTACCATCTGCAGTGATATGGATGGACTTCGAGGACATTATGCTGAGTGAAATGTCAGACAGAGAAAGGCAAATGCTGTGGCACCACTTAAATGTAGAATTTAAAAAAGTAATCAAAGTAGCAGTATAACAAAAGAGAACTGGATTCACAGATACAGACTACATATTAGCAGTTACCAGTGGGGACGGGGGTGAGGGGAGGGGCACGATGGGGCAAAGGAATAAGAGATACAGACTACCAGGTAGAGCATGAGCTGTAAGTATATATCGAACAACACGGGAAATATGGCCAATATTTCATAATGACTCTAAAGGATGAATGACCTTTAAAACCTGTGAATCACTATTGTACACCTGTAACCTACACGCATCCCATTTGGGATGGGAGTCTCCTTTGCTGGCTTCTTGTGCTTGAGTTTTAAAGATTGTAGGGCACAGAGCTTGGTCCATCCCTTCTATTTACATAGAAGCACCTTGCTTCAAGGTGCTCTCATCTGAGCTCGTGACTTTAGGTTCCACCCAGGTACTGAAGACTCTAAACTTACGTTTCCACCTGGACCTCTCTCTTCAACTCCAGGCTCTTAGCTCCAACCGCACACTTTGCATTTCCCCTCACATGTGTAATCGGTCTCTCAACTGTGACTGGCCAAAACATTCTCCCTGCTTCCTCCCCTCATGCATATATCTGCTGCTCTTCCAGACTTCCATATCTCAGCAAGTGGCGCCACCAGCCAGCCAGTGGCTCCAGCAAAAGCTCCTAGACTCATCCCAAATTTCCTCAACCCTCATATCAAATCTGCTGGCAAGATATGTCGGGTTTTCTTCTGAGGCACATTCGAAATTTGTCCCTGTTATACTCCACTACTTCCATCCCAGTCTTTCTTGGGCAATAATAGTCACCCACTTCTATTCCACCCACTCCCAGTCCCCGCCCCCCACCACCATCTACTCATCACACGCAAACAGACAACAGAGTTCTGAAAACTGAAATCTGTTCTCCTTCTCTTGGGGAAAATCAGCCAGTGGATTTCCGTTACAACAAGAATTAAAGTTAGGCAGAGGATCCTGAGGCTCGCAGGGCCCGCATGATCCAGCCCCAGCCTTGTCTTGGAACTTGTCACCCTGCTTCCCTCCACTCTTTGTGCTCACTGCCCTTCTGCTCCTTGAATAAGTGGAATCTATTCTGACCTCAGCAACCTTTCCTCCACTGGGTCATCAGAGCTCACCTCCTCAGAGTGGGCCCCCTGACCCCACTGTCCGAGTCCCTGCTCCCCTGTCCAGCCACAGCCCCTCTGTCACATGGACCTCCCGTGTGGCACGTGGACCTACTGTGTGTGTGGCACGTGGGCCTCCCGTGTGGCGTGTGGGCCTATGTGTGGTGTGTGGACCTCCCGTGTGGCACGTGGACCTCCCGTGTGGCGTGTGGACCTCCCGTGTGGTGCGTGGAACTCCTGTGTGGTGTGTGGACCTACTGTGTGGCGTGTGGACCTCCCGTGTGGTGTGTGGACCTCCCGTGTGGCACGTGCACCTCCCATGTGGCGTGTGGACCTCCCGTGTGGTGCGTGGAACTCCTGTGTGGTGCGTGGAACTCCTGTGTGGTGTGTGGACCTACTGTGTGGCGTGTGGACCTCCCGTGTGGTGTGTGGACCTCCCGTGTGGCACGTGCACCTCCCATGTGGCGTGTGGACCTCCCGTGTGGTGCGTGGAACTCCTGTGTGGTGCGTGGAACTCCTGTGTGGTGTGTGGACCTACTGTGTGGCGTGTGGACCTCCCGTGTGGTGTGTGGACCTCCCGTGTGGCACGTGGACCTCCCGTGTGGCGTGTGGACCTCCCGTGTGGTGCGTGGAACTCCTGTGTGGTGTGTGGACCTACTGTGTGGCGTGTGGACCTCCCGTGTGGTGTGTGGACCTCCCGTGTGGCACGTGGACCTCCCGTGTGGCGTGTGGACCTCCCGTGTGGTGCGTGGAACTCCTGTGTGGTGTGTGGACCTACTGTGTGGCGTGTGGACCTCCCGTGTGGTGTGTGGACCTCCCGTGTGGCACGTGGACCTCCCGTGTGGCGTGTGGACCTCCCGTGTGGTGCGTGGAACTCCTGTGTGGTGTGTGGACCTACTGTGTGGCGTGTGGACCTCCCGTGTGGTGTGTGGACCTCCCGTGTGGCACGTGGACCTCCCGTGTGGCGTGTGGACCTCCCGTGTGGTGCGTGGAACTCCTGTGTGGTGTGTGGACCTACTGTGTGGCGTGTGGACCTCCCGTGTGGTGTGTGGACCTCCCGTGTGGCACGTGGACCTCCCGTGTGGCGTGTGGACCTCCCGTGTGGTGCGTGGAACTCCTGTGTGGTGTGTGGACCTCCTGTGTGGCATGTGGACCTCCCGTGTGGTGTGTGGACCTCCCATGTGGCGTGTGGACCTCCCGTGTGGCACGTGGACCTACTGTGTGGCGTGTGCCACTGAGTGATGTTGCTGCATGTAGTTCTTTGCTTCCTCACTTATCGTCCTCCTGTCTTGCACTAGCGCGTCGGCTCCGGGAGGGTAGAGGTGGATCTTTTCCATTTGCTGCTGTATCCTCAGTGCCTAGAACAGTGCAGGCACATAGCAGGCATGGAATGAGTGACAGGTGAGGAAACGAAGGCTGCAGGATGCTGACTCACTGGCCGGGATGCACAGCAGTGACTGAGCCAGGATGCCAGGACAGTCATGTTGCCACATGGCTCCAAGGTGTGTGCCCTTTGGTGCGCTCAGTGGATGTCATGAGCAAGAGTCCCAGAAACCTCTCCTCCAGTTGCCTGCAGAGACAGAAAATGTGCCCGTGACCCAGGAAAGAGGGCCAGATCTGGTGTCCTTGCTTGGGCTTTTAGAATCAGCCACTTGGGGAAGGCGTGTGGCTGTGTGTCCTGGAGACCAGGCAGCAGGCCTGGCGGTGGCTGCCATGGGCTGGAGTGGGCCGGGTGCCAGCTCTGGGGTGCCGTGCTGGCTGTCTCTACAGGCAGAAAGCTGCTCCCACAGAACCTGGCTGTGGGCAGTGAGGGGCCTTCCTTTCAGGAAGCTCTAACCACAGAGAAACTCTCTAGGGCCCTTGGGGCATGCTGTCTACCATCTAAATGAAATCAGTCAACAGAAGGAAGATGGGGTTCAGCTTTTGAGGTGCTTAAAGAAACCTCTCAAAGCTAGAGTGCACCTGGGGAGTGTATGGTCAGGAAGTCGTGGTCTGGGTTGCCAGGTGACCATGATCCCATGAGGAGGAGTTCTGGCATTTTGACAGCTAAGTGTATGGGGACCTCTGAGACACCGAAGAAAACATGCCGCCTTCTAAACGGAAGTATGACTTGTGAGTACAGCACCATGGCCCTCAGCCTTTCCTTGGACTGAGTCTGGGGATAACTGGGGCTGGAAGGAGATGGACATGAAGAGACTGTCAGGCTCAAAGGAAGTAAAGGCTGTGCGTGAGCAAGCGCAGATGCACGGCAGAAAGAGGGGCTGGGTCTAGGCGAGGACTGCCGGCCAGAGTTGGTGGCAAGTGGGGCGGAACGCTGGCGGCAGAGACGGACGCGAGGCGGCCGCAGAGACGGACACGAGGCGGCCGCAGACATGCTCTGCAGGCCCGGAAGCTTCTGTAGGTCCTACCCCGGGGGCAACTTGTCCTGCCCATTCTCTGCATCCCTCTCTTCCCAGTCTCTCAGAAGCGTTTGCTATACTCCAGGAAATCCTGCTGGGTGGTTTGGATGGAAATGCAGCCTCCCTGGGAGCTCCATTTGACCAGAAGGCTGAGGCTTCCTGTGGGGAGAAGGTACATGAGCCCCCAAGCCTTCATTTTTCTTCAGCCCAGCACAGTCCCACGGTAGGTCAATAAAGCGTCAAGGCAGGAGCTTCCCGGTAGTCCAGAATCTGCCTGCTGGTGCCGGTGACATGGATTCGATCCCTGGTCTGGGGAGACTCCACATGCCGCAGAGCAACTAAGCCCGTGGGCCACAAATATTGAGCCTGCAAGCCGCAACATTTGCACCCACGTGCTGCAACTGCTGAAGCCTCAAGGCCCCGGAGCCTGTGTTCTGCAGCCAGAGAAGCTACAGCAGTGAGAAGCCCGGGCACCCCCCCACCCCCCTGCCCCCAGGTTTTCCACAACTAGAGGAAGCCACGGCACAGCAGCCGAGACCCGACAAGACCAATAAATATGTACCAATTGTGAGAAAAACGGCCTCAAGGCAGTCCGTTTCCTATCACTTCCTCTCCGCTGGGTCCACCATGCTGAAGAGCTGCCCACCCGTGCACCTCACAGCCCTGTTTGGTTTCTTACGAGAATGCACATATCCGACAGGCCACAGCCTTATGTTTTCAAGCTTTATGATGTCAAAGATGACTCATTAGGTCGATGCTAGCTTCACTGATTAATCTTACTTATGCACATGTCTTATTTCTCCCTGAAGGCTTGCGGGCAGAATTTATTTCTGCTACACTAGGAACAAAATAGTAGGCAGGTCTCCCGAGCACTGCATAATGCAGACTCCATCTCTTTGGCCTTCCACATTAATTTCCCTCAAATGACACCAAGGGGCCAATATGTTGAGCGCACACATCTTTGCTTTGATGAAATTTTTGCTTTTATTTCTAATTGTTTGTGCAAAAAGCTCTGGTTTGGGTTTGTTTAGGCCTTTCGGGCAGGGAATTGATCTCCAAACCATTTTCAAATTGCTTCCACTTTGGCATCTTGCTGAACCTGACATTTTCCCTCCTAGACTGAAGGCCTCAGTTGCTATCAGTTAGAAAACAATACACACCACGCTGGCTATGGTACACAGTCCTCATCTCCAGTATGGATTTTTAAAACTTTAGAGCTGTGATCCCAAGCCATTGATTGTTTGGAAGGGTTTTGCATACTTTTCTTGAATATTGTTTGTTAAATCAGCATTTTTCCTGGGACCTCTGCTAATTTTTGTTTGTTTCTCCGTCCCTACCTGTATCAGTTTTGTATTGACTCAAGCTAGGACAGCTAACTACAAATAAAGAACCACAATTCTTTTTCTAAAAAGAGTTTTATCAGAAGTACAGTTGATTTACAATGTAGTGTTAATTTCTGCTGTACAGAAATTTCTGATTCAGTTATACGTATATAGGTATTCTTTTTAATATTCTTTTCTGTTACAGTTTATCACGGGATATTGATATATTTCCCTGTGCTACACGATAGGATCTTGTTGTTTATCCATCCTATGCACAATAATTTGCATCTCTAACTCCAGACTCTCCATCCATGCTCCCCCCACCCAGCCTCCTCTCCGGCAACCACGAGCCTGTCCCCTCTCTGTGTCTGTTTCTGTTCCATAGATAAGTTCATTTCTGTCATATTTTATATCCACCTGTAAATGACGTTACGTATTTGCCGTCCTCTTTCTGACTTATTTTGCTTACTGCGATACTCTCTAGGCCGGTCTATGTGGAAAGGCATCGCTTCCTTGTTTGTTACGGCTGAGTGGTATTCCATTGTATGTAGGTGCCACACCTTCTTCATCTGTGCACTGGGCAATGGACATGTAGTGTGTTTCCATGTCCTGGCTGCTGTGCGTAGCGCTGCTATGCACAGGGGTGCATGAGATACTGCATTTCTTGAGCGGGAATATAAATCTGTGTAACTTTACAGAAAACACCACCAGACTCCACAACAGTTGCATTGGTGTGCAAAATAGGCCAGCCTGGTAGAGATCACAGGAGGTGGAGGTAAACGTAAGGAAAGGAATTGTTGGCAGAATCCCAGGGTGGGGGGAGGTGCATGAGGATGAGGATGAAGAGGGAGAAGAGATTCCCTGAATCCCTGAGGGGAAAGGAGTGAAAAGGGCCTCCCTGGGCCCAGAAGTCCCAGGGGCCTCTTCTCATTATGTGTTGGGTCTCATGGAGCTGGGAAGTTAGTCCTGTCCCCAGCCACTCCTGGGAATTCCAGTTCTGTGGTCCGGGGGAGGCCTGGGAGTCTGTTGCTAATAAGCACGTGATGCTGATGTAGGTATGCCTGGGTCCCCACTTGGAGAAACATTGTTCCAAGCTAAGAAGAAGGTGTTAGACCCAGGAAGGCAGAAGGAAACTCTCCAGTAGGCCATTCCAGAAGCTCACGTGTCAACCTCCCATCCATTTCATAAACACCAAACAGAATCTCGTGTGAGGCACCCATTTCTGTAATACATACTTCTTACCACTCCCTGCACACATGCACACAGTTGTTTGAATTCAGCCCCAGCTGCATAAAATAAAAGGGAAGCAATTCATAATAAAGGAAGGTTTGTCTGAACATGTCAATGCTTGGGCAGGCCTCCACTCAGGGAAAAAATGAATCATCAGATGGCTGCGTCTGTGCACAGAATCACCTTTAAGGTGGCCAGCTACGGTGCAGGTGGATGCGAGTCTTATACCAGAGAGGTGGATATTGGGAGAAGGGTTGTTTCTCCTGTCTGCACGGTTGTTGCATCCCTGGAAAATGCCTCAATAAAACCGTGCAAGATGGACTTTATGATTAAAC
The DNA here is from genome assembly GCA_006408695.1 of Aepyceros melampus. Taxonomy (NCBI): domain Eukaryota; kingdom Metazoa; phylum Chordata; class Mammalia; order Artiodactyla; family Bovidae; genus Aepyceros; species Aepyceros melampus. The sequence continues at coordinate 28,361 of SJXQ01006381.1, forward strand.
GGAGTCCAGGTCTAAGCCCAAACAATCATGAGCAGGTTTCTACTTACATGAATGGCTGGGAAAGCATTTGAAAGGCAAGTGGAATGGACTTCCCGGGTGGTTCAGGGGTGGGGACTTCGCCCTCCAATGCAGGGGGTGCAGGTTCAACTCTGGTCCAGAAGCTAAGATCCCGCCTGTCTCTTGGCCAAAAAAATCAAAACGCAAAACAGAAGCAATATTGTAACAAATTCAATAAAGATTTCTTTTAAAAAGAGAGAAAAGCAAGCAGGATGTGGGGCACTTCTCGCTTTTATTTCCTCCACATTGAGAAAGTCAGAATTCCAGACCTCTGCCTGCTAACCGCCTGCAGTACGGCCCTATCGTTGCGTCTACTGCTCCCTTTCTGGAGATCAGACATTGAAGCAGGCCACAGTTACACAAAGAAGGGACATCC
>SJXQ01006381.1:46352-65771 GCA_006408695.1 Aepyceros melampus
CTGCGCCACCCATTCAGGAGGGTGGGCACGGGTGCCACCCAGTCAGGAGGGTGGGGACGGGGTGCTGCCTGGGGGAACACGCTACTTCCTGTGAGAAAAGTAGCAGTTCCTCAGATAAGTTTCTCTGTAGTAATAGTAACATATTGCCGTTGTTTTTTATTTTGCCCTTGATTAAAGTGTTTAAAATTTTATAATGCTGCCTTTTGTATTTAATCACTTCACTGCTATTTTTTGTATTCAACATTTACCATTTAAGGAACAGCAGCTGAAGAAGATCACAGCAAAACAGAAACGCCTCCAGGCCATCCTTGGAGGAGCAGAGGGGAAAGTGGAGCTGGGTCCCGGCAGTCTGGAGGAGGAGGATGCAGGTGAGGGTCCCGGGGACGGCGTCTCCGTCCGCGAATCGCTGCCTGATGCCTCTGCTCCCTGGAGGGTGTCTCTTCAGCCCCAGCCTGGGTGTTTGGACAGATACATTAATTTGCTTAGTGTCAAAACAAACACAGGACATTTTATTCTCTGCACCTATAGAACCTAGTCTAACCCTAACCCTAACCCTAACCTTGGTCAACTATAACTTGTTTCTATTTTCCTATCTTTCTTTAGCAGCTCTTTGATGTTTAGATAGAGACTGTTCAGAGAGAGAGAAACTGTGAGATGAAATGAGTTATAAGTCTTTTGGTGCTTCAGAGAATGAAAGTAAATTTTTAACTCAGCCTAATAGAGGCTCCTGGTGCCCATTCAGTATCACGTTCAGTAAATTAGAAATCTTAACATTTTGTATAATTAACTTCATAAAGACACCTAACATCTTGATTGAATTATATTGTGTTGACCCAGTATTATCAGTCAGCATTCATAGAACTGCTTTGACAGATTTTTTTGGGACCTATTTGACAGGCTTTCTAACCATCAATTCTATTCTTAAGGCATCTTAATTCAGGTTATTTAATTCATGGCCATGACTTGGTTTATATCACTGCCCTGGATGGGTGTCATTTGGAAAACCTTTTGGGAAGATACAAAGCTCTGAACCGAAATGTCTTGAGTGTCAGTGTGTGTATGTGTGTTTAGAAACTGTTGGTAGCTGTTCAGTTATTTACTAGTTGAAATACAGATGTAAGCCCTTCAAGCACATATTTTGTGCTGGCTCCATTCAGTGAGGCAAGAGAATTGTGAAGACTCAACTGAAGTGATGGAAAAATATTAGCCGTGCTATCAGAGGTGCCTTACGGGACCCACAGGGCCTGTGACCAGTGCTTTCTGCTGCTGAAGTGCTGTTATTTCTTGTTGGTAAGAAACTTTTTCTTGATCTGGCTGCTTAGAACTTGCTGTTATCTTTTGCTTCCTATTATTTGTCTGGTAAAAGCCGACCAGGGGTAATTGTTGCTTCCCCCGATCCAAGAGCTCCGCTTGGCCTGTCTGTAGCAGCTGCTACCTCCCTGCCGCTCAGGAGCCGTGTCTCTCTGCTGGCTTTCCTTTCAGCTTCTGACCATTTCTATTTAGTTGTTTTTGACCAGATTTTCTAGGCTTATCTTAAATAGTAATTACTCTCAGAATTTCTTGCTGAGCCCTCTTTTTATAATACTGCGTCTTCCCAAATAATCTTACCCCTTCCCTACGGCTTCTCTAGCCACCTAGGTTCTAGTGTCTTACAAGTCTGTCCACTTACGGCCTCTCCCTTTTTCTGAACTCCTGTTTCGTATTCTCTCTTTCCTCTGGGGCTCTGGCCAACACTTAAGACTCCTGGTCTCTCTTGCCACCCTTCCTCTTCCATCCTTTCTGGGGTCCCTCCCTTCTCCCTGGTGATCTGTGCCCTGTCTGGGGAGGCAGGAGAGCAGAGCGTCTAGGCTTTACGCACCCCAGCTCTTTATTGCCCAGGTGTAGACCGTGGCTAAATTCTTTAACCTTCGAGGTCTGTCTTGAGATGGGCATAAGGCATAAGCGTAGTAGACTTCCATTTCTTTGCTCCCATGCTTTCCTGAGGTTTCCTTTCCCCTGCTCTCCACATAACGACCCATTTCTTAATCATTGTGAGGATTATCTATTAAAGAATCCTTCCCTGGAATTTGGTGGGATAAACTTCGCAACAGTTGGCTTTGCTCCTCTCATCCGGGATGATGTGAGGTGCTGCTATCACCTTTCCTGTTACATTGTACTGGGTAGTGTAGTAATGTAAGAAAAGCAGTAAAACTGTCACTATTTACCGAATATGTGATTGGTCATCATATTGAAAGTCCGAAAGAATCAGTGGGCGTTCTGTTGGAATTACTATGTGAATTTAGCAGTGTCATTGAACACCAGGTCCGTATAGAAAAATCAGTCATATTTCTGCATATGAGCAAAAGTAAAAAATAAAAATTTAGTAAAGATGGCAATTATAATCAAAATCAAAATACCTGGAAATAACTCTTAGTTTAAAAAAGTAGTTTTCTTTGGTGCTCTCTACATTAAAGACAACCAAATGTCATTGAAAAATTAAGAGAAGACAAATGAGGGAGATATACCATGGTTATAGATGGAAGATACAGTATTGTAATGATGTCTGTTCTGTCCTTCTGCAGTTTCATTCTACCCCAGTATAAACCTCAGGGAGTTTTCCGAGGGAGAGGGTGTAGGGCAGGAAGAGTAGGCTGAGGTAAGTGACGCTAGTAAGCTGATTCTAAAATTTGTATAAAAATGCATTGGGTCAGGAGCAGCCACGGCAATCTTGAAGAAGAATGAACTATGCAGACCCGATATTAAGCTACAGTAAGTGAGACGGCAGCGCAGTGGTGGCGTAAGGGCAGACCAGCACCCCAGCGGGCAGGATGGAGGCCAGCAGGCAGACCCACCCCTCGTGGCCGCTCGCATTCCTGATGCATGTCGCAGCGCAGTGCTGTGGAGAGGGGTCATCTTTCCATTAAGTGTGCTGGGTTAATCCACATGAAGATGGAGACTGGCCCATTATAGAGCGTGCTAAAGTAAATTCCAGACGGATTCTTCCAGTGTGAAGGATAAAAAAAGCTTTTATAGTATAACATAGTAAACATTTCCATGATCTTGGGGCAAAAACTTAACAAGACAACGAACTGCTCACTGTAAAGGGAACAATTTGATAAACGAACTATATTACAACCAAGGCCTTGTGTTTGCTGAAAGAGAGCATTTAAGCGGGAGAAGGCAATGGCACCCCGCTCCAGTACTCTTGCTTGGAAAATCCCATGGATGGAGGAGCCTGGTGGGCTACAGTCCATGGGCTCGCGAAGAGTTGGACACAACTGAGCGACTTCACTTTCACTTTTCACTTTTGTGCATTGGAGAAGGAAATGGCAACCCACTCCAGTGTTCTTGCCTGGAGAATCCCAGGGACGGGGGAGCCTGGTGGGCTGCCGTGTTTGGGGTCGCACAGAGTCGGGCACGACTGAAGCGACTTAGCAGCAGTAGCAGCAGCAGTATTTAAGGGAATGAAAAGGCAAGCTGCTGCAGAATGGGAAAAAATGTTTGCAGTATCTGTGTTAATCCAGGGACTTGAGTCTAGAATGTATGAATTCCTAGAGGTCCTTTTTTTTTTCCTTTTAAAGACCACCTGTGAGAAGAATTGGCAAAAGATTCGGACATTTTCCTTACAAGAGGCTACCCAAAAGATCAGCAAGTCTGTGTAGACATTCCCTAGTCCACTAGTCACTTAGGGAAATATAAATTACAGCCACTGAATGGTACTACTACACACCTACCAGAATAGCTAAAGTGGAAGGGCAAGAATGTGGATCAGTTGAAACTCTGAAACACTGTTGCTAGAACTTAAAATGGACAGAACCACTTTGGAAATGTTTGGTGTTGTCTACCAAAGCTTAATATACCCAAAGAATTATATACATAGCACTACCAAAGGACATGTCCTGGAATACTCGTAGCGGCGTTATTCTCAGTATTCCAAACCTGGAAACTACCCACATGCCCACTAACAGCAGAATGGAGACACTGTGGTGGAGTTACGTAATAGAATGCCGCACCAACAGCAGCAACGCGCACCCACAGACTGCAGCCAGGTTCAGCAGCAGGCGTGGCTCGCAGGCACGGTTTTGAACAAAAGAAGCCAGACAGAAGCCAGACATTCCTGAGTTCAAGGCCAGGCCCAGCTCGCCTGCAGTGCTGCCAGGCCAGGCAGTGTCTCGTGGGCTCGAAGCTGGGAGATACCGTGAGGGGCAGCTCTGGGGTCCTGGCGATTCACGCCCCCTGAGCTGGATGCTAGCGTCTAGGCGGGTTAGTCGCTCAGTCAGGTCTGACTCTTAAAGCCCCGTAGACTATAACCCGCCAGGCTCTTCTGTCCATGGGTCTCTCCAGGTAAGAATAGTGCAGTGGCTTGCTATTTCCTTCTTCAGGTGTGTATGGGTATATTTTCTGAAAATTCACTGAGCTGTACACTTAGGATTTCTGCACTTTCTGATGTATGTTTTTCTTCAGTGTACAGTTAATGAAAATCTGTGCTGGTAGTGTTGGCCTGCAAGAGATAATAGATTTTAGAATATGGTTTCCTTCCCATGAAGCCTTACTTCCTTTGATATTTTGGCTATGGTTAAAGTAATTTTGCTAGAGATTGATTTCAGCCAATGAAAGACAAATGATTTCTGGGTGGCTTTCTATTCTTATGGCATAACTTCCAATTTTAGTTCATCCCTTCAGTCAGTTTACGTGTCTAACGTGCTGCCGTCCAGTAGACATAGTTGCAGTAACGGAAATGCTGTCTGTGTTGTCTGTCATGGTAGCCTTTAGCCACGTGTGGCTACTGAGCTCTTGAAATGTGGCAAGTACAACTGAAAAATGAATTCTCAGTGTAAATTTAAGTGGCCACGTGGTGGCTCTCCTATTGAACGGAGCAGAGCCACCGTTTGTTTGACCCATTTAGTGCATGCCGATTCTTCAGAGTTCTGTTTTCAGTCCTGCTGTCTCTTGAATCTAAGTCACCCTCGGTGCTGGCGTTAGCAGTGATGTGCAAACTTGGGAGATGGCTTCTTCAAGGACTACTCTTTACTTGATAAGGAAACATGGCAAAATTTCCCTCTCTATGTTGCATATGACTGGGTCTGTCTTTGGATGCCCAGAAAGCATATTTATAATGCAGTGTTTTGGAAAAGTTACTGAGAAGTTACCTTTTTGAATAGGAGTAAATTTCACTCTGTTCTTCATATATAGTGTAGTAAGTACATCAGTGATTTTTTTTTTTTGTATCTATGTGTTGAGTAGCACACATGTCTGTTGTTCTCCAGGAAAGTTTTATGTTCGTACCCAATGCCTTGTCATCCCTTTTTCAGAAGCGGAGCCGTCCTGCCTTGGCAGCATGCTCATGCCTGCTCAGGAGACCGCTTGGGAAGAGCTTGTCCGCACCGGTCAGATGACACCTTTTGGTACCAAGATCCCTCAGAAGCAGGAGAAAAAGCCCAGAAAACTAATGCTCAACGAAGCATCAGGCTTTGAAAAGTATTTGGCAGATCAAGCGAAACTGTCCTTTGAAAGAAAGAAGCAAGCTTGTAATAAAAGAGCAGCTAAAAAAGCTTCAGCGTCGGCCACTTCTGAGCTGACTTCAACACTCAGTGAAGACAAACCAGACGAGAGAGGCAAAGTCGTATCGAAAACAGATAAACGCCTGAAAAAACACATCAAGAAACTCCAGAAGAGGGCTCTTCAGCTCCGGGGACAGGTCGGATTGCTAAAGGGAAAGAAGCCCTGGGATTGTGATGGGAGACCACAGGCACAGGGGGCCTCTGAGGGTGAAGAGTCTGAGTACTTGCCCACGGAGGAGGAGCTGGAGGAGGCGGTGGGCGCCGACCTGCCCGGGGAGGGTGCCGACTGGGAGCAGAGGCTGGTGCTCAATCGCCGGAAGCGGCAGAAGAAAGTCACTGTACAGGAGATTGAGGATGACTTTTTTCCAAGTTCTGGGGATGAAGCTGAAGCCACGGGAGGAGGTCGGAAAGTAGTGAGATGCCGAGATGATGGAGACGAAGATTATTATAAGCAACGATTAAGGTCAGTCCACGGGGGCCGTATTTTATTGTAGGTGGCAGGTTTATTAATAAATAAGAGTTTCTGGCCTAGCTTAGTGTGTTAGAGCCCTATTCATCCAAAGATTGGACTTCTGCAGCCTTAGCCCAATAAACATCAGTTCAGTTCAGTCACTTAGTCATGTCCGACTGTTTGCAAACCCGTGGACTGCAGCACGCCAGGCTTCCCTGTCCATTACCAACTCCCAGAGTTTACCCAAACTCATGTCCATTGAGTTGGTGATAGAACCATCAGAGCCCCTAAATCCTCAGTGGAGCTGACCCAAGATGTTTCTACTTCTGGGTCATCATTCAGATTAGGGGGCAAGTCTAAGAAGAAAAGCTTAAGGGGAAGGCTGGGTCAAAAGGCATGCAAAGGACTAAAGTAGGAGCTGTGTGCCTCCCTTTGGAGAGGGGGTGCCTTGCCACAAGGCTGGGGAGGAGGAGGAGGGTGGCTTGTGTGGTGTGTGCTGGGTGGAAGTAACTTCAGGAGTATGTGTGTGCATGCTAAGTCGCTTCAGTCGTCTCCGACTCTGTGCGACCCCGAGGACTGTAGCCCACCAAGCTCCTCTGTGCACGGGATTCTCCAGGCAAGAATACTGGAGCGGGTTGCCATGCCCTCCTCCAGGGGATCTTCCCGGCCCAGGGATCGAACCTGTGTCTCTTACGTCTCCTGCACTGGCAGGCGGGTTCTTTATCACTAGTGCCCCCAAGAAGCCCACAGAGCTGACGTTTAAGTTTTAGTGTATGAAAGAATAAGATTGCTTTCCTCAGTCCCGCCTTCCTTGTCTTAAAAAAGTAGTTGCTTAAAGAATTTAAACCTTCCAGTGCCAGAAATGGGCTTCCAGGATGCCCTTTGTGTGTGTTCTAGAGACTAACTGGCTTCTCTCTTCCATGATTTCGTCAGTATCTGGCGTAAGTAAGATAAAAGGAGGGTGGACACGTCCGCTTGTGGAGTCAGCATTGCCCGTTGCTGCACATTTTCTGTGAACCGCGAAAACCGGTGTGCACGCTGCACTGCCCACCAAGTCTCACGGGGCACTGCGCCGTGTGGCTCCAGGCTCAGCGCTTAGCTTGCCAAGAGTGCCGAGAGACTCAAGGGCGCACAAGCATCTGCTTAACAGGTTACTTTTTTTTTTTTAGATTACTTTTTAAATATTTGCTCCCAGGATATTTTTTCCCCAATCTTCAACGGTTTTTTTCTTTTTCCTCAGTGTAGGGAGACTTAGTTTATTGTAATTTTGTAGCTTCCCACTAACTAAAGGAGATCAGCCCTGGGTGTTCATTGGAAGGACTGATGCTAAAGCTGAAACTCCAGTACTTTGGCCACCTCATGCGAAGAGTCGACTCATTGGAAAAGACCCTGATGCTGGGAGGGATTGGGGGCAGGAGGAGAAGGGGACGACCGAGGGTGAGATGGCTGGATGGCATCACGGACTCAATGGATGTGAGTCTGAGTGAACTCCGGGAGTTGGTGATGGATAGGGAGGCCTGGCATGCTGCAATTCACGGGGTCTCAGAGAGTAGGACACAACTGAGCAACTGAGCTGAACTGGTCCTTGGAGACTGAAAATTGGCCTGATGTTCTTTCCTTCTTGTTTAGAGCTGCTGACGCTCTCCGTCCATATTGCCACATACGGATATGCCACATATCCTTATTCCCTGCCTAACCTTTTAGAAGGAGATGGGGAATGGTTCTTTTCATAGGTAATTTGAGTACCTACAACCTAGATCCAGGTCTTAAGAGAGCTTTTACACTCAACACTGCAGTAATACCTTACGTGGCAAGACAGGGTTGAGGAGTGGCTTCATATTTGTCATTTCTTACTGCAACTTTAAAGTTACTTTGCACGTTCCATATTTGTAAAGTTGTCTGAGGGGTATTGCTCAATACTCTTGAACAGTGAGTGGTGTATTTTTTCCTTGACTACTGTAGAGAATTAATAAAAGTGTTAATCTCACCATATTGATTGTAAGTAAAATGAATATTCTTGCCAGTAAATTGAGTCAATATTAAAAGTATTTTAAGTATATCAGTATTTTGATCAAGAGCAGTTTGTTTTGATTGAATTTTAAATATGGGTTTAAATTCATGGCAATAAGTTTTTACTAATAATGTTAAGATTGTAAAACTGTTATATCCAAAGCCATATCAGAAGTCAGTTTTTGCTCAAGTTACAGTAGAATCTCAAATGAGTTTCAGAAATATCAATAACTCTAATTGCCACCAAAATACTATAGCTCTTAAAATTTTATAGCTACGGTTATTAAGGCAGATAACTGTTAAACTGCAGATATCCACATTAAAATGTTTATATTGCATCTCCCTTGGTACTCTTTGGATTGGGGGATAGTAAAAGAAACCAAAATGCTCAGGATTGAGAAGCATATTAAGGATATTTTGAAACTGCCAGTCACTCTATATTTTGTTATTTCTTGTTGTTTATCTTTGTAGACAGATTGAAATTGTAATGGTAACCCCTTGAGTGAAGAAAAAGATTAGGATTTCTTATCTTATTAATAGCATGGTTTGATGATTGATGATCAGAATAAAGCCCCATAGAGTTTACAGGGGGCTTCCCTGGTGTCTCAGTGGTAAAGGATCCGCAGGAAATGCAGGTTCCATCCCTGGGTTGGCAAGATCCCCTGGAGAGGAAAATGGCAACCCACTCCAGTATTCTTGCCAGGAGAACCCCATGGACAGAAAATTCTATCGTCTATGGGGACTGCAAAGAGTAGGAGATGACTTAGCAACTGAACAGCAACAACAACTAGTTTACAGCATAGAAAATGAGTTTTTCGTAATGGTTAGAATTTAGAAATATATGTCCAGGGCAGGTACCTTTTGAACTTAAATATGTGTTGAATTATATATATTTATATAGCAGGGCTTAAATTATAACCATGCTAATTGTTTTGAACTCTTAGAAGTAAAAATGGATGATTCCTAGACATCTCACCCTCTTAGTTCTCTCAGCTTGAGAGTCTTGTATCTTTCATTAGCCCTAGGCTAGTCCTAACTAGGTATCTTTGATTTTAGTTGACGTTCAGCAGGAATACCCTGTCAGTCCTTTTCTACAGCTTCACATTTTCTGGATCTGGGTAATAGCACTTAGAATCCTACTTTCTCTGACTTAGCCCAGGGTTTCAGGTCAGTCTTGGAAGTTTTAGCCATCTTTTCACTGTCTGTGATTTTGCCTTTCCCACATTTCTATGCTGCTTTCTTCTCTGTCCTGTGGCATTTGCAGGCTGTCCCCCAGTGGTGGGCCCTGAGTTTCGTAGCTCTGGTCGTGTGCTGGGATGAACGGGCCACTTCTCAGAAGCAGTTATTCTGTTGGTTCTTACTCGTGTCAGTGCTAACATATCTCACAAAGCACCCGTAATTTTTTATTTTAATTTTGTGGTGCTCAAGTTTCCATTAGGGTGTGGCTCTCAGTTGTGAAGTCTCCGTAAAACCCATCGCTTTAGGATCTAGGATCCCCCGGGGCCAAGCACTAATAGAAATGAGACACGTTCGGTGTTGGGTGGGATGTGTCCCAGGTGGAGTCCAGAGTGGCCTGGAAGACCACACGTTTCCTCCAGGCACCTTTCCCTGCCAGACGATGAGCCCTGTTGCCCTCAGTGTCGTCGGTTCATCTCCCAGTCGAGATATGAGGTCAGCTCCATTGCTTCATCTTTATTCTCACTGCACGAATGCCTGATGCCATTCCTGCAAGGAAGCTGCAGTGTTTCAGGGAACAGGGGCACAGATGGGACCTACCAGGGTGAAGAGTGTAATGAAATCAGCTGGAGGTGCTTTGGGGAGCTTTTGTGGAGGAGGTTGGTCCCAGCACTGGGCCTGGTCTGTGGAATGGTTCAGATATGTTGATGTATCAGGACCTGAGGATGCAGGCTGAAACACTTGCCACATTTACCCTCTAACTTCAGTGCGTCGTTGAGAAGGAAAGTACTGCTTTACTTTTGGGGGCACGTTGTTTCTGCAGGGGAAGCCCCTCGTTCCAGTCTTTGATCCCGCGCATATGTCTCTGTCACATGTTATAATTATAGCAGGGTGTACGCTTTATCTTGGCCTTTGCAAGTTTATCAACTTGCCCATGATCTCACTGGTTAAGAGCTGGGGTTTGAAGCCAGGACTTGGAGTTGGGTAAAATTGGCAATGTCTGTATATGGCCACACGGTGGCGCCAAGAATCAGGACATGGCACACCTGCCTCCCTGGCCGGAAGCCAAACCCCAGACCCAGGTCAGCTGGGTGAAGGTTTGGGGAGGTTGCTGGGATGTCTAGAAAGCTTGACAGGTCTGATGTGGATGGGGATAGAATTTTCCTCATGGTGTGGTATAACCCGAATCTGTAGTCATGGTACCCATTGATAAAACTGGTTTCTGATACATTTTTAATCTTAAAGGTTTTTCTTTTATCACATTTAAACTTTTATTTTTGTGTGAATAGCTTGGAGTTAAAAATTCAGATGACTCCGTTCATTGCGTAAATCTTACAGAATATCTGAAGCCTGCACACGGCTAAATTGTTTGGGAAAATGGTGTCCTCGTCCCCCCTCCCCTGAGCTCTGTGGCTCCTGGGGCAGGGCTGAGTTGGACCCTGGTGTGGAGGGTTTGGCTGTGTACATGCCTCGTTCCAGAAGAGGAGGGCTATTGTTACTTTCAGATGCCAAGAGGAGTCAAGTCCAGGAGGATAAATGCTGAAAGAAGTCTCTTGGATTTGAAATTTGGAGGCCTGAGCAAGGGGGCATCCAGGAGGATGGGGAGGAGGCTGTGTGAGAACTAAGGTAACTGACCTTAGTGAACGCTGACCACTAGGCGGTGCTTCAGTCTCTGTGGGTCCACGGATTCAGTCCTCACGGCCCCTAGGAGATGGGATCCTGAGCCGAGAAAGCTGAGGTCTTTTGCCCAGGTTAGCAGCAAGTGAGAAGTCTGGGGTTGGGCTGGAGCTGAGGGTGGTTTGGGTCAGGAGGGAGTGGTCTGGGATTGGGCTGGAGCTGAGGGTGGTTTGGGTCAGGAGGGACTGGCCTGTCAGCGGGGACTGGCGCCCTGGACCCAGAAGAGCATGGCCTCTGCGATCAGTCTCTCCCATGGCTTGGTGAGGACAACCTCACGCTTCTGCAGGTCCCAGCCCTGGCTTGAAATGGTGCTAAAGGCAGTGCCTCCCACATTCGCAGCTGTTCTCTCTACATTATTGTCTTCAGGGAGCCTCTTTCTCTTGTCTAAGCCAGGCCCTTTGCATTGTGATTGTCCCGTGTTTATCCTTCAATTAGATCTTTGTTTGCGCTGCACCTGAATTCAGGTCACAGTTAGGCAAAGGCCAGATTACCTTGTGGAGCCTGGTGCGCTTGTGCCTTAAAAACAAAGCAAGCAAACAAAACCTCAAGTCATCTGATCTCTAAAAATCTGAATTTGGTTAAAATTTAATCTAGATTTGACCCAGAAACTATAATTATTTATTGACAGTTCTTGTCATCAGTTTCTGGGAGTTGTTTTCTTAAGAAATAAACATATTTTTTTCCTTTTTCTTTTCTTGTAGTAATCTATATTTTAAAGAGAAGAAAAAGTTAACTCCCTTAAGGAGGTTTCATAGAGAGCATCTTGGCTTCTTTTAAATGATGAAGCTAAGACACAAATGAAGACTAATTCTGCTTCGTGCTCTGCACACACCTCTCGTCCTCAGCTCCAGTGTATAATTGTCTGCATCAGTCTTAATTTACTCTGTGAGATCTGGACTCCTAACTGAGGGTATTTCATCTGCTCAGATGTGCCAATTAAGTCCACCCAGATAGACCATAAAAAGGCAGATAAGAAAAGTAAACCACCGAGCATCTCAGTTTAGCAAATTAGACTAATCTGTGAGGGATTCTTGGCTGTCTGCAATAGAAAACCTATTGCACCACAGAAATGCAAACTACATTAAACACCCAGCTTGGGGCCGTGAATATATTTTTAAAAATCAAATTGTCCTCACTGTGCTTCTGTTGTAGAATTTCTTTCACGGATATTGCAATAAGTGGAGAATGACCCTGATATTGAAATTTCACCCTATATTAGGAATGATTTAGCCGTATGATGTGTGACTTTCCCCTCACAATCACTACAGATCTTAGCGGCCCTTGCAACTGAAAACTGAAAACAGAGCAAGAAGGCCAGTTGTAAATTTCAAGCAGCAAAATACGTGACTTCCTTGGGAATTTTGGAGCGGGCATATTCATTTTATTAATTTATGATCGCAGCCTCCTAGATTTGACAGTCCCTATAAGAGGTATAGTTTGCTTTCTCTGTAGGTTAGTACAGGCATTTCAGTATAGGCAATACAGATTGAAGATGGATTTGCCTTAAGCGAGCCTTAAGCAAGCCTTGCTTAAGGCAAGTCCATCGTTGCCATTTTCCCAATAGCATTTGCTCACTTCATGTCTTTGTGTTGCATTTATAATTCTCACAGTATATCAGACTTTCATTATTGTATTTGTTGTGGGGATCTATGAGCAGTGATCTTTGATGTTACTATTGCAAACAGGTTGACTCTCTAAAGGCTCAGATGATGGGTAACAGTTTTCTAACTAACCATTTTTAAATTAGGGTGTGTACATCGCTTTTTTAGACATAATACTGTTGCACGCTTCCTGGACTACAGTATAATGTAAACGTAACTTCCACATGTACCGAGAGACCGCAGAATTCATGTGTCTCGCTCTGTTGCAGTATTTGCTCTGGAACCGAACCTGTGATACCGCCGAGGTGTGCCTGTGTCCTGGTGTGTCTGGTATTACGTATATTATGTGTTTTTCTTGACGAGACCTCTAGTCTTTCCCATTCTGTTGTTTCCTCTATTTCTTTGCACTGATCACTGAGGAAGGCTTCTTTATCTCTCCTTGCCATTCTTTGAAACTCTGCATTCAGATATGTATATCTTTCCTTTTCTCTGCCTTTAGCATCTCTTCTTTTCTCAGCTATTTGTAAGACCTCCTCAGACAACCATTTTGCCTTTCTTTTTCTTGGGGATAGTCTTGATAGCTGCCTCCTGTACCGTGTCACGAATCTCCATCCATAGTTCTTCAGGCATGGACTAGAGATCTATTCAAGAAAATTAGAGCTACCAAGGGAACATTTCATGCAAAGATGGGCACAATGAGGGACAGAAATGGTATGGACATAGCAGAAGCAGAAGTTATTAAGAGGTGACAAGAATACACAGAAGAACTGTACAAAAAAAGATCTTCATGACTCAGATAACTACGATGGTGTGGTCACTCACCTAGAGCCGACATCCTGGAATGTGAAGTCAAGTGGGCCTTAGGAAGCATCACTATGAACAAAGCTAGTGGAGGTGATGGAATTCCTGTTGAGCTATTTCAAATCCTGAAAGATGATGCTGTGAAAGTGCTACACTCAATATGCCAGCAAATTTGGAAAAACTCAGCAGTGGCCACAGAACTGGAAAAGGTCAGTTTTCATTTTGATCCCAAAGAAAGGCAATGCCAAAGAATGTTCAAACTGTATGCAGGTCAAGAAGCAACAGTTAGAACTGGACATGGAACAACAGACTGGCTGCAAATTGGGAAAGGAATATGTCAAGGCTGTATATTGTCACCCTGCTTATTTAACTTATATTCAGAGTACATCATCCAAAATGCCAGGCTGGATGAAGCACAAGCTGGAATCAAGATTGCCAAGAGAAGCATCACTAACCTCAGATATGCAGATGACACCACCCTTATGGCAGAAAGTGAAGAAGAACTAAAGAGCCTCTTGATGAAAGTGAAAGAGGAGAGTGAAGATGTTGGCTTAAAACTCAGCATTCAGAAAACCAAGATCATGGCATCCGGTCCCATCACTTCATGGCAAATAGATAGGGAAACAATGGAAACAGGGAGAGACTTTATTTTGGGGGGCTCCAAAATCACTGCAAATGGTGACTGCAGCCATGAAATTAAAAGATGCTTACTCTTTAAAAGAAAAGCTATGACCAACCTAGGCAGCATATTAGAAAGCAGAGACATTACTTTGCCAACAAAAGTCCGTCTAGTCAAGGCTAGTAGTCATGTATGGATGTGAGAATTGGATGATAAAGAAAGTTGAGCACCAAGGAATTGATGCTTTTGAACTGTGGTGTTGGAGAAGACTCTTGAGAGTCCCTTGGACTGCAAGAAGATCCAACCAGTTCATCCTAAAGGAAATCAGTCCTGAATATTCATTGGAAGGACTGATGCTAAAGCAGAAACTCCAATACTTTGGCCACCTGATGTGAAGAACTGACTCATTTGAAAAGATCCTGATGCTGGGAAGATTGAAGGGAAGAAGAGAAGGGGAGGACAGAGGATGAGATGGCTGGATGGCATCACCGACGCGATGGACATGAGTTTGAGTAGACTCTGGGAGTTGATGATGGACTGGGGATCCTGGTGTGCTGCAGTCCAGGGGGTCGCAAAGAATTGGACATGACTGAGCGACTTAACTGAACCGATGTGTTTTTTCAGCCCAGATTATCTGTAATCAGAAGAACTGTTAAATTGACTTCACTATTACTTGGGTAAGTTAGCAGGTGTCCAGTGAAGAGTGGGTTTTGACCCACCCTGCACAGCAGCACGGTGTGGAGGGAACCATGTTATTGTACAAACAATGGCTGTCTTTCCTCTCCTTAGACTTTCACACTGATGTTTCTTGAGACAAATTTGAATTGACATTTTAGAGTTTAGTTTGCTCTTGTAGAAGTGTTTTCATTGTATAGCATTTAGAGAGGTGATTATTGACCTTTTTGGCTGGTGCTTTGAGAAAAAAGGTGATTTTTTTTTTTTTTTTTTTGCAAATTTGAAAATGTTTTTGAAACTCAAGATTATGTAACAGGAGCACAGACTCCAGGTTAGAACCTTCATGTCGGTGATCTTGAGCAGGCTGCTTTACCTGTCCCTGCCTGCCTTCCTTTAATTAAGAAAGAGAGATTAAGAATAGCATTTGTCTCATAGAGTTGTAAGGATTGAATGAATACATGTAAACACTTAAAGCAGCACCCCGCACGCTTAGTCAGTTACTCTTAGTTGCTGTTATTAGGGTGTTTTCTGCCTCTAAATTAAATACGTTATGTATTACAACATAATACGTATGTATATGTGATTTCAAAGCACAGCTTGTCCACAGCCAGGGGGGCGTTTTGGTGGTTGTTCAGCTGCCGAGTTGTGTCCAGCTCTTTGTGACCCAGTGGACTGCAGCACGCCAGGCTTCCCTGTCCTTCATTATCTCTGAGTTTGCTCAAACTCATGTCCTTTGAATTGGTGATGCCATCCAACCATCTCATCCTCTGTCGCCCTCTCTCCTCTTGCCCTCAATCTTTTCCAGCATCAGGGTCTTCTCCGGAGTTATCTCTTCACATCATGTGGCCAAAGTATTGGGGCTTCAGCTTCGGCCCTTCCAGTGAATGTTCAAGGCTGGGTTTCTTTTAGGATATATGTCATAGTGGGTGCAAATCACAGACCATGGAGTCAGAATGCCTAAGTCTTACCGAGCAGCTATGAGGTCTTATGTATCTCCACATCTGTAAATATCCTTCTTCAAGGGTGGTGTTAGGATTACAAAAGGCAACATATCTGAGACATTTGGCAGGTATCAGACACTCAACAAAAATTAGCTAGTCTTATTATTTGTATGTCCATTAGATAAAACATTTTCTAGTAAGATTTCATCAAGCCAGTGAGAGAGTCTATGAGAATCATGAGGAAGAGCTTATATAAATATCGATGTGTATGAGAAGATAACGTTTTTCCAGGGTAAAAAGCACTTTTAACAATTACATTTAATATGCATTGCCAACTCATACTGTATATGCTGTTACAAACTTAGTTTTGTTTAATGTTAGGTTTTTCTTAACTTTCATATATTTCTTATTAATATGATTATGTCCACTCAGTGATAAAATATCTGTATAAGTACATTATTAACAGTTGGAGAGAAATAAAAAATCATTTCTCCTCTGAACACACTAGGGGGCACTAGACATCTGCCCGGCGGGCATCCTTCTCGCCGACAGCCTTCTCGTGGTTCTGAGTGTGGGTGGGTCAGGATTACACTGGTTCTTTATGCTTTCTCTGTTCAGAGGTCAGCGTTCCAGATGCTTCTCCCGTGCCTTGTACAGCTTGGTTTTCTATGTCTTTGCTTCGCTCAGTGAGTAGGACATTGCGGTCAGGGTGGCCAGGATAGGCTTGATCTTGGCTGAGAGTACAGGCGCACTAGCGTGACGGTCTTCTAGGCTGGTACACGTAACTCCTGCCCACCCTGGATTGCAGGTCCACAGTGTCCTGACGTTTGTTACTATTCACATTTAACCTACAGTTAATTAGATTTCTCAGTTTTGCTTTTTTTGTGTAATCTGCCAATAATTGTGATATAGTATCTGACATGTATGCAGTATTAAAAATAGCTTCCAAAGCATATAGTAAACACGTTACTTCATTTAGTCCTTTAAGAACCTATTATTTGGCTCATTTTGTGGTCGAGGAGACAGATGCAACGCTGTCAAGTGTTATTTCTGAAGTTCAGGCCTCCCCTTGCTAATTACAGACGGGAATGCAGCTCTGCCTATGTCGTTTCCCCTTCTCAGTGGGTACCTTGCATTTGTGTTTTTCCTAGTTCTGCTCTGGCAGCTGCCACTGGAGTCTGAGGGACTAGAGGAATTAGAAAACCTGCCAGTGAGTAACACACTCACCTAGTTTTGTTGGGTTGCAGCTGTGACTATTATATGTATGGATTAAAGGCAAGATGAAAGTGGGAGCACTAGAGACATTGTTTCCTTTCTGTTAACGTAAACATAGATTAGGGCTCTGTAAACTTCTTTTTTCCTCTGCCAAGAGATGAGTCCTTTCATAAAAAGTTGAATCTTTACCCAGCCTCTCCCACCTGGTCCTTCGGAGCCTTGGACCCAGACTCAGGCTCCTTATTCCTTCCCATCAGCTGGTGTGCAAAAACCAGTCCTGTTGCAAAACGAATCCCCTGGGAAACCCAGAAACACAGAAATGAGGAAAACAACTTACAAAATTTTTGTCATTCAATGTAATGAGCTTCCTCTCCTCTTTTTTTTTCTCCTTATAAAATTCTAAATTAAACATCTCTGACTTTGCAGTCGCTCTTGGCCAAGCCTCATTCTTTGCAGCGGACCCCGCCACATTTATGCAGGGGCTACAGCCCAGAGCAGTATTTCAGAGTCATGCGTGTCGAAGGGGCAGGAAGTGCGGCAGGAGGCGGGCCTGAAGGAGCTAGAGCAGGACGATTCTTGAACCGTTGCTGAGGGACCTGTTCTATGACCATTTTCAAGCCATGGTGCTCTGCCCCTGGGTCTTCCTCACCCAGTTCTGACCCCTGTTATTCTTTCCTTTAGCATTGTCTAGCCTCTGCTGAGGTGGGCATTATACTAGTCTTTAAAGATATGAAAATGACTGAGACCATCTCTGACCTCAAGTGGCTCCCAGTCTAACAGGGGAGAGAGATACAGATATCAAAAGATGCTCACACTCTGGTAGTGGAGACATCAGGTGTGCCCAAGGTGCATGGTGTTTGGAGGACTGGACACCTCGCTGACTGGTTGGGCAAGACTTCTCCCAGAGCTGCTGCTCGGGCTGAGGTGTGAAGGGTCCCCAGGCACGTGAATAAACGTGTGTTGTGGGAGGGAGCTTGGGACAGCACAGGGCATGCAGAAGCTCAGCGATGCTCGGGCTCCAGGGTTCGGCGTGGTGGCAGCTGGCTGTGTTCTGCTCTGGCGTTTTGAACATCCTTGAGATGCTGGAAATTCTCCTTTGAAAAGAAATTAGCTTCTCAGGTGCACTCTCAGGGCTCCACCTCCAGGCACGCCAGCAGGCTGCAAGGGAAGGACCTGCTGCTCCCGTGTGGGTCAGCTGGCTGCAAGGGAAGGACCTGCTGCTCCCGTGTGGGTCAGCTGGCTGCAAGGGAAGGACCTGCTGCTCCTGTGCGGGTCAGCTGGCTGTGCGGCGTGGCTCTGCCAGGCCCTGGGTCCAAGCCGCTGCCGACAGATCGTTACTGCAGTATCAGCGCCAGGGCCCACAGCCTGGGCCAGGTTCTCACTCCTGCACGAATGTGGCGAAGCCAAGGAGCATTTGCCCTGCCTGCATCTGATTGGAATTGTAAGTTTATGTTTATCACTGGGTTCTCTCCTAAGTGCTGCCAGCAGCATCAGCAGTGGGCTGACTACGGCAAGCGTGTGGGGAGTTGGAAGCCCTGCCAGGGAACACCAGGCCCGCCTGGTTTTATGCGGCTGCAGCTGTGACTCTCACATGTGTGACGCTCTTAAAACAAGGGGATAGAAAACACGAAAAGTCATTGCTTTTTCAAAAGTGTAAATATTGGACTGTTTACTGCCCTGTTCTACTTTAAAATCTGTCATCTAGCTTATTTACGGAAATAATTGAATTTAGACATTTCTGAGGCCACTTGTAAGATTTCAGATCTCTGGGTCCAGATCTTAATTTTGACTCACTCCCAACCATTTTCAGGTTATTCTATAGTTATTTTGTTGTTACTATCATATAAAAGGGTGGCCATACTTCATGACAGTTCACTGTTTATAGATCTGTTATAGAACTTCTAAATTGACATTTTCCTGCAGATGTCATCTGAAGGCTGAGTGTCTTCACTCGTGGTGATCACGCTCTCCACAGTCGCTTACTGAGCATCCATTTGACAGATTGTCATGGATTTTGAGCGGAGGTACCTGTTCCAGAGTCCTGCTGCGGGTTTGTGCAGAGTGTCGGACTGCATGTTGCCTCTGTGTGTGAATGAACACCGTGCCAGTTCACTCAGGGTTGGGTGAGGTTCTACATTGACTCGTTAGCACCTGTTGCGCGCTTGCCTTACGGTAGGCGCCTTATCTGTGGCGCCTCATTTAGTCCCCCACATCCAGGGACGCAGGGGCCGCTCTTCCCCATCGCAGAGACGAGGAGGCGTAGGTGCTGAAGAGGCGGAGGCGCTTGCTGCGGGCCGAGCTGGCAGGCGGGGCGCGGCTGGCTCTGGGCCGTCTGCGCCTGAGGGTTTGGGCCCATGTCAGCCCCGCTTTACTCTCGCACGGAAGCCCCTTTTGTACCTGCAGACTGGGCGGGCCGCTCGCCCGCCAGGGTAAGCCCCTGAAGAGAGCAGTGCAGACCCTTCTCCCGGAGCTGCGGTGAGGGCTGAGGAGCCAGGCCTGGCTCTCCTCGCGCGCGGCGCTCCTCGCGGACCGTCCTGGGCGCTGCCCGCGTGGGTGGCGCCGGCCGGGCGGCCAGGCCTCCGGCGGTTTGCCGCGGGAGGAGCGGCGGCTCTACCTGCCCCGAGGCTCGGCTGGAGCCGCGCGTGCCTGTGGCCGGATGACGCTGGTCTCTCTGTCTGTGATATGTGCGTATGATGCTTCTGGGGCAGTTTGT
>SJXQ01006381.1:65976-115701 GCA_006408695.1 Aepyceros melampus
AATCGTGCAAATGCTTGTCGGCAGTAATGATTCTCTCCTCCACCGCCTTCAGTCGTCTGTGAGCCAGACTGGATAAACGTCGGCCTCTTTTCACCTTCCTTTATGAGGCGGGAGGCGCTGGCATGCACTCATTCTGTCGTGGCTTGGGCGGTTTCCTCGGCGCTGTGTGTCCTGTGGCAACAGGATGCCTGTCTATTTCAGGGAAGAAAGGGAGGACGCTGACGCTCTGCTGAAGCGGCGTCCTGCGGTGGGACATCTAATAGCCACAGAGATTAACTGGCTAAGGCTAAGGAAACAGCCGTCATTTGTCAGTGAGTTTAAGGTGTGACACTCTTGTATGCAAAATACTCAGTGCCCTTGCTGTGCCAGACTCGTGAAGCTGGCATCTGCTAGCGCTTCTCTTTTTCTTCCTGTAAAATTATTTTTGACTAGATGCAAAATGAAGCATTTTTAAGTGGCTGTGATTTTTTTTTAAAGTTCTTGTGATTTTTCCTCAAAATTTATTTTGCCCACAAATTTGCTACAAAGAAATATCTTCTATTATGCAGATGTTTGGTTCTGAGCTCTGATAAGAATTTGGGTGCTGAGGGCTATCTCATTATCTGAAATTGCTTGCTTGCTAAATTTCAGATAATGAGAATCAGATATGTATATATATATATATCAGGAAATGGATATATATCATTTTAGTTTCTAAGTTCTAATTGTGAGGGATGCTTTTATATCGGAATTTCTCAGCCTGGCACTGTTGACGTTCGAGACCGGATAATGTTTTGTGGTAGAGGGCTATCTTGGACATTGTAGGATGTTTAGCAGCATCTACCTGCTAAATACTAATAGTATGTCTCCCCTCCCCCAGCACTTGTAACAACCAGATTGGCTCCAGACATTGTCAAGTTACCCTGGGTGGGGGTGGGGGGCACCCGCAGAGGATGCCCAGGTTGCCCCCGCCGTTGCCTCTACTGTATACCATCGCACACCTGAATTTGTAGATAATGTGCAACTCAGAAGAGGAGCTAAGACTGTTAGAGCCACTTAGAGGTACTTCCTGAATTGCATGGTGATGACTTTTAAGAAAGAAAAATACTAATGGAAGAGAGGAAGAGATTGCCTTTAGAAGTTAAACACAAAAAGGCCATTAAAATTTTCCCATAAAAAAGACTGTCACGTATGAAGCTTCACGGTTACGTAGTGGCTGTTTTAGGCTTGGCCATGCGGCCGCTTCCGTGGTCTGCTCTCTGACAGTCAGCAGCAGTGCTTATTTGCAGGCACCGTGAAGTAGCTTCAGATCACCAGCTAGTTCTTCCTTACGGATCACAGATGAGCCTCAGCCGGCCCTTCTTTTCCTTATGCTGAAGCGCTGAAGTTGTCACCAGGCTGGCGTTAATCAGAGGGCATGCTTCTGAGGTCTTCCAGCATCCACGCACGGGGCTGCCTGCTGCCCAGTGTTTGGCCTTCGTGCTGGTTTGGTAGTTGGTGTTGGGAAACGTGTTCTTCCCCCGGGCCGCGTGCGCAGCAGCACCCTCTCGTGTTTCCCTCTCCCTTCCCTCACGCTTTCTCTGCTAGTCTTGCAGACTCAGGGCAGATTAATGGCTTCTGAAACGCGTTGCTGTTCTCACCCCCGTCCTGAGAGCTTTCTGCTTGGAAGGCATCTATCTGTGTTACTGCTCTGTTTCATTTCCACCATTTTGGAGATTCAAAGTGTCAGTTGCATGGATACTAAAAAAGCTATCCTATTATTTTGGAAGCAACTAGAATGTGAGGCTGTTGACTTTTTTTTTCCTCCCTTATGACACCAGTGTCCATTTTAGTTATATGGGTGCAAAATTAGTCTGACTAAATGGCTGCACCTCCCCAGTAGCCTTGCTGTACCACTAAAACACTCAGAGCTTTAGCCTTTTTTTTGTTATACGTACATGGAGTCACTCTACGGAAATACAAATGTTCCTCCTATTTCGTAATGTGGAAAGCATCATATAACTAAATTTATAACTTAGATTTTATTTAGCAGACACTGTTTTCCTCAGTCGTATCGTTATCCATACTTTTATATTGTTGATGCCTCTCCCTAATTAAGTAATCAACATGTGAGTCTGATACACAGTAATTTTGACCAAAAGCTTGCTTTATGTTCCAAGATGCTGTGCTGTTTCATGCTCTGACCATCATATCTTTAGCACAGAAATAGTAATTATAAATAAAATTTATTTTTTCTTACATTGTCATTTTGGATCTATGACATTTAGTACCTATAAATTTAGTTATATTGAAATTTCCACTGAATCTTTTCTAGAATTAAGTTCATATATCTTAGGAACTAGCAGAGAAATTTTCCCTTAGGGTATGCCAGGAGAGGAGCAAGTAGTTTTGATAATGAAATGAGACCTTACAGGAATATTTCTAGAGTAGCTATAATAATTCAAATGAGAATTGAATTGAAGAGCAGGGAAAAGATAATCTTTTTTTTTCTCTTGAACATCAGTGTTTTGGGTAATGATGGCACCAGAAAGCTAAAGGACTGTTCTATTTTGTCTGTATTCTTTTTTTTTTTCCTTTGTATAACTTTGAATTATCTATTTTAATCTGATTTGGAACCAAAGTAATGAAAATATGATTTTTGTTTTCATGGTAGGAGATGGAATAAACTGAGGCTGAAGGACAAAGAGAAGAGTTTGAGGCTTGAAGATGAATCTGAGGAGAGCGATGCTGAATTGACGAAGGTTTTAAAATGCCGGGTTTTCTGTTCAAAAAGCTTTTCAAGTAGGTGCCTTGCGTTCCTCGCTTTACAACTGTCGTCAAGCATTGTGCACAAATTAACATTTCAGGAGCTGCGCAGTGGTGACCTGCGCGCCCTGAAGGTGCTTGCCGCAGTTTATTTTGAATAGGGTCACTGTCAAATGAAGTTTTAGCCACATGCTGTTCGTTAAAATTAGGTGATAATAAATTGACTAAAGTGTGCACTCAGTGTGTTTATAAACTTATAAATCTATGTGGACCTGTATCAGCAGACTAAAAACAACACTTGAAAAGCTATTTATATCAAGTTATTTTGTTGTTGTTTTTAAGGGACCAGATCTCTAATTTCTTAAATCAGATTAAGTAAGAAGAATTGCTTATTAAATCCAATATTGCAGAGGTCTTATACTTCTGTGTTGAAATAAAAAACTTTGTAGAGATTGTTTTTTTGAGTGTCTCGTATTGTACCTAAGGGTATAATACTTCTGAGCTGACCAAATGTGTATCTAAGTATTTCCTGTAGATGTTATTCTTACATCAAAAGGGAGGATGTAGGCCAGTACCTTCAGGCCCGAGTTTCTACTTGAAACTGACTTTTATATGTGAGGTGGTCCAGGGTTGCAGATAAGTGGGTGCCCTGTGGAGGACGCGTGTCCGTAGCCTGCACGGTCCGGCACAGGCTCCGTGTGAGCGTAAAGACTGAGCCGGGGTTGCAGTCTCATCCCTCCTGGGATTTCCTTAACCAGGTACTTCAGGAACGCTTCCTTGATGCACATAGGAAGTCAAAGCGCTAAGCAGCTTCTTCTGTCTCTTGTGCCATCACTTGGTGGTTGGGTGCAGGATGTAAACGTCTTTCTTTGAGACACTTAGGTTTAATCTCCTTCATAGAGATGGCTCAGCTGAGAGCCATGCCTGAAACTTGTGCAAGATGTCTGCTTAAGAAGAGCCTGCTTTTTATATTTCCTCTCAAAGAGCTTTTATTATAATTTTAACTTTTCCTTGAGGGTGGAGGGACAGAGGGAGTAGTTATTTTATCCCGATAAATATATAAGAAAGCTGAATCCTAAAGATGTGAAGTATCTTGGTTGGGTTTCTATACTGGACAGAACTATAAAGAAGAACTGTAGGGAATCTCTAATAATTTTTGGAGATGTTTTATAACCCGTACAAGTGGCTACTTTGGCTATGGCTTTTCCCAAATGAAAATTAACTATGGAAAGATAAATAGAGATAATATTTATTGGCAACTCTTTTCATCTTCTCTAAAGTGATTTCTTACTAAGAAACAGGTCAAATAGTATGTGTTGTACTAGCGGAAGGAATGTCCAGGTTACAGATTAATTTAATGAAGACAGGATAATTCTACATGAGTATTAAGTGATTTGGCAAATACCCTCAAGAATGAAATTGAATGTGCATTTTTGTCTAAATGTGGGACTTTCTGGCAAAGAAATTTCACAATAGAACTAACTTTTACCTACTATTAAGAGCGTATCATATTCAGTGTATTGACTGTTAACCTTATTGTAGTTAATGTAAATACATGTTTAAAAAATTTTGTCTCAATTGCACATTACTTGAAAGTATTTTGTTTTCATTTTTCATCTCTCAAAAGCAGAATTTTAAATATTTCATAAATGTTGCAAAACTTCTGTTTTTTTTATTCTGCTATATGAAAAAAAAAAGTAATATCATTGGCAGAGTCTCCATTTTTCTTTCATGATTAAGTTTTAGCCAGGCCAATTTAATTTTAAGCTGTAGATATATTTTTACCATATTTACCACACTCTGTGGAATGAAATTAATAGGACATGTTCGTACACAAAGGAGTCGGCAGATACTGTTATCTATTTAAGTGCTATTTTCTGCACCATCCTGGTTAACTTTTAAAATTCTGTTTTGAAACTTTGCCCAGCAAATATGTTTGACTCTGTGGTTTAGCAATCAAGTGACAAAATTCAGCCTTTTCACCTTACTTTTAGGCACACTAGTAAGCGCAGTCCTGGGTGAGTGTGACATTGCAAGATACACCAGTTACCTGTGTCCTCCTGCGGGGCTCCAGTCTCCCATCTGTGTCCTCCTGCGGGGCTCCAGTCTCCTGGGGGAAGCGGAGTACAGTAACTTTGTTACTCTTTCACAGCAGTTTGTAAAAATCTTGAACTTTTCCTGAAGAGTAATTTTTTATGTTTTCAAAACAGTTCTGAAAACTGAATTCCATAGCCTGCTTTCATTTAAAGTATGTAATTGTTTTACAGTGTTTCATTATTAAGTAAATTTAAGCAATAAAACCTGAGTCCGTCATTGACACTGCTGGAATCAGAACCCAGGTCCCGGAAGTGCGCGTCCAGGGACACGTGCCTTCCATCCAGGGTGCTGATGCAGCCCAAGGGCCTTCGCAGAAAGAGGGATCTGTTCTTCGCCATCTTTGCACAATGTCCCCGGTGTGGCTGGCGATTTCCGTGTTGTGCTGTGACTTACGAGGCTGCCTAGCGGCTGTTTTTCCTTAAGTCATTTCTTTAGAGGTGATCGGCTGTATGTCACATACAGCTGTATGCTGTTTGAACGTAGGTGAGGGGACTTTGAGCACGCTGCCTGCCTCTCGCGGGTTGCCTGGAATCCGGACGACCTGACGCCCTCTGGATACCACGCTGGTCACCCTTTCGTACTCCTTTCACTGTTTCTCGATTGTCCCTCTCCAGGTTCTTTCCGTTGCTTGGCCCCAAACAGAGAGGGACTGGAGCCACGTTGGGTGGAGACGGCTTCATGTCGTGGGAAGGCGCTGGGATGACCACCGGGACATTTTGGCCCCTGTTCTTCCCAGAGGAGCTGGCCCCCTAGTTTTGAGCCTCAGTAAGAGGAGGCTGGTTGACTGGAACTTAGTGGATTGTGGATGTACATCAGTTTTTTAGGGAACTTTTTGGACTAGATTTTTTTCCACAGCTGATTTTCAGAATACTGGGGGAAAGTTAATGATGCCATACTTACTGAGAGAAGAGTGAATAAAACTAGTTTCACAGAGACTGAAATCCGTGAGGCTTTAGGTGAGACACCATGTACCAAAGAGTAGACATTTGGGCAGTGAAACAACAAGACTGCCTTCTTTCAGGGTAGCCACCTCACTAGCCTTGGTATTTTCTTTAGGGAGGGGGCAGAATCTTTGGCTTTCATTGTCTCTTAAGTGTTTTTTCCTTTAGATTTTTAAACTTTGCATATAATCTTCACGCCATTCCATAGTGTTAAATCTTTCTTTCATTCTCAGAAATGCGTTTTGCTTTGTTCCTTTTTAAACTTCACTTTTAGATTATTGAATTAAACATACCATCGATGGGAAAGGGCAAATACCAACTCTGTTTTCTTTTTAGAGGGGAATGTATTATTTCTGTTTGACCTGTACTTATTTAAAATTTTATTTAAAATCAAGCTTAAATTTTATTTATTTAAAATATTAATAGCTCTGGCCTTTGTATCTATGATAAAGTCACTGAATCAAGTTCTACTTTAAAATATTAAAAGACTTTTTGTGTTTTTGAGCCTTTAAAACCCTTTTTTTTTTTTTGCCTCTGCTAGTAATATGACAGACTCATCTGTTATGTACTAATTTTGTGATTAGCCCTATTCTTTAGACTTGTTTATGGCCTTAAAATTTAATTTTTCCTATAAAAAGATAATATGATTACTAAGTGACTTTTCAACAGTATATACTGTAAATTGTAGTCTTCTCTGTCTTGCTTTTTTATGCTGTTCAGATTGGAAAAGTAAATGTTAATGCATCTTTTCATAGAAAAATTATTACAACTAGATATAACTAAAAACATTTGAGTTTTTTTTCAGGAAGATATTGAATAAAAGATAATAAGTTTATGCTTGTTTACCAGGCTATTTCTAATATTGAAAAAGAAATGAAATAGTCCCTAATTACCCTATCTATCAGTTTAATTAGAAATGTGTTAATGTTCTGTAAAGAAAAATGTGTGATTTTATGCTTTAGGTAATCAAAAATGTATGACCTTATGAATATAATACTCATGTAAAACACACATCCGGCATGTTTCTCTGACTGGTGCTGAACCTCGCTGAATGACTAATTCATGAGTACTTTCTGCTGCGATCTGTATCACCCACCATTTGCCATTCTCCTTTTCTTGCTGGTGCTTGCTGTTGTAGGTACCAGCAGACAGGTGTTAGGTGGCTGTGGGAATTACACTGCCAGCAGGCAGGAGGCATTCTGGGAGACGAGATGGGATTGGGCAAGACCATCCAGATAATTGCCTTCTTGGCAGGCCTGAGCTACAGCAAGATCAGGACTCGCGGCTCAAATTACAGGCAAGTGCTCCTCTGCAGACTGTCAGTCTGTGGAGCTCAATTAATATTTCATCAGATGTATTGCTGTGGAGGAGGGTCTTGTGAATTATTGATGACATTTCAATTACAATATTCCTTTAATTCTTTTAGTGGGGGACATCAAAGGAAAATTTTTACGAGACAATGGAGCTGTAGGGCAGGAGAAATTAAACATGTAACACTTTTAATGAATTCCAGGCATTGATGCTTCATTTTGCAGATGAGCCCCACTAGATATTTTGGGTCAATACAGTGTCTAAGGTTAGCTTCTACAAATGGATTGTTTACAAACTCAATTATGTTAATATCAATAGTTTACACAATATGGAATTTTAAATTAGACATAATACCTTTAGTTCCATTTATTAAATTTTACATTAAAATATTTGTTCTGGCAGGAGACCAGGTGAGCATTACAGTAAGTACAAAGTCTATTCATGGGGAAAGTTGAATCTTTGGAGGATTTCTTTTATAATCGTTATGCGTGATAGCATTTGTAGATAGTACTTTTTTTTTTTTTCAAATGACATTACATACTTGTCTGCTCACTATGCTTTCTCCCTACTCTCCCAGTCTTTAAGAATTTTATATAAATTTGAAAGTCAAACTCTAAATAATAGAAATAGAAAATGATAGAAAACTATTATTTGGTTGTAATCTTTATTTTCTTTAGGATTCAAATAAATTATTAAAACTTTAATCTTCTGAAAGAATAAACATTTAAACTATGCTTGTTCTTTGTGGTGTACTGAAATAGCTTATCTTGAAATCCAGTGAGCATTTCCATATTTAAGCTGTAAGTTGACTTCTTCTGTAAATCAGTAATGCTAGATGAATTATGTAAATCAATTAATGCTAGATGAATTATGTGGAATATTTAATTTTAAACCCAGATAATCCAACAGCTCCTTGGATTCTAATAGGCTTTACCCAATGAGTAACAGCAAGATATTTACCAGATATTTATGTCGTAGAAACTCCAGGCAGTCACAGGATGTGATTTGACGACCCCTTTAAAAGAGTGTTAGCGTGCCTGAAGGCGGCCACAGCAGAAAATGACTGTCTACACTCTTGTTCATCAGCAGAGAAATGTTTACTGGAATGTTGTGTGTGTTGTGGATTAAGTTGCTTCAGTCGTGTCCAATTCTTTGCAATCCTGTGGACTGTAGCCCGCCAGGCTCCTCTGTCCATAGGATTCTCCAGGCAAGAACATTGGAGTGGGTCAAATACAAACCATAAAGTGTTAAGTAAAGAACTTTTAATCTTCAAAGTTTTTTGCTTTGTTTTTATTCCTTACTCTTCTCATTAATTTAGCAGATCAGCACATCCCATGAGCAGTACTTAAAGTTTTAGGATATTTCAGAAATACTTACACAGTTGTAGGAAGGGGAAAATATATTGGGAGATTTTTAAATATTAAATGTTCTGTTGTTACTACAATAAAGTGTTGAAGCAGAGTTTTCTTCTTCCGATATTGAAATTCTGTTATGTTTCATGTGAAAACATTCCATCCCAATGGAAAAGTCAAAGTTGAAAATGGGCATTTAGTGTTTTCTTACCTAGGCATATCATTAATTTACCGTTTATAAAATGCTTTCTCTGTTCTAAACAAGCTGTTTGGTTGGCTTGCCTCTGCGTTTCTCGTTTGCTTTGGTTGGGTTTTGATAACTAGAATGCCCCAAGCTGCCCCAGATTGTTTCCAAGACTATCTTTCTTTCCTTAAATGATTTCTGGGGTGTTCTTATTTCCCATCTCTTTTCTTCCCTTCTTTCCTGTTACCATGAAACTTGTGTGGGGTCTAATACGCCGGGCCTGGGAAACCTAAAATCATCCCTGCCGTGTAGTTTTGATTGAAAAATTAAAACATGTTCTCTCGAGTGGTCACAATCCAACTAGGAGTGAACTGTGGGCTAATAATGAGCAGCAGCTGTAATCAATTAACTATCAATGTGCATCTCCTTTTTTCCATAATGAAAGAGTGTGGCAAGTTGGATTATAGCCCAGATCATCTTTATTAAGATAGCATTGGTAGAAGTGGCTTCCCAGAATGCAGTTACACGTCAGCCAAGCAGCGGGCTCTGTGGACAGAGGTGTTCAGAGGGCTTGGCCCCTCTCTGTGCGTGTGCCAGGGCAAAGCGTGCAACACTTTTTCTCACAATTTTATAGTGTGTCCTCCTGTGAAATCAGATGAACTTGGAGTCTTCCTCTAGGTTGGTGTCCTAAAGAGAAATAGCTGGATGTTTAGCGAAACCAAGCTCTGCATGAGCTAACATTGCTTCATGGGCTGCGTGAATTTCCTCTCAACTCTTGCAAGCTGTAGATTTGGGGGCTTTTATTTGAGTGGTCTTAATGTTGTAATTTTAAGGTCAGTGATCCTGAAACCATGGATGTCTCTGGGATACCAAGAAGGAACTTAATGGTAAAAAGAAGTTTTTGATTTTCGTTTCTTTAATGTGTTGTATATGTACTGTCTTTTAAAAAGAGGGAGAAGCGTGCTTACTGTGGTTAATAAACGTCTGTACTCGTCGTTTTCCCAGTTCATAATGTATACACGATATACTTTTCTGTGTGCCATTCATATTATAATGATAGGCCCCTGCACTTTATGATGGAGAAGAAATAAATGGTTAGCCTTGCAAACTTCAGTTAATACTCTGAAGTCTTAGATCTCATTTAGGAAATTCCTCATTACAAATAAATGGCCTGAAAAGGTTAATAAACTTTCAAAGGTAAATATTTTTACTTTGTAATTCCTGATAAGTTCAAGGCTGTGAGGGCAGATTTCTATCCGCAGGTTGAAATATTTGACCAGGGAGGTATTGACTTGTAAACTTACTAGGTAATCAATGATAATCAAAGATGAAAGAAACTGTAGCCAGTTTAGTAATTGGTACTAATTGCTCGAGTACATTTAGCCCTTTCTTAAGATCATCTCACTGGTATTGAGGACTGGAGAAGGGTCATCTCACTGGTACTGAGGACTGGAGAAGGGTGGGGCAGTTGATGTGACTGTTGATGGATGTGATTGCTCCTCTGAGGTTCCAGAGCTGTCTAGGTCTGCTCCTGGATTCCCATTCTGTGTGAAAACCTCCATAGTTTCCTAAGAGAATGGCAGAAGTTGAAGAGCATAATAATGCCAGATAGATGTTAAGACAGCATAAAGTGTTGGCCTTACATAATATTGTAGCAGTTGACAGCGACCATGTCATAAAAAGGCGTATAAATGCTGTGTGACCAGCAAAAGCATGTGTACGTATTTCTGTTTATTTGAAAGTGAGTTTGTTTTTAAATATTTTAGATAGTAAGTGTATATTGATAGCTCTCTAATTGCTCTTGGAGGATATAAGAAGTTGCTGCATTTAATCCTTTTACAGAGTGTTGTCACAGAAGGGGCCAGGGCAGAGCTGTACTCTCCCCAAGGACTTTGAGGGGACCTGCCCTTGCAGGGAGGCTGAGACACTGCTGGGAATTCTTAGGAGCTGTCAGCTCCTGGCTTCTTGTGATCTGAGTCCATTTTCTGGAGCAGAGGGGCAGGGCCAGTAACTAGCTGAAGGTTGGGAGGATTTAGAAATGGAGCTTTATTCAGGTTATGGCTTGTTTTTCTACAGAATTGCAAAGTGTTTTCAGTTGTGCAGATTATTTTCAGTTTTTCCAGCACTGTGTGGTTTAGTTTACAAAAAAAAATTTTAAGTTTGAGAATAATTTATTGAACTGTAGCCAAAAAAAAAAGTCAACCATGATCTCCAACTCAAAAATAATCTCTTTTAATGTTTCAATATAATTTTCTTTCAACCTTTTAAAAGAAGTTTTCATAAAAAAGCCAATATTCTTTCACTGCCTTCTGTGATCTAGACATTGAGATCATTTAAAGAAGCAGCTATCCCTGTACTGTGAAAGGGCTTGGAAAGGAGGTCCTGCACACACACACACGTGCGCGCACACACACACACTCACGTGTGTGCGTGCACACACATGCACGTGCGCACACACACGCATGCACACACCTGCACACGCACACACACACACACAGGGTGATACATATTATGCCGGGGTTAATGTGGAGTCCTAACTAGTGTGGATGCACCAGGGAAGGGCCCTTAGCCTGCCTGGAGAGAAAGGGACAGGAAGGGAGGAAGTTGAGGGCTGAAGGACAGGTTGAGGGTGGTTGGAATTAGGGAAAGAAGGGACAAGGTGAAGGCCGAGAGGTGAGGGGGTGTACACTTTGTAAGAACTGAAAGAGTGCTGGCAGGGGGACTACTGAACTGAGGGGCCGGCCAGGATGAGGGCTCTGGAGAGGGGTGCTGCTGAGGAGGTGGCCCGAGGCCCTGTCCTCGCGGTCTCATACAGCGGGGTGAGGTGTTGGGACTGTCTCAAGAGTAAGGGACGAAGATGAAAAGGCTCTTAAGCGAAGGGATGAGGCATTCTGATTGCACTTTCTTGAAAAGACCGTGCTAGAAAGTGCAATATCCTGGGTAAGAGATGGGAGTGGCCAGAAGGGGAGTGTTAGCAGTGGAGAGACAGTGACTCAGAGAGGACGTATATGGGCCAGGAACTCTGTGTCGGTTGGATGTGGTGAAGAACAGGAGTGGGCAGAGGTCTGGGTTTCCACTGAGGGTGCCTGGAGCATGGGTGCCAGTTCTTTGCATTGGATTAGGAAACCTGGGAGGAGGGGCAGTTGCGGGGAGGATGGCGTGTGGCACTGTGGGGGCGTCTGAGTGGAGAGCCCAGCCGGCGGTTGCACGTCTAGGCAAACGGTGCTTTGGAGCTCAGGAAAGAGGCTGGGGCTGGAGGCCTCGACTCACGCTTCCAGGGTGAAGGGAGCGAGTGAAACTGTAGGGTTAGTGAGAGGGTAGCATGCGGAAAGTGTGGAGTGGATAGCTTCAGATACTCAACATCCTTGTGGGCAGAAATAGGCCGGGGACAGAGAGTGACAGTTTAAGAACCGCCGGGGCCTCTGCTGCAGAGTGAGAGGCGGGCGACGAAGGCGCCAGGGTCCCCTGTCAGGCTCAGCTCCTGGTTGCCTCCGGCGGCTGAGCGTGAGTCTCGTATGGAGGAGATTCGCGTTGCTAGTGTGACTTTGGCTTAGGTTCCATGTTCTACACGACTGACACCCGTCTCAGCAGGACTGAAGACGAAATAGTCGAGGCACTGATGTAGTGGGGGTCTGGGCTCAGGCAAGAGAAGGGGCCCTGGTTCCATGCTGACACGAAGGAAGCAGGGTGGAGGGGCACTGATTCAGTCGGGGGCTTGTGGTGTACTACAGATCAGGATATGCTGACTGCCGATAAAAAGAATCCTGGCTTCACTTTGGGTTAAATGTTTACCTAACGTGTGCGCCATCTAGGAACCTACCAAGGAGGCAGACTGTAGACACAGCGTGATCAGAAGCCGCCCAGGAACTCCTGAGGCCAGTTCTTGTGGTCATAAGGTCTCTGCACAGTAACTCAGCTGCCAGTGGCTGCTGGGCTCTCGTTTCGTGTTCGCGTGCAGCAGGAGGCACCGAGAGATGACGCTGTCCCTGGTCTAGAGCAGAAGTGCTCCCTCACCACGAGCCAGCCCGCCCTCCCGGGCCCCTCGGGACTGGCGAGCCTCTCTAGGGGAACGCTGTGTGCTCACAGGCCGCGGATGCACTGTGTCCGGCTTCTTCCCTTTTCGCCATGACCAGACAGTGGTCAGAGTCCCGTCAAGTACATGTCTGGGAAGGAAGAGGGGACGCCTGCACAAAGCTGTTCTGTTGGGAGGAAGAGGGGGAGAGGTGAATGTCGGCACAGTGGCCGTGACCCGTCTTCTGGCTCCCTGTGTGTGAACGAATTGAGATGATTCCATAAATTACGTGGTTTTTAGAAAGACCTCGAACATTTTCCAGGTGTTCAAAGATGATTTTAATGGTTATACGGTATATTCTATCTTAACAAATCCTAATAGTATTTAGTATATACTATTCTAAGCACTTCATAGTTATTGATTTAAACTTCATATAACTGGCTGTTGTTCCCATTTTAAGATGAGAAACTGAAGTTCCAGAGCTGTGCAGAGCTGGGGTTCAGACCCAGGCAGTGCTCGTAGCTACTTGCCTGTGCAGTAGTAAAGAAGTAGGATGGTTTATTTAGCCCGTCTCTTATTTACAGATGTTCAGGTAGCGCCCACGTTTCCTGCAGTGCAAAGAATGCTACAGTGTGTGTCTGGGCACACAAGTGTTTGGCTTGGGATTGTTCGGTCAACACGCGACTCTCGTTAAGGCTCTTGCTCGGTAGCGCTCAGCTGCTTTCCATGAAAACTGTGGCGCTGGAACTCTACTGACCGGGGCTTTCTGGGAGAAATGGTCACTGGTGCTCACCCGCTGGTTTTGCATCACATGGAGAAGCAAACAGCACGATGCTGCAGCCGTCAGAAGACGGACTCGAGGCGTTGCCTCGTCTCCTGGAAACCGTGGCACCTCGGGCTCACCAGTCTTCAGCGGCCTGAACGCTGCAGGGTTCTTATCCTGCTGGTTTCCCGGGGCTGTGAGACTGAGTGCAGTCCTGTGGGTGAAAACTCTTGATGAACTATAAAGCTTCAAACTGAATGAATATATTCTTAGGTTCACTTGGATTGACATATACCATCTATGCCTTCGCTAATCTGCTTAGGTTGATATATACTGCTTTTGCCTTTGCTAACCTGGAGTAGAAGAAGCGAGAACAGTTTCCTTATTAGGTAGTTTTTGTTTGATTTACTTTACTGTAGTTGATATTTTTAACAGATTAGTTGGTGGTTCCTCTTAATACACGCATCCACTCACTGATGAATGGGGTTGTAGGGATTTCACTAGGTGGGTTTATCCTCAGTAGGATTTTCTTTCTTGAGCTGTAAAGTTTTGTTTGTTTCTTTTTTCATGTTTGGCAGTTAATCATCCATATACTGTCATTCATGGTTGTCTTTTCCTCTTGGACATTTTGGGTGCAGGTTCGAGGGGTTGGGTCCGACCATAATTGTCTGTCCAACAACAGTGATGCATCAGTGGGTGAAGGAATTCCACACGTGGTGGCCTCCATTCAGAGTGGCAGTTCTGCACGAAACCGGGTCCTTTACCCACAAAAAGGTAACATTACAATACTTCAATGCCTTTTTGCTTGTTTTCGTTTTATAAACCTTCCATTTTACCTGATTGTTTTTGCTTTGATTCATTTATTTCTCAGATGTATGTTCTGATATTTCTTTCACGCATCTGTTGTTCTTGATTCATTTTAGAACTCTTTATTTTCAGAACAGCCGTGAGTGTAGGCTTTATTATTCTAACAGTCCATGGTGATGACAAGACATGTTCTTGTCGAGTGAAACACATGCCTGATACCCTGAGTGGGACCAGAAATCAAGGGCCTTATGCAGTAGTTAACGCTGGATTTGAGGCATTACTGGCTTTAAACAGTTTTAGGAAAGTAGGTACAAAATGTAATTAGTATTTTAATCGGTAAAGGCATTTGTTAACATGCTTTTAAAATGTGTTTTTAATGAGCTAAAGAACAGCTTGCCATTTTGACATTTTCGTTATTTGTATTATTGCCTTTTAGTTAATTAAGTTGCTTTTTGTTCTCTGATTGCCATTTAAGTGTAATCACTGTTCTTTGAAGGTGGTATTTCTTCACTTGTTGTTTTAGCCACATCATCAAAAAGGAAGTTTATCATCTGTTCTTCTGTGGGTAGCATAGACAGCTTGTATTATGCTTTTTAAATTCTCATTTCTGTCTATCATCTAGACTATAAACTCTGCAGAGTGGAGACTATGTCTTCATCATTTTTGTATCCCAAGTGCCCCTATAGCTGAATAGATGATAATTACACATTTTCACTGGGGTTTGCAGGTTACTCTGTAGATGAGCAGTGGCAGTTTGTTATGAGTTCTTTGCTGATTTTCATAGCTTTGAGTGAGATCTTCGTGCCCCCATGAAGGCAGTGCCAGCTGAGAGGGCTGGTGAATGTTTGCCTTACTGAGTTAAGTACATGTGAGCCACTAAGCTCCAATGTCTTTGTAATTCTGCCAAGACCCCCTTTCCTCCAAATTCCTATTTGTTCATGATCATGAGTAAGCAGAGCTTTTGATAGAAGTGAAACAGGAGTATCTATAATTTGGTAGCTCAAGTTTGGTGAGGTGGAATCTTGCTTTTACTAGCTGTTGTTGAAACCAGCTGACTTTGCCCTGAATTTTAAACGATAAATGGAAAACAAGTGAGTTGGAATAATTAATGAAGTGAGGTAAATGCTGCAGTTTTTAAAAAGTGGTTTTTTTAGCAGCATGAGAATAAGTTTCAGTCATTTTTCTAGTCAAGCTAAATTGTAACTATCTTGTTGTCACCCTTGTGAAATATTTTTGATTCCTGCTTTCACTTCGTCTTTCGACATTTCTTAACGTTCTGTACTGTAGAATCCTGTACCAGAATTCTTTAGTCGATGGCGTATCTTTAAAAAGCACATTTTCCACACGTTTCTCTTTATCCTTTTATTTTCTTCTGTGCTTTTCCTGTTACACCGTCACCATATCATGGCCCACTTGTATTTCCTCTGTTAGCCTGAAAAGCAGCCTTCATGCAAACGAAATGCATTGACTAACAAATGGAAATGGAATTGATGTTGGTCAGTGCCTCTGTTGCGGAGAAGGCGATGGCACCCCACTCCAGTACTCTTGCCTGGAAAATCCCATGGACGGAGGAGCCTGATGGGCTGCAGTCCATGAGGTCGTGAAGAGTTGGACGCGACTGAGTGACTTCCCTTTCACTTTTCACTTTCATGCCTTGGAGAAGGAAATGGCAACCCACTCCAGTGTTCTTGCCTGGAGAATCTCAGGGACGGGGGAGCCTGCTGGGCTGCCGTCTATGGGGTTGCACAGAGTTGGACAGGACTGAAGCGACTTAGCAGCAGCAGCAGTGCCTCTGTTGAGGAGTCTTGTTCCTTAACTTGCTTGGAGGGCAAAGCCTTAAAGAACAGATTATTCCCTTTTTTGACAGTAATCTGCGCCTTCTGAGATGTCTGGTTACGCACGCATACGTGCATACACATAATTGCTCGTAGTTTTTCTAGTACTTAGTGGTTTACCAAGGACTTTAATTTGAAAGTGTCTTACTTGAGTTTTGAGGAAAAGTAAGGTTTGTGTTTTCACTCTGACCCTTAACTCTGTGTATAGTTCCTTTTCCGCTATAAAGTGTCTGATATCCCTAAAGATGTAAGCTGTTATGCAAAAGATTGAAAAGGTGTTCTTCTGTATCTTTCAAACCATACTATCCACTTAGAAACACAGTGGGCTGCAGTCTATGGGGTCACAAAGAGTCGGACACGACTGAGTGACTTTACTTACTTACTTAGTATCAGTTTATTGTTTGTGATGATAGCATATTGAAAATGTGTAAATTCCTCCACACAGGCCTTGTTTCCAGTCCTGGAAACAAAAGCCCTTGGTTCTGAACTTTTCCGAGATCAGAACCCTGGCGTCTGCCCCTCTGCTGCTTCCTCTTGTGCACAGGTCCTCATTACCGCCGTGCACGCTTGTTGGCTTACAGGCGTATGGTAAACGGCAGCAGAGTTTACATTTCTTAATCACACTTCAGATATCCTGCAAGTGCTGTTCTGTCCTCTAAGCCGGCATTTGATGTCTCACTTCCTTTCCATTGTAGGCTGAAATCTCTCCTTTCCATGGGGAGACACGCTGTGCCCACTGGCTGTCCTGTCTAAATAAAATGGCAGCATTCTGGGATAGGGACATTCAGTGCTGGAGAAAACAGGGAAGGGAAGAGAATTTCTCTTTGGGAAGCTTAACAGTGTAATAATGCCAGAATTATTATTCTTATTCAGTAGATTGTTCTTATTTTTCTAAAGATTTGTTGTAACTGGCAGATGTTAAACTTCGAAAATTTTTAAAGTTTTCCGTTTAGAGAATAGATATCAGATGATCAAACAATTTCTGGTGGAGCTTACTATCATTTTTCTTCCCTGAATTGCTTTTCAGCTTCCCACCTCTCTCACCATGGGATCCTGTATTATCTTTGTTAATATTCTCTTTAGTTGACAGCATAATTTTGAATTATCAAATGAATACTCAGCAACCATGCAAAAAAAAATATGTGGCCAATATTTTCAATCAAATGATCAAATCAGAGAAGACCATTTTCAGGCTCTGAATCTCCTTTAATGGTCAGTTGAAATCTCATTTACTAGGAGCCTAGGATTTTCCTTTTCTCATTATGACTTATGACCCCTTTTTCTAATGGAGAGAAACTTGATACATAAGTTGATTAACCTTTATTGGTTGAATAACTGTAAATACAATATTGTAGGTGTGTGATGTTATTTGGGTTGCAAAAAATGGATATGATGTTTCTAACTGGCGTTGGGAAACTAACCATTTTCTTGGGGAAAGAAAATGCATGGAAAGGTAATAAAGGAAGACAGTTTTATAAAACTTACGACTCACAGCAGGCGGCGGCGTCTCCAGCACTGTGTTGTAGTTTATTTAATTATTCAGTACCCTTTTTTCAATTTGTTGGAAGATGTTTAGCGAGAAATGTCTTGGTTATATTCTGAAACAGTTGTCACTTTAAAGCTCTCACCTTTCCCGCTTTGTAGAACGTGGTAATACTGTGGAATAGTTTTGATATTAATAGTTCAAAGAGATTTATCATTTTGATCCATTCATGATATTTAGAGCCACAGGATTAGGAAATGCAGCAGTGGCATAAAGATTTAAAGGCATAGATTTTATAATTACCAGACCAGGGCTTGAATCTTGGATCTGCCATTTTATAGCTTTGTGACCTGGGGCAAGTTGCTCAGCTTCTCTGAGCCGTGTTTGAACTCCTGAAAATGGGTATTTTTTTTTTTTTAGTAATTTTTTTAGAATTTGTTGGGTTCATATAGGTGCACAATAAACTTAGTGTGCTCCCCAGCATATAATGTTTACTCAGGTAATTCCTACTATTGAAAACAAAGAATATGGTAGCCTCTTCATCTCAATACTTGAGAAAAGACATTCTGGTGTTTCTGATTGATTCATTATAATTATACTTGAGATAAAAAGTTCCCACTCGCTTTATCAAAAGTATTCACAGTCCTTCACATGTAGCCCTTTCCCGCCCTGTGTCTGGGTACATTGGCTCCAGATGGATACAGTGAAACAATGTTGAAATTCTTTTGTGGGAAACGCAGGGTGTGAGCAGAGAGCAGAGGCCCAAGGATGGACCGTCTGTGCCACTGCCATCACATGTTCTTTAAAAAGGCCCATTTTCTGCCTGTTTTCTGAAATGCTAGCATGAAAAGAGGCTATGGCACCCCACTCCAGTACTCTTGCCTGGAGAATCCCATGGGCGGGGGGCCCTGGTGGGCTGCAGTCCATGGGGTCGCTAAGAGTCGGACACGACTGAGCGACTTCCCTTT
Source organism: Aepyceros melampus (assembly GCA_006408695.1). Classification (NCBI taxonomy): domain Eukaryota; kingdom Metazoa; phylum Chordata; class Mammalia; order Artiodactyla; family Bovidae; genus Aepyceros; species Aepyceros melampus. The sequence goes on from SJXQ01006381.1 coordinate 84,454, forward strand.
CACTTTTCACTTTCCTGCATTGGCGAAGGAAATGGCCACCCATTCCAGTGTTCTTGCCTGGAGAATCCCAGGGACGGGGGAGCCTGGTGGGCTGCCGTCTCTGGAGTCGCACAGAGTCGGACACAACTGAAGCAACTTAGCAGCAGCAGCATGAAAAGACTTGGCTTTTTAAAAAGCTGGGAGTCAAGAAAAAACAGAAGTAGAAAAGGACCGCGTGGTCCCTCAGGCATCCTGAGTATTTCAGATCCACTCCAAGCACACAAATTATAACACAGAGTGATGTTAGTTCCCGTTAACTTTTGAGGCGGCCTGCACGCCTGATGCAAGGCGCGATAGATGCCGGCTCGTTCCGTAAGGGATAGTGTGAAATTAGGTTGCCAGGCTCTTTTTTCCTTCATTGTCAGCACAAATCCTTGTTTATTAAAGATTTGGCTTGAAGGAAGTTTTAATTAATTACAGGTGCAGTAAGCTCTGCCTGGGCAGCACCGGGCTGCTTGCTGTGGATGGCCTCCGTGTGCCTGTGTCCCTCTCGGCCCTCTTGCCGCCTGACAGTGTGATTTATGGCTGCTGTTTCCACCCGTCCACTGTTGCCCTCCAGGAGGGATTGGTCTCCTGAGCCTTCGTAATAACAGCAGCACTCTCACAGACATCTTTTAATGGCAACAGCGCTGCATTCAGTAAGTCAGGCTAATTGCAGATGCACCCTATTAATTGCAAAAACTAGGAGAGGTTACATATTTTACAAGCTTTTAATTTGGAAACCGCCCGAGATGGTTTGTCTTAAGTGTTTGGATGGAGACCGCCATAATATTCAACAATTCACCATTATTGAAACTCCGGTCTAGGCAGTTACAGAATTCTGAGATTGAATCAGGTGAAAACAAATAGTCTTGGATGTGTTTTTACCCAGTGGAGGTTATATTTTCAATGCAGACGTTCAGCAAATTTCTTACTCTTTTTAAAAAGCATCTTTGATTCTTACTCATCATCATACATCTTTCTGAATATGGTAGAAAATTTGTATTTCTATAGCTATAGCTTAAATCACAGAATTTTCCAGTAAATTTCAATTCTTAGACATGCCCATGAAGCTAAGCATCACCCTGGTGGTGCGTAACTGGGAGGCTTGGCGTCCTATTTGTTTAACTGTGGTACAGGGATGTCCAGAATCCAGTTCAGGGTGGTGTTCCTTGGAGTGTAGTGGAATGACAGTGGTGAGTTGGTGAATTCAGCAGCTAGGAGTTCCAAGGTCGTGAACAAGTGGACCCACGTGGGCAGGGTTTGGCTGTGATGTGGTAGACACTTTATAAACGTGAGTGGTAATTTCACTTCTGCTGTATTTCAGGCCCCAAACGGTGGTGGTTCTCCTCTCCCGTTTCTCTCTGTGCGCACAGCTCCATGCCTGGAACTCAGGGCACAGGACACGGCTGTGTGTCCATCTGCTGCTGCCCCTCACCCTGCCTGCTTCTTGGTTCCTAGCGGCCACTGCTCTCCCAGGAGGAGGGGGAGATGGGGATAGATTTGCGATGGCTGCCTGCTCAGAGCTCCAGTGGAAAATTAAGTTGCAGAGGAGCTGTTGCAGTTGCCTCTGGCTTCTGACTCAGCCAGAGTGGGATCTCAGCGCTGGTGAGGTGAGAGCGAGGTGGAGCAGCGTGTCTCTGGACAGCCCGCATGTCTTCCCTGGACACTCGCTGCCATGGGGGCGCCCGAGGCCATGGATAGCACTGTGGTCAGGGAGAAGTGGGTGGAGGCGAGGAAGTGTATTCATCATAAGGCACCAAAAAAAAATAGTCAGGAAATGATTAAGTCGGTGTGGCCCCTGTGCAGTTTCGTGCAGGGACTGAAACTCACGAATAAGGAGAAGGTACAGCAGTGTCGTATTAATGATATAGCTCTCACTTGCCGAACCTTTTAGTACCAGGTATTCTAGCTCTTACTGCTGAAGTTCCAGGTGAGCCCTGAGGTGTGTCTGATAAAAGACAGTTTCTCTCTCTTTTCCACTTTCAAAATTTTCTTGGTCGGTGTTACACCCTTTATATTCTAGAATTAAAAAGTATTCTAATTCTTGTTTATTAAGATGATAATTTTGAAGATGTTGAGTTTATAAAATTTATGTGATTATGATTATATGAATAATTGTATTGCTTTTCCTAATATTTAGTGATTCTACTCCTGTGGTGCCTTATTCGCTTAATATAGTGCTGAATTTCTATTTATAAAGGAATGGCTCTCGAGTGAGGAGTGCATGTGAGTATGTTGCTTCTCTCAGTTTTGAAAACAGCGTTTTGCCAGTCTTCCTGTTCTGTGTTTGGAGCCATTTAAATCACAGAGTTGATACCGACTTCGCTTATGAAACCCTTGGCCTGGTAGACGCCTGATGGGCAGAGCTTAACGCCGTCTCAGGTCTTTAGGTTCGGGTCTGATCGTTGTTTCTGGTTTTTCTGGGTCCGTCCGGTGATGGTTCGTTTTTTAGTGCACGTCCTCTGTCGGCTTCAGATGGCGTTAAGCTCCGCACTGCGTGACTGCTGTTTCGTGTCCATTGCCTCTGTGTGACTGACATTTCCCACGTCGCCTTGTTAGTCTGTTCTTCAGGCTGACTTTACAGAGGTCTCTCTTTTGGGGTCTTTTCAAAACCTGTTCACATTTTTTCTTTATCAGTTCTGCAGAGTTTTTTCCTTAAGCGTAACTGACTTTCCTGTCCCATTGTCCCGTTTTTCCCTCTTGCTGTGGCTGCTTGGTTTGATTTCAGCCTCAGGGGGATGTGCGGCATGAGGACCTTGGTGTGGGCTGAGGCTCTGCTAAGAGTTGGCAAGAGGAGCTCACTGATGGCGAGCCTCAGATCCTTTGTCCCTGACTGTAAACTTCCAGGTGCCTTTATCTTCCTCTCTCTCCTAATGTTGAGTTCTGAGAAGCAGAGGCCCCCAGGCTTTTGTTTGTGTTTCCTTGGCATCTCTTTAATAGTCTCGTGTGCTTGATTCTCAGTGCCAGTCTGGGTTGGGCCAGACTCTCCTAGTGGGAAATGTCCCTGCTGTCAGCCCACTGTCACTTGGCAACCCCAGAATAAATGTTAGGTCTGAAGTTTAGTGTTTAAGTTTAGTCGCTCCGTCGTGTCTGACTCTCTGCAGCCCCATGGACTGTAGCCCAGCAGGCTCCTCCGTCCCCGGGATTTCTCCAGGCAAGAGCACTGGAGTGGGGTGCCATCACCTTCTCCAGTTAGGTCTGAAACCACCTGTCTGTTGCCTGTTCCTCTCTTTGCCTGACAGTGGTTTGATAGTCCTACCGTCTGCTGCTTTTCTGATATTCATGCCGAAGACACATGACGAAGCCGCCATTATTAGGGCTTCCCAGTGGTAAAGAGTCTGCGTACCAAGTGGGAGACCCGAGTTCTGTCCCTGGGTTGGGAAGGTTTCCTGGAAAAGGAAACGGCAAGCCACTCCAATACTCTTGCTTGGGAAATCCCCTGGACAGAGGAGCCCGATGGGCTGCAGTCCATGGGGGCACAAAGAGCTGGACATGACTTAGTGACTGAACGGCAGCAGCTATTAATCAGTAAATCGGCCTACATTTTTTGCAAATGTACTTCAGCCTGTTTTCTATCATGGTAGAGAATTGAACAGTGTTCATTACCTATGTACACCCCTTTCTACCCTTGAAAAGGGTTTTTTTTTAGTACACTCTTCTTTTTCTCCTGTTCGCACTCTTGGTGGTTATACTGGACTTGCAGTAATGCAAAAAGAGATCCTTTATATATATATTATATATAATTGTACATAATTAAGTATTTTATAATGTATATATATAGAATCTGTATTTTAGATCCTTTTAGCAATTTCATTAGTATTTAAAACAATATTTTAATGTTTAATCATTTTACTATTTTAATGTTTAATTATTGTTGTAATAATTTAAGATTGGTAAGTATATTACATGTAATCTTCCCCTTAAAAATATTTTCTTTCACAGTTAAGTCTGAGGCTGCTGCTGCTGCTGCCAAGTCGCTTCAGTCGTGTCTGACTCTGTGCGACCCCGTGGACGGCAGCCCCCCAGGCTCCACGTCCCTGGGATTCTCCAGGCGAGAACACTGGCGTGGGCTGCTACTTCCAGTGTTGCCTAATGCTTAGTTAGTACTAGCTCTCGAGTCAGCTTCTTTGTTACACTCAAATCCCGCTCCACCACTTCCCAGCTGTGTGACCTGATAATATTATTTACTTTCTCTAAGCCACAGTTCTGTCTTCTGTAAGTGGGGTCAGTAAGGACCTCCGTCCTTTCTCAGAGGTGCTGTGAGCGCCCTGTCTGTGCTGAGCCTCGGGTGGGGAGCTCTGCTGTCTGCTCCAGCACGGAGTGTGGAGTCCTCAGCCCCCTTCTCCTGCAGGCGAAGGGACCGTGCTCTCACTGTGGCAGCACCCCTGCACCAGCTGGATGCAGCCTGCCATTGCCAGGCCGTCTCCTGCTAGTTTAGTTTCTGTCCTTGACTGTCTGAAGGTGGAATTTACTTTTTTTCTGCCAAGCATGACTGCTAATTTGGATCAGTGCAGAATTCCAGAATCTTTGCTTTCTCCTTAGAATTATGGAAAGGTTTTCCCTTTGCTCTCTGACATTTTTAGTGTTGCAGAAAAGATATCCAACACAGGTAGAGTCCTTTTCTTCTGAAGGGAACCTTTTATAAAAATCTGCTTGTTCTGATTAGAAGCTGCAGCATTTCTCTGCTTGTGTTTGTTTTTGGAACTCAGACATCTAGTTGGTATGTAGCTAGGTGTATGGCTTTTTCAGGGTGTCTGCCTGGCGCTCAGGAGTGTTTTGCTCCATGGACTCTAGTCTCTTCTCAGAATTTTTTGGTATCATTTAAAAACAATCACTTCTTTTAACCCCTTGTGCTCTGTCCTCCTTGAATCCATGTTACACAGCATCAGAGCTTCCGGATTTGTCCTTCTTGTTGCCTTGACTTTTCCTTCATTTTCTTGCTTTCATTTTAAAATCATAAATCATTTTTTATCTACCTTGTTGTTTTAAGTTTAATATGAAAGTGAAAAGTGAAAGCGAAGTTGCTCAGTCGTGTCTGACTCTTTGTGACCCCATGGATGGTAGCCTGCCAGGCTTCTCCATCCATGGGATTTTCCAGGCAAGAATACTGGAGTGGTTTGCCATTTCCTTTTCCAGGGGATCTTCCCAACCCAGGGATCCAACCCAGGTCTCCCATACTGTGGGCAGACTACTGTCTGAGACACTGTGGAAGCCCAGTTTAATATAGATTAACACAAAGGATGTTTTGGAAAATTAAAATTTGGGCAAGTGTTTCCATGTCACATCTTTTTCTGGTTTTCTTTGACTCTCTTCCCCCATAATAGTGAATAGATTATCAGCATTTACAACTTACTGATTAATGAAACACAAAGTAGATTTCCAGTGTGATAATATATAACTAGGTTGTATGTATTATGTTTATGTACATGTTTATAAAGTGCCTTAGACTGTATCATGGTTGAAAGGTTGATTTTAAGAGTCATGCTTGGGATAGGAAGGGAAGGGAGGCTTAAGAAGGAGGGGACGTGTGTGTGTGTGTGTGTGTACATATATGTATATATAAAATTATGGCTGATTCACATTGTATGGCAGAAGCCAACACAACATGTAAAGCAATTATCCTCCAATTAAAAAAAAATTGAAAAAACAGTCATGTTCATTTAACTCATTTAAAAGTGCTTTGCCGTTTTGTCGTCGTTTTAGGAGAGACTAGTTCGAGACATTGCTCACTGCCACGGGATTTTGATCACTTCTTACTCCTACGTTCGACTGATGCAGGATGATATCAGCAGGCATGACTGGCACTACGTGATCTTGGACGAGGGACACAAAATTCGAAATCCAAACGCTGCCATCACCCTTGCTTGCAAACAGGTGTGACCTCTTATAATGGGGGTGGGGTGGGGTATCCAGGTGGATAATATTACATTGAGAATAAACTCTCTGCTTTTAATAACACACTTAGGGAATCTTTCCTTGTGCTTTTGCATAAGGAGTTTGAAATGCATGTTTTGCCTTAATGCTGAACACTTTTTGTTCTTACCCTTGGTCATGTTTTCTCAGATTCTAATTGTTGATATTACTGACTGTCTCTTGTGCAGATCAGTTGTTAGAGTGTAACCACATCCAACTCGAGTCCATAGTCTTCAACTTGAACAATGAGAAAAATCCTTCCATATGTATACATCATCTTTGTATATATATTTTTTATCTGTGTTGCATAAAATGTCTGCATTTCAGAGGAGACCAAAATGATGCGCAGTTGTGTTAAATGACAGGATCACGTGGGAGTGTTTTGGGGCAGGGTTGGTGATCATGTGTTAAAAGGTGAATTTAATAGAAAAGTCCTTTCTTTCCTGTAATAGTTCCGCACGCCTCATCGCATCATCCTATCTGGCTCACCGATGCAGAATAACCTGCGAGAGCTGTGGTCTCTCTTTGACTTCATCTTCCCGGGAAAGCTGGGCACATTGCCTGTGTTTATGGAGCAGTTCTCAGTCCCCATCACCATGGGGGGCTATTCAAACGCCTCCCCAGTACAGGTAACGTATTGGGCAAGTAACACTTCTGGCATTTTAATACTTAAAACAATATTACTAAATACTATACTTTGTAGCCACGTCTTTCAGAATATAAGACGAATGGCCCAGCTTACAAAAATCACAAAGTTGTTTTTGCTCAAAAGCACATAATTTTCCAATAAGCTTTTAAAAAATCATGTAAAATATTCAAGAGCGGTCAGGTTTGTGAGACGAGTGAATTCGTTCTGGACAGCATATGATGGTGCACATTGGGGGAGTGCGCCTCATAAAGGATGCGAAAGCTTAGGGAAGGGGAGCCAGGCAAGGGCTAAGAAGGCATATATCCTTTAACCCGATTCTGGGAAAACAGGCTGGAAAGAGTGGAGTGTTCTAGGTTAGAGCAACTGTTTGCATGCAGCTACTCTGTATGGCCACGGGCAATGAAGAGACCTGCTCGACTTGCAGGAAAGCTGTGGATGCTGGCAGTGGGGTCTTGAAGGGAGGCAGAAATGCTTAGGCAGGGAAAAGCCACTGAAGGTGTCTGAGCAGGAGGCTGGGAACAGCTGTGCAGCTCAGGCTGCAGGAAGTGGTGGGACAGAGCCTGACTTTGAGGGACCTGCTGAGTTGTTGGGAGTGAGGGTGAGGAGAGCCTGGACCTGGTTGTGGGTGGTGGTCCTGAGAAAAGAGGTGGAGAGCAAGAGTCCCAGGTGGCATTTTCTAGACAGAAGAAACAAGATGTGGAGGTGGATAAGGAAGCTGATAAAAGAAACTGGGTGGGGGAGACCAGGTGAGCTCTGCTGCAGCTGACCCCTGAGGTTTCAGGCCTGGGTGACTGACAGAGTGGGATTGTCACACACAGAAACGTCAGGCCGACTGGAGGGCAGTTTGTGGCATTTGGGTGCAGAGTCTCTGCACAGCCCTCGGGCGGGGCATGTACCTGCCAGGTTATAACAGAAATAAAGCCTGCCACCAAAAGAGGTAGTCACATATTTTGAAATACTAAAACTAGAAAAAGGATATTAGATCTTTAAAATTGGAGGACTATTGAAAACCGTTTTAATACCTTTAAATTTTTGAGATTAAATGAGTTTTGATCTTCAGTTAACTTTGATAAGAGTTCTCTTCCTTCATTGAGCCCCCATTATCCTTTAGGTATCCTGATTTTTGTTTTTTTTTCCTAACTTTTAATTTTGGGATAATTCAAACTTAAGAGAAAGTTGAAAGAATTGTAAAAAGAACCCCTGTACACTCTTCACCCAGATTCCTTGGTTTTTAGCATTTTGCTGACATTTCGCCATATTTGCTTTATTTCTCCTTCCCACCCTCTCCCCCACCTCTCACACTTGCACACGGAGTTAACCTTTTTTTTCCTGAATCATGTGAGTCGGTTGCAGACACTGTACCCCTTCCCTCTACACCCTTCAGTTGTGTTTACTAAGAGCAGAGATGTCTTACATAACCGCAGTGTAAACAGGAGTGTGACTCAGGAGCCAGCCTGCAGCCGTGATGTAACTCTGCTATCTAGCCTGTCTGCCAGGCACACTGCGTCAGTTGCTCCCGCAATCCCCACGCCCCTTCAGTTTCCTTCCATCAGACATAGCTCCTCTGATCTTTCTTTTGCCTGCGTGACTGGACAGTTTTGAAGACTACAGGCTTGCTATTTTGTGGAATGTTGCTTACCTTGGGTTTGTCTTTCCGTTCTTCATGATTGGAATCATCGTTGGCGAGAATATCCCAGAAATGGCGTCTCTTAGTGTTCCATTCCTGTCTGGAGGCACATGCTGGGGGCTTATCCCTTCGTTGGTGGTGGTGGTCTGATTACTTGGGTAGGGTGATGAGTGTGCCAGATTTCTAAACTCTTTGAAGCTACCTCTTCTATGTAGTTGATAAGTCGTGGGGGAATACTTTGAGACGATGTAAATAGTCTTGTTTCTTCCTCGAAATCTTTGTTTCAGAAGTTTATGCACTTGTCTCTTTTTCCTTTGTTAGATTGTAAAGTCCTTGGGAGCAAGGGTGTTGCTATTATTTGCTCCTTTTTGTTTAAGATCATCAGTTCAGTTCAGTCACTCAGTTGTGTCCGACTCTTTGTGACCCCATGGACTGCAACACGCCAGGCTTCCCTGTCCATCACCAACTCCTGGAGCGTGCTCAAACTCATATCCATTGAGTCGGTGATGCCGTAGCTGCCATTCTTGGGTAGCTCAGACAGTAAACAACTCACCGCCAGTGCAGGAGACGTAAGAGAAACGGGCTCGATCCCTGGGTCGGAAGATCCTCTGGAGGAGGCTGTGGTAACCCACTCCAGCATTCTTGCCTGGAGAATCCCATGGACAGAGGAGCCTGCGGGCTACAGTCCATAGCATTTCTGAGAATTGGGCATGACTGAGTCGGTTTAGTGCACATACAGGCTTGAGTGAGAGGTTCTTAGGATGTTTTGAAGTGTTTTCTTTTCTACCATGTTAATTTTTTAACATGAATTTTTCTGTATTAATATATTATGGTCAAGCTCTTCTTATTATTCATTTTGCCGGTAACTTGTTTAAGCTTTGGTTGGAGATTTTCTTGTTCCATTACCTAGTATACTGCAGGTTGTTAAGCCTATGTAGATTTTTTTAAGTATCAATAATTGATTGAAGTCTTTGTTTGCCTTTAAGTAAATGGCAGGGGGTGTGGTTTCCTGTGCTGTGGGTCTTTGTTTTTCTCTGGACTGTTAATGCCCATCTCCTGTGGCCAAGCTCCATTACAGAGCCATATGCTGCATTTAGGCTGCAGTGCCCTTTCATGTCTGGGGTCATAGGGCTTTCCTTGAATTTTCGCTCCGAGTCTCCTGTGGGCCGTAATCTCTGCTTATTATCTGCTGTTTCCTTTGCTTCGGCGTTTCCCTGGAGTTAGCATTTGATCTTCGGTTTTGTGAAGTAGCAGCCCCTTTGTGGCCGTTGGAGAATATAAGATTGAAAGCAGTTTTTTCCCTGCGAGGGGGTGGGGTCAAGCACTGAATAAATCTCTACTTTAGGGTTTAAGTATATAACGGTAATTAAATAGAGGTGGAAGAGGGCACAAAATTTCCTGGTTGCTCTGTTGTACATTTTTGGTTAATGAGAAGTTTTTTTTTGTTTATTTGTTTTTACTGATCGTCTTATGAAAGCTATTGCATCCTGGAGTGCATGGAACTTAAATTTTTCCAAACCATTTGCCAATACTATTGATCATTCTTTTTTTAAAAAGAATTTAAACTTTGGAATCATTGTGAGGTAAGAGCAAATGCCTTAGTCATTGTTTCCCCTTTTCTCTTTCTAAAGGTTAAAACCGCTTATAAGTGTGCGTGTGTCTTACGAGATACCATAAATCCATACCTACTGCGGAGAATGAAGTCGGATGTCAAAATGAGCCTTTCTTTGCCAGATAAAAACGAACAGGTCTGTAAAACCAAGCAGTATCAAAGCCTTGCTAAAGCCCGACGTGCCTGCCATTCTTTCTGCTTTTTGCGTGCGGACCTGGTGAGGCTAACAGGGGTGGCTGCCGGTGCTGCGGGGCAGGCGGGCTGTGTATGCACCTGCCCGTGACATGCGAGCCCCCTGGGTTCAGGGGTGACTGGAAGGCGAGAAGAGGTGGCCACTGTGCAGGCTCTTGCAGGGAGTTTCCCCTTGGATTTTGGAGCGTCTGAGGTGTGGAGCACTGACCTGGCAGGGATGAGTAGGGTTTTGGATCTCGTACAGAGATGGGAGGGTTGTCCTGGAGCTCACATAGGGCCTGTTGGTCTGAAAATAAAGGAAAATAACCACATGTGGCAGATGAAGAAGTATTGATAGATTATGTTGGAGACTGATGATTAGGAAATCAGGCCTGATAGCTTCAGTTTCTATTTTTATTGTTTTTGTTGGATTAAAAAAAAAATCTTCTATTTATTTTAATTGGAGGATGATTACAATATGTGTTGGTTTTTGCCATACATCAGCATGAATCAGAGGTTGAGACAGAGGTGATGGCCGGAAGGATAGGTGGTCTTGTCGAGAGACCAGTCTGGTAATCCTCTGTGTGGCTTAGAACTCAGGAAAGGGGGTGCCAGGCAATGTTTTGGAGCCTGGTCAGGCTTGCTGAAGTGAGGGACCTGCGAGCTGAGAGGGTCTGAGCCCTTGGAGGCTGGCGTGGAGGAAGGGCTGTGGACCTGGTCCTGAGCTTCCTTGGGAGCAGGAAGCCAGGCTTCAGAGACTCAGGGACAGTGGGTGGGGACCGTGGGGCGTGGCATCGCAAGGTGGGTAGCTGATAGAGTGGAGGGGCTGGGAAGGAGGGGCCTGGTCACTGTTTCAGCTCTAAGATGTAGTTTTGTTTTGTTTTGTTTTTAGTAAGAGGCACATTGTAAAAATCGTATGCATCATGCTTGTTTTGATTAGTTGGTTTTTTTATTTTAGTTATTTTGTACTGTTAAATTTTTTTAAGTCTTTTTAAAATTCTCCCCCTAGGTCTTATTTTGCCGTCTTACAGATGAACAACATAAAGTCTACCAAAATTTCATTGATTCCAAAGAAGTTTACAGGATTCTCAATGGAGAGATGCAGGTCAGCCAAATAATACTCATAGAAGCTGGAGAGAGAACTGTGGACCAAGGGGAGGGGGGAGGGGAGGGAGCCTGGTACTAGTCAGAGATTCACGGTTGCTGCCGTCTTGAAAACATCCGGGTGTGAGCCTTTGCTTCCTTTGAAGCCCTTCCGGAAGCCAGATCCGTGCCGTTTGAGAATGCTGCCTTTTCATCTGTGCTGCAGCGCTGTTCCATCTGAACCCAGCATCGTGCGTCTAGTGGGAGGATGCACTGGACCGCAGGGTCTGTGACGGGGGCTCCTGCAGGGATTGCCCGTCCTGTGAAGAATGTTGGGAGCAGCCCGGGGCTGCTGGTGCTTGGAGGAAGAATCATTAATATGCACTCTTGTATAAGTGATCGTGTTTTGGTTATATGTGGGTAAATGTCTCTTTATTAAGCCTCCGTAGTAATTTTATCATCAGCTTTAGTCAGAAGCTCCATGTAAACTCTTCAGCTTCTTTGTGCTTCCGTATCTTAAAGTGTGAACTGTATTTTATTAATTTGACATGTAAAATTCCTTAGTCTTTGGTTCGTCCTCGTTGGAGGCACAGCTGAGGAGCTTGGGACGCTCTGAAATTCCCTGTCCTGCCCCTACACGGAGGAAGATGGAGATGAATATGGGTGACGAGGCTGCTTGAGTCCCATGATATCTACATGTTTTTTCTTCCAGATCAAGTCATTTTTGTTCTTTTGACCATCCCTTAACAGTTTATTCATCTATCATTGGCATCTGTAAGGGTTTTTCAGTCATTCACACTTATTCCTCTCTCCTGTATCTCCCCTGACTTATCTTCACGTGCCTCCCAAGTTGTAAAGCCTTAGGTGGGTATGATCAGCACTGTCCAGAGGAGAGAGAATACAAGCCATGTGTGTGATTTTAAATTTTCTGATGGTCACATTAAAAAAGGTGAAAAGCATAACCGGTGCAGTCAGCTTTAATAATGCAGTCTGTCTAACCTGACATATCTAACATGTCACTTTAGTGTGTGATCAGGCATTTTAAATTACTGAGACATTTCACTCTTCTTTTTTTGTGCTGAGTCTTCAGAATTGGGTATTTCATGTCGGTAGCACATCTTACCCTGGTGGCTCAGAGGTTAAAGCGTCTGCCTCCAATGCGGGAGACCCGGGTTCGATCCCTGGGTCGGGAAGATCCTCTGGAGAAGGAAATGGCAACCCACTCCAGTATTCTTGCTTGGAGAATCTCATGGACTGAAGAGCCTGGTGGGCTGCAGTCCATGCGGTCACAAAGAGTCGGACACGACTGAGTGACTTTACTTACTTACTTAGCACATCTTAGTTGGACTTGCCAGGCTTCATGTGCTCAGTGGCCACATGTGGCTCGTGACTGCTGTGTTGGGCAGCAGAGATCTCAAGGAAGAAAGATGTTACAGATGACTCGGGAGTGCTGATGGTGTTTCTGCTTTGTTCAGCTCGTGTGTTATTTATTTAACTGTTTACTCGTTAGAATAACCATACTCTTTGATTATTGCTCAATTTGTGGTCTGTCTTTTCCATTTGAACTTTTGTACTGGTGAGTGTGACTTGAGTCGCGGGCTGAAAGCTGTAGAAGGTGCCTGCCTGCTTGTGGGTGGCCGGGTGGGCGCACGCTCTGGGGCTCCCCAGCCCTTTAGTGAGCCATCCCATGTGTCTTTTCCATGTGGCATGTTTTGTGACACACTTCAACCTCTGACTCACATAGTAAACTATAGAACTTCTAGGGAGGTTCTTAGGGGGTAATACTTAAATGCATTTGCTAAATTACATGGCAGATTTCCCTAAATTTCAGTCACTCAGTTCAGTTCAGTTCAGTTGCTCAGTCGTGTCTGACTCTTTGCGACCCCATGGACCACAGCACACCAGGCCTCCCTGTTCATCACCAACTTCTGGAGTCCACCCAAACTCACGTCCATTGAGTTGGTGATGCCACCCAACCATTTCATCCTCTGTCGTCCCCATCTCCTCCTGCCTTCAATCTTTCCCAGCATCAGAGTCTTTTCAAATGAGTCAACTCTTCGCATGAGGTGGCCAAAGTATTGGAGTTTCAGCTTCAACATCAGTCCTTCCAATGAACACTCAGCACTGATTTCCTTTAGGATGGACTGGGTGGATCTCCTTGCAGTCCAAGGGACTCTCAAGAGTCTTTTCCAACACCAAAGTTCAAAAGCATCAATTCTTTGGTGCTCAGCTTTCTTTATAGTCCAACTCTCACATCCATACATGACCACTGGAAAAACCATAGCCTTGACTAGATGGACCTTTGTTGACAAAGTAATGTCTCTGCTTTTTTTTTTTTTTAATCCAGAAAGTGTTTATTGGGCTGGTTTCCCGATCATCCTGATACAGGGTGCTGTTAGTGCTGCTTCCGTCTGAAAGAGCATCCTCCTGTAAGCCTTGCTTTTCCTCCTGGAGGCTGGCAGAGGACAGAAGAGCAGCCAACACACAAAACTGCTAAAGACGGTGGTGATTTTATAGCATCCTGGGCATTTTACATCCATGAAATAGGAATTGGGGCTCTGCACCAGGCACTTCTTCTTGTGTTTCCTCTTCTCTTCTGGAGAGGGATGAAGAAGATCCTTTGCGAGAGGCATGTTCTCGTGAGGAGGTCGTCACCGCCAGAAAGCTGTCTCTGCTTTTTAATATGCTGTCTAGGTTGGTCATAACTTTCCTTCCAAGGAGTAAGCGTCTTTTGACTTCATGGCTGCAGTCACCATCTGCAGTGATTTTGGAGCCCCCCAAAATAGAGTCTGACACTGTTCCACTGTTTCCCCATCTGTTTCCCATGAAGTGATGGGACCAGATGCCACAGTCTTAGTTTTCTGAATGTTGAGCTTTAAGCCAACTTTTGCACTCTCCTCTTCACTTTCATCAAGAGGCTCTTTATTTAGTTCTTCACTTTTTGCCATAAGGGTGGTGTCATCTGCATATCTGAGGTTATTGATATTTCTCCCAGCAGTCTTGATTCCAGCTTGTGCTTCATCCAGCCCAGCATTTCTCATGATGTACTCTGCATGTAAGTTAAATAAGCAGGGTGACAATATACTTCCTTGATGAACTCCTTTTCCTGTTTGGAACCTCTCAGTCATATCCAGCTCCTTGAGACCCCATGGACTATAATCTGCCAGGCTCCTCTGTCCATGAAATTCTCCAGGGAAGAATACTGGAATGAATTACTATTCCCTTCTCCAGGGGATCTTGCTATAACCCAGGGATTGAACCCAGGTCTCCTGCATCTCAGGCAGATTCTTTACTATCTGAGCCACCAGGGAAGCCCAGATTTCTGTTGAGAATGGGCATGATATTTCTTATTTATGTTTAAAATATGAACCAGTTTTTTATATACTGTGAACCGCATACCTTTTTTTTAGAGGGAGAATCATCAGCAATTGAATATGACCCCAGTAGATATGTTTGGTCCAACAGGACTTTTTGTTTTTAGAGAACTTGCCCTGTCAGGAAAAGATGTGTAAAGGTTCTTCCTATTCCTAATATGCTGTGACTGGGGAGAAAACTAAAAAGCTGATGAAGGATTACTTCTTAATCTGTGTTATGTATTGAACAGCCTTCTTCCTTTCCTTCTCGAGTGAATCTTATTTTCCATGGGGTGATCTGAGTGGACATAATTCTTTTGTACCATAGATTTTCTCTGGACTTGTAGCCCTAAGAAAAATCTGCAACCACCCTGATCTCTTTTCTGGAGGCCCCAAGAATCTTAAAGGCACTGCAGACGAGGAACTAGGGGAAGATGAGTTTGGATACTGGAAACGTTCTGGGAAAAGATAGTTGTTGAGTCCTTGCTGAAAATATGGCACAAGCAGGGCCAACGAGTGTTGCTGTTTTCTCAGTCCAGACAGGTGCGTATATGAGCCTCATATAAGAGGCAAGTTGGTTCTTTATGACTTATAACCAATAATTTAAAAAAAAATGGGGTATGGTTTAAAATGATTCCAAAGGCAAATCCACCCACTGATCCTGAAGTGGCAAGCTGCAGAGCTCTTCAGGAGATGGATCTTTCTCTAGAGTTGGTGCCCAGAAGTTGGCTTTTTAAAAAAGAGACCTTATTACCATGTGATTTTTGGGGTGTGGGTGAGTTTTGTCTGAACTCAGATGTCCTGTTTTTTACAGAATTTGTAAGAACAGTATGGAAATACCAAAAATACTCTTGTAGTAGTTTTATTTAGCCACCTCGAACCAAGAAACCCCTTTTAATTTAAGCCTGTTGGGGAAGGTGTGATCCTGTTTGCATGAGTGTCACAGACTCACGGGGGGCGCACCTTTGATTTTTAAACTCTTATGTCTTCCACCACTTCTCCCAAACAGATGTTGGACATCCTTGAAGTATTCCTCAGAGCCCAAAAGTATTCTTATCTCAAGATGGATGGCACCACGGCGATAGCTTCCAGACAACCACTGATCGCAAGATACAATGAGGTAACAAGTTAACAGGACCATGGAGTCGCGTGGTGCCGCCGTGCGGAGGGGACGGAGGGAGGGGTCTGCACCCGTGGTGCCCGCATCTGTGATTGGGCGGCTGTTGACTAGACGCATTTCTGGGTTAATGGGATGTGTGTGTGTGTTTAAACAAAGAATGTGTGTTCCTTTTTAAAAATCCAGTTTTCAGACATTGATAATGTAATTGCTGGGAAAAGCAGAAGCTGTGAGTTGGCATCTTGACGACCAAAGGTCTCTGCGGCATAGCCCACTGCTTGCCCTGCAGCTGGCTTGCACGTGTGGAGCGTGTGTGGGCTGGGGTGGCGGCGGTGACTGGCCTTGCGCGCGCGCTGAGCGTCATATGTCTCACTCCAGGACACGTCCGTGTTTGTGTTTCTTCTGACCACTCGGGTGGGTGGCCTAGGAGTCAACCTGACCGGGGCAAACCGTGTCATCATCTACGACCCCGACTGGAACCCGAGCACAGACACGCAGGTCTGCTTATTTCCTTAGCCAGGGTGTCGGTGACGTGCTGTCTGATGGCTTAGCCTCAGGAGCAGCCCTCCAGGCCGTGTGAGCCTCCGCTGAGAGCCCGCATCCTGGCTGTCTCGTCTTCCGCTTGGAGGGAGGGTCTTCTCAGCGTGTCCGCAGCGTCCGCACTAGACCTGTGTGCAGAGGGGACGTGTGAGGAGCTGGCAGAGCCGGCTTGGTCTGCTCTGCCGCCTGCCTGCCTGTGCTCCTTAACAGGTGGAGGTGTAAATGAGGCATTTAGCCTCATCAGCCAAAGCTCTGATTTGGGGAGTGGAAGGAAGTGACTGGCCATTAGCGCTTGTGGCTGAGAAGGGCCCTTGTTGAGCTGCATTTCTCTGCTGTGTCCTGGAGAAGGAAATGGCAACCCACTCCAGTACTCTTGCCTGGAAAATCCCATGGGCAGAGGAACCTGTTAAGCTACAGTCCATGGGGTCGCAAAGAGTCGGACACGACCGAGCGCCTTCCCTTTCTTTCTTTGGTGGTTTTCTCTGCTGCAGGCCCGAGAGCGAGCGTGGAGGATCGGCCAGAAGCAGCGAGTGACGGTGTACAGGCTCCTCACTGCAGGCACCATCGAGGAAAAGATCTACCACCGGTGAGTGCACACAGCCGCGCCCCTGGCCAGGGCTGCTGCCAGGCTGTGGGTGTGAGCGGGAGGACCTGCTGCCAGGCTGCGGGTGTGAGCGGGAGAGACCTGCTGCCAGGCTGCGGGCGTGAGCTGCTGCCAGGCTGCGGGCGTGAGTGGGAGAGACCTGCTGCCAGGGTTTGGAGCAGGGGATGTTTAAGAAGTATTACTTCAAGAAATCTTGCCATCTCAGAGAAATAGTTGCTGTAACTTGAGAGATGTATGTGGGGTTTTTTTTATATAATTTCTTGTATTTTTTTCTTTCTCATTAAAATAAGCTTAGATGGCTTATTGTGTGTGTGTTTTTTTTTTAATGTTTTTAAGTCTGATTGTTTATCCTTATTAATAAACAGTTGCTGTAAGTTTAGAATCATGAGGAGCAGCTGAACATTGTTTCATACCGGCTTAATTTTTATCTTTTTAGACAAATCTTCAAGCAGTTTTTGACAAACAGAGTGCTAAAAGATCCGAAGCAGAGACGGTTTTTCAAGTCCAATGACCTTTATGAGCTGTTTACTCTGAGCAGCCCTGACACATCCCAGAGCACAGAAACGAGCGCTATCTTTGCAGGTATTTTATGCCACGAGATGATCTGACCTGATGAGACAGTAGGCCTTACGCACTGTGACGTTAGCATGGTTTTCTCTTTCTTAGGAACTGGTTCAGATGTTCAGACACCCAGACGCCATTTAAAAAGAAGACTTCAACAGGCCTGTGGAACAGACCAGAATGTCCCAGTGGGCAGACAGTTCCCTGATTGTAAGGCATCTGCAAATGCTGCCATGTCATCTGAAGAGATGTCTGCAGCATCAGGCAGTGAAGTGAATGCAGTAACTTCTGAGCAAGGCATTCCTTTGAATGATGCCGTGCAGACGCCTCATAGTCTAACCAGCAGTGAGAGGCTTGGAGAAGAGGCAGATACAGTCTCCAGACCACAGGAGTCCTTAGTGATTCACGAAAACAGGGACAGTTCAGATTCTCCAAGAATCAGCAGAACGTGCGGGACGTCTATTGAGGAAAGCATCAATGAAAAGGAGAGTCTTTCTGATAAAAGGGAAAGCTGTCAGGTTCAGAGAGAACCTCTTCGGGAGAATGAGCAAACGGAAAATAATTTTTATAAGCACAAGTCAAAAATGAAGCATCACGCGGCAGAAGAGGCCAGGGAGAAACACCTAAGGCCGAATCAAAAGTCGAAGAGCTCTAAGCACCGCAGAGACGCCAAGTTTGAGGGAACTCGAATTCCACACCTGGTGAAGAAGAGCAGTACCGGAGGCGAGAGAGTGAAAACGAGAGTGAGGCCAGGGAGCGCAGCCATGACGACTACGTCCTGGAGAAGCTTTTCAGAAAGTCAGGTACTCCTTTGGCTGAACTTGCCACGGGAATGCTAGGAGTAGAACCGAGGGGCTGCTTCTGTGGGAGCAGGCGTCCCTGACAGATTAGAATGCACACTCAACTGGAAGTATTTTCCTTCTAGAAGGAGATTGGAAGTGTTCTGGCGCTTTCGGAGATAATTTTACTTGTTCGTTTGTGTTTGGCTGTGCTGGGTCTCCTTGCTGTGCAGGCTCCTCGCTGGCTGTGCTGAGCAGGGGCTCCTCTCTAGCTGTGCTGAACAGGGGCTCCTGTCTAGCTGTGCTGAGCGGAGGCTCCTCTCTGGCTGTGCTGAGCGGGGACTCCTCTCTGGCTGTGCTGAGCGGGGGCTCCTCTCTGGCTGTGCTCAGCGGGGGCTCCTCTCTGGCTGTGCTGATGGGGGCTCCTCTCTGGCTGTGATGTGCAGGCTGCTCACTGCAGCAGCGTCTTCTGTGGAGGAGCACAGGCTCTCGGGCCCACGGGCTTCCGTAGTTGCTGCTCGAGGGCTGTGGAGCACAGGCTCAATAGTTATGGCATACGGGCTCTGCTGCTCCAAGGCATGTGGGATATTCCCCGATCAGGGATCGAACCCGTGTCTCTTGCATTAGCAGGCAGACTCTCTACCACTGAGCCACCAGGGGAGCCCTGTACTGACATTAAAAAAATCATTTTTACCTCTTTGCTAGGAGAATTTGAACCTTGGGTGAACAGTGGGACCTGACTTCTCACCACACGCAGGAGAGGTGCAATGCTTAAGACAGCTTCGTACCACCTGAACATTCATAGACTGTCTCTCTGCATGCTCTGTATGCCTGGTTTTCCGGCCACAGGAGAGTCGGGTGGCAGATCCAGGGGAGAGGAGGGGCCGTGGCAGAGGCAGGCACTCTGGAAGGAGGAAAGCTGATAGCTGATATTGAGGGAGAAAAATCAGGAAGAGATCTAACAATGGCTCAGGACCCTGTCGGACAGGCCAGCCTGCACAGCTGAAGCATCCCTGGGACTGTCTTGCCCAGATCTCACAGGCCATTGTGTTCCCGAGGTGACAGTCTTGCGTTGCCAGAGGTCTCCGAATGGGTCTCTGTTCAGGAGGGCAGGCTTCCGTACAGTGTCTCAGAAGGACAGCCTCTGGGCTTGGTGCTTTCTTGTAAGGTAGTTCATTGATAACTTTCTCTGTTTTTTCCTACAGTTCCTGATCTGCTTTCTTAAGAAATTATCTATGTTATTTAATTTTCAAGTTTATTTACATGGAGTTGTAGAAAATACTCCTGTAATAATTTTTTTAAATTGACTATTTCAAGATAATGTCCCCCTTGTCATTTCCAATTTTTGTCCATTTCCCTCCTTGTTCCTTGATCAGGTTAAACCAGTGGATTGTTTCGTGATTTTTTTTTCAATAAACCAGGAGTTTGATCGATTAATTAGATCCGTGGTTCTTCTCTGCCTAATTTTTGCTTTTATCTTCGGCACTTTCTTCCTTTTTGTTTTTGTTGTTTTAATGTTTTTGGCCCTAATTTTTGTAGAACTGGCTTGGCATGCAGTTCACTTAGTTTTGCTCTTTGGTTTTCATTAATGTAAATGTTTAGGGCTGTGAGTTTTTCACCTGTGACTGTGTGGAATTCTTCTAGTGTACAGTGTTTCTGTGATGATTACTTTTTAGAAATTGTGTAATTTTTGTTTCTAGTTTTATATTTTCCCCCTTCAGTAGAGGATACATTAGTAGAAGGTTTTAAAAATTTCCAGATAGCAGGGAAGAGCTTGTGGAAGTGTGGTAATTAAAGCATTATGCTTTGATGATACAAAGCAGTGATAGTTGACAGTCCGGCCCCCACTGGGCAGAGACGCAGGTGAAGAGCTGGCACATTTGTAAAAGTTTGCGGGTCCTGGTGGTCATGGGTGAGTAGCAGCCGAAAATGTCCATGGTTTTTCCTCCGCCCGCCACACGCGAGCCGGGACAGGGAGCGTGTGCTCGCGCCTGAACTTGGTTTTCCTGCACCCACCACACACGAGCCGGGACAGGGAAGCGCGTGCTCGCGCCTGAGCTGGAGTGGCGTGCTCACTGTGTGCCTTGCTCTTGCAGTGGGCGTGCACAGCGTCATGAAGCACGACGCCATCATGGACGGAGCCAGTCCAGACTGCGTCCTGGTGGAGGCGGAGGCCAGCCGCGTGGCGCAGGATGCCCTCAGAGCTCTGCGGCTCTCTCGGCAGCGGTGTCTGGGTGCGGCGTCTGGTGTGCCCACTTGGACTGGCCACAGAGGGCTTGCTGGTGCACCAGCAGGAAAAAAGTAAGAGGTCGCCACCCTGACATGCTTGTGAGGAGGCCAGACTGGCCGGGCTGGGAGTAAAGTCAGGACAGGTGGAGACACTCCTGCCGTTTATCTGAAGGAGGAGGAAATCCCTCAGGGAGGGACTGGCCCAGCCAGATGTGCATAACTTAAGGGAAACACACCTGCCTTCTTACCTTCTTTGCGTTCATTCCTTCCTTTCCAGAGCTAATTTTCTGGGGAAAAGAGAAATCTCTTTTGAGGTGATTTAAGAGGTGATGTTATAAAATAGTAAGAGTTGTAGAATAACAGTTAAACTTTAATAAGATGATTAGCTGTGTTTCAGCAATCAATAATTACTGTGCTCTTTTAGAGTAGTTTTCCTACCTAGAATTCGAGAGTGGTTTCCACTGTTCTTGCCTTGAGATGCCTTAGTGATCTCCCAGAAGAGTAAAGTATGGAAATCTAAGGGCAGAGCAGATGCAGCACAGCTCTGAGAGAACACCCAAGCAGAAGAAAATTCCTCCAAGAAGAGTTTAGGTGTCGGAAGGACAGTCTCATCTCTAACTCACAAAGTAACATTTTATCAACTGTGACTCTCTTTCTTACTTAGGAGCAGATTCGGTCAGAAAAGGAACTCCAGTTTCTCTGTGCAGCGTCCCTCTTCAACATCTCCAAAGGAAAAATGCCAGGTGATTACCTGATAGCCTTTCTGCTTCATTCAGAAGATGTGCTTGATTGAACTGCCATGGAAATCTCACTCAGTTCCACGTGTGAGGGTGCATCGTGACAGCTGCTATTTGTATTTCATGCACTTCCATGCGTTTATGAAGCACTTTTGTGTGAATTTAAAAGGGCCAGCTGACTGCCTAGAAAAGACAAAGCCTTTAACCCAAGATCCGTAGTAGAGTCTCTGTTTTGTCCTCCAGAAGTTCACACGGGGTAGGTGGTATGTGTTGCTGCCCATACTGCCCGCCCCACTCGGAGGTGAAGTGCTAGCTAGAGGGACCACTGCTGTCTAGAACAAAGATCTAGAAAATCGCCTGAGTGTTGCTTGTGATTTACAAGCTGCAAGAGCATCACGTCCGTCTCTCCCTGCCCTGCAACCCCCTAAACTCCTTGAGTGCTTCTCTGAGAGTAAATAACAGGCTATATTCTTATCGTTTAATACTTCCTTCCCTTTTTTTTTTTTCCTGCTTAAGGGTTGTGTTATTTATGAAATTTGAAAACTCTGAGGTTCAGATTTCTACTTTTAGATTAATTTGAACACATCTAGAAGTAGGGAAACTTTTTTTGACTTCCTGTGTTATGTTCTTTTAGCAGTAGGAATACGAAGAAGAGCTAGATTTCTGTTGCTGTTCTGAGGAAACTCACATGAGGTGTACAGGAATAAAAGATTTAAAAGTGAAGGAAAAGAAGTACAGCTCTGATACTGTTGCTTATCCCATGGTGCCCAGATCAGGGACATTTTGGGAGGAAGAACAGGAAAAGCCCGCAGAGCCCATACCTCCTGGAGACGGTTTTCCTAGATGTCTTCTCTGGAATCCTGGCCATCCCTCCATGCTCACCACTCAAGATAGTGACGAAGTAAATAGTGTAGTTTGGGATTTTTTTAGGAAATGTTCTCTAAGAGCAGATGGATTTAGACACTTAATCCTCCTCCTTTCCCTTTACGTCAGACGGTATCTCGTTCCTCCCCCATCAGCCTCAGCGCCCTGGGCACATGTGTTGTCTTACAGCCCTCAGAGCCTTTGGAGAAATAAGTGGAAGCATAAACAGGAGATTAAACATATCCACGCACTTGTCTTCTTCCTCCAGGACAGCACTGTGAAGAAGGATGGAAGAGATCATGTTTCGGAGCATTTCAGTGGAAAAGAAGATGCTGAGTCTTCATCCGGGGCTCTCGCTTCGTCCTCACTGTTGGCGAAAATGAGAGCTAGGAACCATCTCATTTTGCCAGAGCGCTTAGAAAGTGAGAGTGGGCACCTCCCAGAAGCTGCCGCACCGCTGCCCTGCAGCACAGAACATGATGACCTTCTGGTGGAAATGAGAAACTTTATTGCCTTTCAGGCCCAAGTTGATGGCCAGGCCAGCACCCAGGAGATACTGCAGGAGTTCGAGTCCAAGTTATCAGCATCACAGTCTTGTGTCTTTAGAGAACTCTTGAGAAGTCTGTGCACTTTTCATAGAACTTCTGCTGGCGAAGGCATTTGGAAACTCAAGCCAGAATACTGCTGAGCAACATTACTCTGGACTTCTAATTGACTTTTTCTGGTGAAAAGATTAATTAATTAATTATCATGTTTGTCAGTGGACGTTGGCTGTATTTGATATTTATTTTGAATGGTAGCTACCTCATAAACAAAACTTTAGGGAAGAAGAAATTCTTCTCCAAAACTTAAGTTTTAAAAATACCTGGGTTGACTTTTTTTTCCAAAAATGAATTATGTTATAAAATCAGGGACCTAACCGTTAATCCTTGGAACACACTTGTTCTTTTACCCAGAAGATGCTATCAGGGAACACATTACTTACTACTCGTTGGAAATTCATAGATCAGAACTTGCAAGAATTCTTGCTATTGGTGCTAAAGACATGTCTTACATTCAGTTAGACCTGTTCAGATAATCAGTTCATCAGTAGCTATTAACAGTATCTTTTGGGTACCTCGTGTTTAGATGCTTAAACCGATCATTTGCCACTCAAAAAAGAGATCAAATTTGTTACCTTTTGAATCCTATCGATTGCCTTTAAGCAGTCTTCATTAAGGTACTATTAAATTGGCAAGTTTTTTATTTGCAAAACATGGAATAGTTTGGTAATAAATGGTGAGATGTGTATTTGCAGAAGGTTATAGTTTTCTCAGTTTAAAGTTGCTTTATTTTAAGCAAAGGGTACCTTTTTCCTCCTACACTGACTTTTGGTTTTAGGAAAATGAAATGTGTTATCTTTTAAAAAGACAAACAGAAAGCCCAAGGTTAACTAAAAGTAAGTACAGATAAAACCGCCAGCACAGGCCCATGCGTGGGGACGCCACTCTGGACCACACCCAGGTAGGCCCGTCACCGCATGGTGCTGGCCGTTCCAGCCCTTCCTCCGCTGCGGCCGGGAGGGAGCCTGGACACTGTTTCCTTAGCTCGCTGCCTTCCTCTCTGAGGGCGCTGGCCGTGCTCTGCCAGGCTCTGCTGCTCTCTGCCTTCTGTCGTGGCGTTGTCCTCTCTCCTTTCCCTTTGCGTTCCCTGTGACTCTCCTGTTGGAGACGTCTGCTCTCCATCTGCGGCTGCTTCTGGAGGTTGTTTGCGTGTTTAGAGTTCTGTTACGGTGTCGTTTCCATCCTGAGTTTGTTTTCTTACCCTTGTTTCTTTTTCCTGCTCACTGTTGGTTTTATCATCTCAGCTCTGAAATCTGTTTTCTTAAACTGACCAGGTTTCCTAAGTGTCCTCTAGAGTTGTCGTGGTCCAGTTTGTTTGTTCCTTAGAGTTGTTTTCTCCAGCTTGCTGTTTGCCCGCTTTCTGATTTTTCTGTATTGCATTTGTTTGCCTTCCTCCCATCTAGCTCATACTGAAAGTGAGTAGCAGGGCCCAGATCTCTCTTGTGCTCTTCTCTGCCACTCAAGAGAGGAGGGCTGTGGGTTTCAGAGTCAGGGAGAGGCTCTCCTGGGCAATGTGAAGCTTTTGACTGAAGACTTGGGTTTTAGTTATGTTTTCTGAGATTTTGTTAAATAACTTGGTCCATGACTCCCTCCCTTTAGACAGGAGATGTCAGAGTCAGAGTCATAATTCCCGCAGGATTTTCTGCTTCTTTTTCTGGATTCTGGCTTGTTCATTTTCAGTTTTTAGCGTGTTTTATTATTAGAGGAAGAGGATCCTATCATCTTCATTCTGCCAACACTGTCTGGAAATAATAGACTTTTAAACGGGTCCGTGCATCCTAGACTTGACTACTTGGCTCAGAAGGGAGTCAAAACTCATGAATTTTGTTTCTGGGAAGTTCTTTTTTGGTGTTGTTATTATCTTTCACCTATAAGAAAATTGCATCCCTCTTGTCCTCATATTAAAGTACTGATGCTGTTCACGAGTATGAAGTGCTTGGGCATCATACCTCTGTTGTCTGAAATCTAAAGTCTACTGAGCGAGGGAAGTTGTAGCCTTCTCTTCAAGTAGAAGATGCAGGTAAGAGTTATGGTGCAGTCACAGGGCGACGGTCTTCACTCCCAGCCTGTCTCAGCCCTACCAGCAGCTGAGATCCTGGGAAGCCACTGCCATGCCTGTGTCTCAGTGTGGACATTGGTGAGCTTTGTCGTCGTGCCCCTGGGTGGAGATACGTAGAGGAAGATGCCCCGAGTATCATAATTGTAACAACTGTGGCTATACTGGCATTAAGGTTCAATAAAGGAGTGTAAAATCTGTGTGAAATGTGGGAAATTCCTTAGTTAAAACATGATCACTGTTTAAAACATTTCAGGCAATACTCTGCCTCCCACTCCTCTTGCTCCTGTTCCAGAGATAAGTACTATATTTGGTGTGGATTCTTGCAAGCTGTTTTCCATGCCTTTGCAGATACATGTGGCAGCAGCTGCTGCTGTAATGTCCGTTTTTCCCTTCTTCTTTCCTGCTAAGACTCCTGCTTTTTCACCTGGACACCAAGGCTGCTCAGTTAACACTCTGCTAAATGGTCGAATGTGGCCACGTGACAGGCAGTGGGATGTGAAGAGAACATCCAGACTGCAGCCTGAAATGAGGAACTGGGTATCCACTTCTCTCAACATTGCCTTCTCGTGCTGGCCAGCATGCCTGTGGGAGCTTAGCAGGTTCACAAGAGCGTCAGAGTTGTGTGCTGAGGAGGGAGCGTCTGGCCTGCCCATCTCAAACTGCTTCCTTTTCACCTGTTACTTAAGAGCAAAATAAATCCCTGACTTGTTTAAATCACTGTCTTTTGTTGGAGTCTCTTTGTTACAGCAGCTTGTTTTGTTTTACATGTGATTTACAAAAATGCAATTATTATCTTTGTTATTTAACAACTAGCTTCTCATTTAACATATTCTAGATACCGTTTCATTTCTCTAAGTGTGGTTCTACCTTTGTGGAATTGCTGGACTGAAAATGAGGTGGGTTTTTAAATTTAATGGATGCTGTGGAGCTGCCTCCTCAGTTCACACCCATGAAAGGACTGTTTCTCCACACTCTCAGCAAGCAGTAGCCCATGTCAGTCTCGAGAGTTTGTTTTCCTAGCCAGTGTTGTGGTTGAAAATGCCTTGTTTTAACTTCAGTTTTTCTGATTACTTATAAAACAGACATTTTCATTTGTCGATCCTCCTTTACAAGTTACCCGTTCACGTTACGTTTACCTAGCTTTACTGTAGGTTCTTTCTGTCTCAGACGTCCTCTGAGACAGGCCATTGTTCCTACTAGTATTGAAGAGTCCAATCTTTTCTCCAAGCATTTGAAAAATGCCAGGTTTATCATGCGCCCACCTGCCTGTTCTGGACAGGGGGCCTAGACTCTGCTCCCTGACCTGGCACAGGGCTGCGCTGCCTGCAGGCCGGCTTCCTTTCCTCCCCACCGCCTTTGTCTCATTCTTGCACGTGTTCTCTTTTAGGTGAAACTTAGAGTCAGTTTGTTCAGTTCCACTAAAATTGTGTTGCTCTTCTGATTGAGATTGTATTAGTTTATGCATTAATTTGAGGATAATAGACTTAATACAGTTTTTGCCATTAGTATCATAATAGGCTTCTTTTTTTAGCATGATTTTAATAACTTTCTTCACGAAGTTCTTGCACGGTTCATATTAGGTTGATTCCTATTCCTATTCCTAAAATAGCTATTTCTGCTATTTTATAGATGTTCCTAGAAGGAAATGGCAACCCACTCCAGTGTTCTTGCCTGGAGAATCCCAGAGATGGGGGAGCCTGGTGGGCTGCCGTCCAATGGGGTCGCACAGAGTCAGACACGACTGAAGCAACTTAGCAACTTAGCAGATATTTAATAGATGTTTTGTTAGGGATATTTTTTACTTCTACATAACGATATGGAGAATTAGAGAACTTTATGATATTATACAGGTTTTTAAATATAGCCAAATTCAGTTTCATTTTGTTTCCTTGAGAACCCTTTTCCTAACTAAAGCCACGATTACATTCTCATAAATTCTCTTGTAAACTCCATGTGGATAGTTAAACTTTTTCTAGCACCTTTAAAAACATATTTCATCCTTTCCCTCCTGCTTTATAAGCCTTCATCTATCATTATATCTGATTTTCATGTAATTATGGGAATATTTCTGGTCTCTGTATTCATGTTAAATTGGTCTACTTACTTAATTTTGCCAATAACCCACTGTTTTAATCGTACTTTATAATTGGCAATCATAATAGAGTGATTCCCTTCATCTTCTAAGAAATTTCTTATTTCTTGGACCTTTGTTCCTAAGGTTGGGAATCAGCTTGTTACATTTGGATCTTGTTTTTGAAATTGTAATGACTGTACCGGTTGCTTGTGGAGGATTGTTTACGATACTGAGTTTCTCAACTATGAATAGAACACGTCAGAGACTCTGTTTATGATACATATTATAAAGACATAATTCCATTGTGTCTTTCACTTATAAGGTCATGCACATCTTAGGTTTATTCCTAATTCTACAGTTTTGGTTGCTATCATGACATTTTAAATATTCCATTTTTTAGTTTATAAACTGGAGTATTGTTGGATTTTACATATTGGTCTTGTGTTTAGCAACCTTGCTGAACTCTTATTAAATCCAGTAAGTCTATAAATTGTCCTGTACGTAACAATCTTATCAGCTACAAGTAATGACAGTTGTATTTCTTTGATTTCAATACTTACACTACTATTTCCAATATGATAATATATTTGACAATGATTGGCATCCTTGCCTTATTCCTGACACTGAAGATTAAATTTCCAAAATTTTACCATTAAACAAGTGGTTGCTTTTATTTCCTGGCAAATGATTTTTATCAGTTAAAGAAATGCTCTTTCCAGTTCTGAATCCAGGGCTGGATTTAATTAAATGCTGTTTCTGCACCTATCGATTTAATTGTGTTGTTTTTCCCATTTAAATCTCTTAGTGCTATAAAGTTCACAGTAATTTTCCAACACGGAAACATCTTTTAGCTCCTAGAAGGGCAGTGTGAAGGGCTGCGCAGCAGTGCAGTCCAGAAAAGGACTGTAACTGGATGAAATTCCAGAAGACAAACACCCTTCCCTCCCTGGAAAATCTAATGTTCCTGGAAATAGTCCTAAGGATATACTGTAAATAAGAGACAGTCAAGAAATCTGCTAAATATTGGTAAGAACAGCTAAAGTCTGTGACTCCTGACACAGACTATTCCTTCCCTGCTTCCTCCCCGTCTCAGTGTGATGACAGATTCTATAATCCAGGTAATCTGTAATCCTAGAAAAGGGGGTTCCCTCTTTCAGGTTCCAGTCAAGGAATATAGTATCTCATGGGAGAGGGACGTGCATTAAAAACATGCC
The DNA here is from genome assembly GCA_006408695.1 of Aepyceros melampus. Classification (NCBI taxonomy): domain Eukaryota; kingdom Metazoa; phylum Chordata; class Mammalia; order Artiodactyla; family Bovidae; genus Aepyceros; species Aepyceros melampus. The sequence continues at coordinate 112,263 of SJXQ01006381.1, forward strand.
CTGGCTTGGGTCTGCTTAGGCAGAAAACCATGACTTGCTCATTTGGTTTGTCTTATGGGGAACTGGTCTGTATTAAATTAACTTATCTCGACACAGCTTACTTCTAAGTCTCAAATTCTTTATATGTAAAATAGGAATAAATACAGCGCCTACTTTATGGGGTTACTGTGAAGACTGGTTTCAGATAATGAAAAATATCAAGTGTCTGGCATGTAGAATGTTCCCAATAAATGCTAACCATTCAGCCCTGGATTCAGAACTGGAAAGAGCATTTCTTTAACTGATGGGGGAAAGAGCACTCAGCTAATAAGACCCAGAGTTTGGACCCAGGTTGTATGGCTGCAGGGCCATCCTGTTTGATTCCTGTTTGGACCTGGCATCTCCAGGTGTCTGTCTGGATCCAGATGAAGGCCTCGGCCAGCAGCTTTCTGTTTTTTGTGGTCCTGACTGCAAACAAAATGGGCCTGTTGCAGAAGGACAGCTATGGCAAGATCAACTGGAAGTGGACAGGAAAGAGAACAGGAACCCCTTGCTGGTCATCTACACCAACAACAGGGGCAAGGAGCCCCCGGGGGGACTACCCAGCCCTGCCCGATGGTGAGGATGGCTTCACACTCAGCCTGAGAGAGCAAGCGCTCTGTTGACAGTGCCCTGAGTGTCACAGCCCCTCTGACAGGCAGGGGGGACATTAGAGATGAAAGCTTTCTGGAGCCAGCCCTTTGCACACTGAGAATTTAGTCAAAACCCTGAATGAGCAGGACCAAAGCATGGGTATGCTGGCCACTGGCCCAGATGGAGTAGAAGCTGCATTCAGAGTCCTTCCCCAGCCCTCGCCAGACTCTGGCCCTGCCCTCTCTCCTGATCACTTTCCCTGCAGGGTCCTGCCTGGCTGGCCGGCATGCAGCTGCTCAGGCTCCATTCCTGCCACAGCGACCTGAGCCCAGGGGCCCAGATTCCAGTCCTGGCTGCTTTCCCATCAGTCCATCGTGATGGAGTTGAGGTGCGGGCGGGCACTGGCAAGGCCTCATTCTGCTCCAGCTCAGTCCCTCCATGGCTCTGAGGTTTTATCCTCCTCTCACCTTTTGTGGGGCTGGAACCTGCAGAGCCACTAGGCAGTCAGAGACCCAGGTTCATGAGTCCCCCAGCTCCCAAACATCAATATCCCCATCAGAGACAGAAGCTTATCATTGTGCAGTAATACTGGCTGTCTGGAGATCCAAATGGGAACGGATTCTTTAAGTCTGCAGAGCCTTCTGCTGTTTTGCTATGGATGTGCCCTGACACCTCTGGATGTGCAGGACACCTCTGGGTATGTCTGGGCCCATCTAGCCTGGCAACAGTTTGTTGACTGAATAGATGAAAGCACACCCATACCCACTTTCTTCAAATAATCCCTCTGTAGTTGGTGGTGGGCAGACAAGCCTCCCTCATGCCTCTGTTCCCCTCCATGTGTTTGTGTGACCAGGACCAGGGTCAGGCTGAGCCAGGAAATCCCATGCAAGGGGGGCACCTGCGCCTTCCTCCCAGGGCTTCAGCTCTTGCAGTGGTCGGAGCAGTTTGTGAGTGAGCAGTTGTGGTTCTGCAGAGCAGAGTGTCACCTGAGGGAGGCCTCGGCTGTTTCCAAGGTCCATCTGCCTTCTCTGCAGCTGACAATGCCTCCCCAAATTCCTCCATCAGATGCTCCTTTGAGGGAGTGGCAGAGGCTGAAAGCAGTCCCTAGTCATCCTGCTCCTGGACTGACCCTGACTTTAGAAGGTGAACAGGACAAGTAAGGCAAGCCCTCACACAGGGAGCCTTCAGGCTCCTCTGTGTGTGGTTTTTCTGGATAGTTCCTTCCCCTTGAATTCTCTCAGTGGTGCTCTAGGGCTGTCTTTTCCTTCTTCTGTCCCCTCCTAAGCAGAAACAATCACTTGATGGATCCAGGAGCCTGAATGTAACACTAGAATAGAGGGAGTGTCTGGGAAAGCAGAAGCGGGTGTGCAGGGCGGAGGGAAAGTGATGTAGGTGACAGTGAGAATGGGGTCCTCCCCGGGGAGGAGGTGTGTCCCTTCCTGGGTAGCCAGAGAACCAATGCCTTAAGGAGGAACGAGGGCTCTGCCTCCCCCGACTCATCGCAAGGGCAGTGAGAGAACAGCCTTGCTTCCCAGGTGAAAGCCCAGAGCAGGTGGGACTGTCCTGGGTGGACACAGCCACTGCCGCACAATAAACTAAGAATATATACAACAGAGATGACAGACAGAAGGGGAAGATCTTACTGCATTTAAAGCTCTTACAAATCATCAGTCCTCCAGTAGGAATCACGAGCCTTCCAATAGGAAAGCAAGCATGGAATACTCAGACCCCCCCTTAAAAAACCCAAAGAAATACATTGCAGTAGAAGCAGTATAGGTTTTCCTGGGGGCTCAGCAGCAAGGAATAGCTTGCAATGCGGGAGATGCTGGTTCAGTCCCTGGAGAGGGAAATACAACCCACTCCAGGATTCTTGCCTGGAGAATCCCAGGGACAGCAGAGCCCTGAGGACTACAGTCCACAGGATCGCAAAAGGTGGGGCATGACTTAGCCACCAAGCAACAAACAGAATATATGTACAATAAACTGTGTAACCCCCTAAAAATGAAAGAAAAAGAGAAAACAAGATGCCGTTTTTGTTTGAGGCTTGTCTGAGAATGTCGGAGACTGTCAGAAATTATTTAAAGAGTTGTCTGCGGCCTCCATGGGTGTGGGGAGCAAGCCCGGCGCCCGGCCTGCGGGAGCTAACACTGTCCCCGTGGTTCCTGGGTTGCGACTGCTCTCCATCAGGCAGAGAGGCAGCCATGCGACAGCAGATGAAGCTTCAGGTGAGGCTCTCACTCACCGACACCTCCGCACTGGTCTCCCCTAAATGATCTCCTTTCGTGCACCCTCACCATAGTCTCACTATGGCTCATTAAACAGCGATAATTAAAACAAAATATATTAGATTTGTGTATCCTGGACTTTGTAAGGGAATGAAGTTTGCAAGGTCCTGGTGCAGAGCTGGGACTGCAGGACCTAAAATCAGCAGAGTAGTTAAGGGGAAGTTGCCTATTGTTGTGCAGAGGTGCACTTCTTAGGGGCAATGAGCTCTCCCTGGAGGTGGGAGTCCTGGCTGGGGTGGGGGAGTGGACCAGGGGCTGCCGGCGGCTCCGTCCAGCCAGGGAAGAGCTGGAGTTTGCTCCGTTAGCCGAGTGCTGTCTGCCACGTGCGGTTCCAGACACCGAGATGCCCCACTGAGCTTGCATGCTAGCAGGGAGGTGGGCCAGTAACACATGGGACAGTGTTGATGGCCAGAAGGCAGTTAAAGCAGAAGGGCTGAGAGGTGGGGATGTGAGGAGGCCTCTGTGGTGGCCCTGGGGGTCTTCTCTTGAAGAGATGGCTTTGAGCAGGGATGAGCAATGGGAAGCCCGGAGCTTTGAAGGCG
>SJXQ01006381.1:116049-129709 GCA_006408695.1 Aepyceros melampus
TCTGTATGATAAAGACACTTCGCCCAGTCTGTGGGCCCAGAAGGAGCCAGAGGCAGAAGCATCCGGAAAGGCCCGTTCTTGAGCTAGAGCTGCCTGTGAGGCCCAGGGCGGGCCCCAGCTTCACTGTCGTGCCCACCTGGAGGAGAAGACACGCCCCGCTCTTGCAGGGGTATCAGCTCTCTCCACGCATCCATCCGTCCATCTGTCTGTCTGTCCTGCATCCAGAGGACATTCACACATTCTGAGCCCCCACTCTGCGCCAGGGCTTCGATGGGAGCAGGCCACACCCGGATGGATCAGCGGGGGCTTTCCTTGGGAAGCTGTCTGCACAGGACTCCCTGCTGAAGAGGAAGGGGCGAGTGTCCTTGCGTTTGGTGCCACCTAGTGGCAAGCTGTTGGCTCCGGCCTAGTAGGGGCGACTGGGCTGGGGCAGCGCCTGGGACGTCAGGATAACAGCAGCTCCCTCCGGAGCTCAGCCAGTGGGTGACACTCCTTCGCCAGCCCAGTCTGAGGAAACTGGGCTGAGCCACCTGGGGACAGAGAGAGCCCTCCCCCTTCCTCTTTTCTGGTCCCCAAGATGGGGTTGCTCAAGGATTTCCTTCCTGCCTTCCTCCCACTTCCCCTCTTCTCCTTTTAATCTGAGCTCACATTTTCATCACATCACTAGTGCTGACCTGTGACCCAGTACGGCCATTCTGTCGGGGTGTGAACAGAGGCCCCGTCTGCTGGTGGCAGCCCTGGTGGTGGAGGAGCCGAGGAGATCTGGGGAGTCCTGGGGCCGCTGTTTATGCCCCTGCTCTAGGGAGAAATTAGCTAGCAGGCTAGCGTGCTAGAGTCCTGACTGCCCTGTATTTGACCTGTGACTATCTTCCTCCTTAGCCTGGGAAAGCAAGCCCTGACCTCATGCCTCTCCCAGAACCTGCCTCCACCACCTTCCAGCTCCCACCCCAGTGTCGCTGGCTTTGGGTTTCCTGATTGTGTCCGCAGCCAGCCTCCCAAGGGTCTGTTTGGGGGATCAGGGTCTTCCATCCAGATGGTCCCCTGGCCTGTGAGTCTTTACATCTGACTCTCTGGGCTGTCCCTGAGACTCTGTCTTGCTTCCGTAGAGAGGGCTGATGCAGGCTTGTGGGATTTGTGTTACAGTTTTCAGTTTGGGGTGGTGGTCACTGATGTCTACCATTCATGCAGGCTGGTCTCCTTGGTAAAGGATGGAGAGTTGAAGGATGCTCGAGGTAGTGAAAGTGAAAGGCACTCGGTTCCGTTCAGTTCAGTTCAGTTGCTCAGTCGTGTCCGACTCTTTGCGACCCCATGAATCGCAGCACGCCAGGCCTCCCTGTCCATCACCAACTCCTGGAGTTCACTCAGACTCACGTCCATTGAGTCAGTGATGCTATCCAGCCATCTCATCCTCTGTCATCCTCTTCTCCTCCTGCCCCCAATCCCTCCCAGCATCAGAGTCTTTTCCAGAGAGTCAACTCTTCGCATGAGGTGGCCAAAGTACTAGAGTCTCAGCTTCAGCATCATTCCCTCCAAAGAAATCCCAGGGCTGATCTCCTTCAGAATGGACTGGTTGGATCTCCTTGCAGTCCAAAGGACTCTCAAGAGTCTTCTCCAACACCACAGTTCAAAAGCATCAATTCTTCTGTGCTCAGCCTTCTTCACAGTCCAACTCTTATATCCATACATGCCCACAGGAAAAACCATAGCCTTGACTAGACAGACCTTAGTCAGCAAAGTAATGTCTCTGCTTTTTAATATGCTGTCTAGGTTGGTCATAACTTTCCTTCCAAGGAGTAAGCATCTTTTAATATCATGGCTGCAATCACCATCTGCCGTGATTTTGGAGCCCCCCAAAATAAAGTCTGACACTGTTTCCACTGTTTCCTCATCTATTTGCCATGAAGTGATGGGACCAGATGCCATGATCTTAGTTTTCTGAATGTTGAGCTTTAAGCCAACTTTTTTACTCTCCTCTTTCACTTTCATCAAGAGGCTTTTTAGTTCGTCTTCACTTTCTGCCATAAGGGTTCAGTTCAGTTCAGTTCAGTTCAGTCGCTCAGTCGTGTCCGACACTTTGTGACCCCATGAATCGCAGCACGCCAGGCCTCCCTGTCCATCAAGTCATGTCCAACTCTTTGAGATCCCATGGATAGTCCATGGGATTCTCCAGGCCAGAATACTGGAGTGGGTAGCCTTTCCCTTCCGCAGGGGATCTTCCCAACCCAGGGATCGAACCCAGGTTTCCTGCATTGCAGGCGGGTTCTTTACCAGCTGAGCCACAAGAGAAGCCCGTCAAGGTAGAACGGAAGCCAAAAGGAAAAATATTTAAGCGGGCATAGGCTTTTGCAGAATTGGGAGCAAGTACAGAAGACTCGGGCTTTCCAGGTGGCTCACTGGTAAAAGAATCCTCCTCCACCCAGGAGATGCGGGTTTGATCCCTGAGTCGGGGAGATGCCCTGGAGAAGGGAATGGCAGCCGGCTCCAGTATCCTTGCCTGGGAAATCCTACGGGCAGAGGGGTCTGGTGGGCTACAGACCATGGGATCACAGAGCTGGACAGAGCTTAGAGACTGAACATGCACGAACGGCCCTCAGGAATCTTCAATATGTTTATTGTTGTTCAAGCAGTTTGTCTGCTGGAAAATTTATCTTAGGAGATAAACAATGGCTGTACGACTGTTCCGCGACAGCCCCTCGATGGACAGCGCTGTGGCGGATCCTGACAGCTGCCCCCAGCGTTCACTCTCCTTTCTCCCAGGATGGCAGGCCCCGTGCTGCTCATCTGGGCACATGGATGTCTCCCTGCCAGCTGGGTGGAGACGTGCTCCTGGCCACGGGGATGCAGGCAGAGGCAGCGTGCGTACCTTCCAGATGCTGGAAGGGCTGTGCCCTCCACTGAAGGGTGTGCCGCCAGCCCTCCTCTACCCTCCCTGCTGGCTGAGAGGCAGATGTGGAGAGGGTCCTCTTGGGCCACGTGGACAAGGGCCACACCTGAGGGATGGTGGAGAAGGCAGATTAAAGGGAGCCTTGCCACTTCAGAGAGGAGAGCCATCACAGCAGAGTGGACATCCACGCAAGAGGGAGATGCGCTGTCCTGTTTAAGCCACTGGTAAAGGTCTCTATCCCAACAACGGAACGCACACCCGGACTGTGTGTAGAGCCACTGAGAATACTGTGGATGAACATTTAACGCCGCAGAAAGACATTCACAATATATTGCGAAGTGAGTAAGAACCAGGTAATGTTATGGTCCCACATTTGTTCTTTAAAAAGTGTACATAAAACAAATTCTTAAAAACATCTGTAAGCTCGACAATAAAATGTTAATGATGGTTCACTTAGGTTGTAAGATTGTGGATGTTTAAAATTTCACTGTCTTATGTGCTTTTTAAAAATTATCTTCACATTCAATTCATTGATTTTTCCTTTAACCACTTTTTCGAGGAGCAGAATAAAAGGAACCTACTGCTTCGAAAAATCTATTCGCTTAAAAAAAATCTTATAATCTATTATAAGTCCAGATGCCCTCAGATGTCAGGTAGAAATGATCTTTGTGTAAAGGGACCGGTGTTACAAAGAGGCAGGGTGTGGCCCTTGGTCAGGGGTGTTCCTACAATCGTTTTCACATTTCAAACGTAATAAAGCCAATATCGATTCTGGTTGAACAACAACAAAACTTTCACCGCAATAGTCTGATGGACACCCCTTCAGAAATTAAAAATTGAGGCTCCTCTCCCCTTCCCCCATTTCTTCACTGGTACCTCCCCCCATCCGAACTCCATTTCTTGGTTAAAGGGGAAAGGTGGTGAGAGGCCACAGCCCACACAGACAGTCTTGGAAGAGCTAAGGCAGACAGGGCATCCCTGAGACAGGACGGAGTCTGGCACAGGCTTTGCCAGTTAGGGGCTGGGCCAGACAGAGGACACTGAGGGAGAGGGAGGGAGGGAGGGAGCAGAGGGAGACGGAGAAGACGCAGACGCAGAGAGGCTATCACCCATTCCCCAAGCCCGCCCCTCTTCAGGGCCGGGGCCTGACGCGTGCTGACCTCCACCACATCTACGGAGCCTGTTACCATATCATAAGGCACTTCTTCTGAGATGGGAATCATTTGTCTGTTGCAGATGAGGAGATGATGTTCAGGAGCTGGAAAGCAGCACAGGGGATTTCAGACGCGAAGCACCACGTATATTCTAGCGCTGCGGGTTAAGTGGGGAGAGCGAAAGCCCGCACATGATTTGTGAGTCAAGTTGGGCAAAACAGGAGAAGAGCTTTCCTCCTGTAAGACTGCGCAGTGTGTCCGTTTGGCTCGTGGTTATCTCGGAAGTGACTGCCTGTGACTATTCAAAAGCCCCCTGCAGCAATTAGTAAGAGATACAGGAGAGAGGAGACAGTTGGTTGGCCCTTGATTCAGGTCGTATTTCACCCTGGCTTATCCTAGGGAACACTGAAGGACGCAGGCCAGCCCGGAGGGAGAGGCACTGGTCGCCAAACGCTCTGCTGACGTCCACGTCCCCCTGAGCTTGCGCGCGTAGACCTTGCCTCATCCTGATGTGTTCTGCATTGCATGTCTAGTAGTAGGTGCTAGGCATTGGGCTAAGGGCAGAGAATGTCACGATGAACCCACGCTGACCTGTTTTCTACCTTCAAGGCTTTTAGTCTACTTCGGGAGATAATATTAGAAAAAAAATCACACAAATAAACAAAATTAAAAGATTTTAAGCATGGTGAAAGAAAAGCCATCTCGTGCGCAGCATGGCTCTCAGGGAGCAATGTTGGCCTGAGAGGTGACTAGAGGAAAATCGGCGCTTCAGCGTGGCATCAGGGAAGCTTGGTGGGAGACCCCACTTTCCCGGCAAAGCTGAGCCTTGTCCATCACTGCTTCAGCCGCCCTCCTGCGCAGCTGGGCTCAGCCTCTCTGCCCGGGACTCTGGACCATGCGGCTGGGGGTCTGGGAGGGGGCAGACTTGGGGAGCAGGGGTCCATCCTTCCAGGGTGAAGCCTGTCACTGGAACCTGGACTGTGGTGAGCTCTGCGACAGTGGTTATGAGAGGCTTTCCTGACACACCAACCTCCTCAGTCCCTGGGGCTTTTGTGTACAAATGCGTCCCCTGAAGGCACCTGGCATGGAACTGGGACTCCACAGCTATTTTGTGGAATGAATGAAAAAAATGGAAGGATGGACAGGTACATGGAGGATGTCCCCGGTGTGCGTCAGAATGTCAAGCTGAGCCTTGCCACTCGTCAGGCTGGCCTGTGGGGTGCTGTGGGCTGATCAGTGATGGGGCAGAGTGGTGGGAACTGCCTGCACCAGCCTTGCTCAGACATCAGTCAGTTTCATTCAAGAAATACTTATGCTGAGATTTGAATGGGCTCCCACTGAGTGAGGCTGGCAGGAGGGAAGGAAGGCAAAGTGGAACCTACTCTTGGAGTGTGCTGAGAAGCTCTGCTCCATACACCCAGGGCGTGTCCATGCTGGGCAGGATCAGGTGAAGCTGAGTCCCAAAGGCGGAACCAGAGAGTGTGAGCAGAGCTGTGAGCAGGGTGTAGGGGCGGGGCCCGTGGGTCGGAAGAGGCGGGGCCTGAGGAGGTGGGGCCTAACCACCTGGGATTGGGCTGGTCAGAAGAGAAGGGGTCGTTCCTCTACATCCAGGTTTGCAAGGATGCCACAGAGAAGTCACAGCTCTGAAGCACCTACTGGGGGTGTGTGTGTGTGTGTGTGTGTGTGACTGTGTGTGTGACTGTGTATGTGAGTGTGAGTGTGTGTGTGTGAATGTGTGAGAGTGTGTGTGTGTGAGAGTGTGTGACTGTGTGTGTGAATGTGTGTGAGTGTGTATGAGTGTGTGTGAGAGTGTGTGAGTGTGTGTGTGTGTATGAGAGAGACAGAAACAGAGAGAATAAGGTGCTGATGTTCAGATGGCCAGCCAGATACTGAAAGGCAGGCATTGTCAGTCCTGCTTTGTAGACAAGAAAGGGGTTTAAGAAGCCAAAGTTAACCCCAAGTCTGTGTGATTACAAACCTACTCCCTTCCCACTGTAGATGTTTACATAATTTGAGTCTATTAGAAATTAGAAAGCTTTTATTGTGTTTACTAATATTCCATGTTGCAAACATTCCATTTCTTTCATAGTCATTTCAATTAAATTCTACACATTTACTGAATACTTAGCATGGACAATTGACTGTCTTTTGTTTCAGGAGAAACATGTCTTATTAAAGAGGGCCAGTCAAGAGTACAGGGCTTGTGGCTGGGAGATGGGCTCCAGTCCTGCTTCTGTTGCCAACCAGCTCCTCCAGGTGCCATCTCCCCACTCGCCCTTAACGCTCGCAGCTCTGTTATTTTATTCTTATGGGGAGGACCACTTTACACCGAAGGGTTGACCTTGAAAGCTATTTGTCCTAGAGGTTTATTGGTGAGATCATTTAGATTTGGAGACAGATCTTTCTTCTATTTTAGGCTGGATCCTATTTGAGATTTCCTTGGATTGATTTCATTTTCTTTCCAGCAATTATTATGATGTCTTTAATAATAGCCAGCTACTATTAACAACTAAATGTTGCTAAAATGATTTTGCTCCAAGTCAGTGACTCCAGTAGATCCAGCAGAGTAGTCCTGGATGTCGGGATCTTGGAAGTTGACTCCTGTGGGCTCAGCTTTAGGACACATCCCAGCCTCCGGTCCAGCTCCCTGAGACTTTCCCTGCAGCAGGAGTTGGGAAGCAAGAGGCTGAGGGCTGATACGGAGCCTTGTCAAGACCCTCGGGCTCTGGTGTGATGGCCAGGATGCTGAGGACCAAGGGGAGACTCGGTTGTGCGCTCTGGGCAGAGAGGGTGCTTCTTCATCTGAAGCTGCAAAAGGATGCAGGAGCATCCTGGGAGCCACTCCCCCAGCAGGAGGTGGGCTGTATTATGAGAGCTGCCCCTCTAGAGAGCTCTCTAGGGCAGAGGAGAGAAGACCAGTGAATCCAGTTCCTTGCAGAGCAGTTCCAGGTGGTGCCAGTTTCCCTTCCCCCTGCTCCCTCCCATTTCCTTTCCTATCCAAAGTCTCTGGAGATTGGCTCCTGTGGCCAGAGATCGGGTCTGTGTCTCCTGCGCCTAGCACAGAGGGGTTGCTAGATAAATGTCTCCAGAAGTGGACTGAACTAGACTCTGAAACTCCAGGGACAGTGGGCTCTGTCTTCCTCAATATGCCCCTTTCCCATCCTAATATTTGCTAAGAATGCATTAACAGTCTGGAAATTATGCTAGACTCACACAGAATTTATGTCAGAGGTAGGAAAGTCAAATGTCTGCAGGAACCTGGTGGGTCGCACAAATGAGAGGCGACCTGGAGGAAAGCAGTGTGGAACAGTGGGGCTGTAGGCAAGGAGAGTTGACATGCCCAGGCTAAAGGCACTCAGTTTGAACTTCTAGAAGATTTCTGTTGGCCAGGTAAAACACCTCTGATATAGCTTAAAGGGCCTTGGTTTAGGTTTCTAGCCAAATAGATGTGTGCTGAGTAATAAACAAACCAAGCAAAGAAGCATGAAGGGAAAATGTAAGGAAACAAGCGTGGTCGACTGGCAGATGGGGTAGGAGAAGCCTGCTTCAGCCCAAGGTGGACTCATCTTGGAGACAGTCTCTAAGTATCCAGAGCAGCTCAGAGCAGCATCTCTCCAAGAGTGTGGCCCCCAGTGGAGCATCGGAGCGGCAAGACAACGGTAACAACAGTGGCGGTGTAACAGTTGTATCCAACGAGTGGTTGTTGTGCTGGGCATTGTTTTCAGTATTTCTCCCCTCCCCTTAATTGAAAAAGATAGCCTTTATTTTTTAGAGCAATTTGCTATGCACAGCCTCCCCGTTATCAGCACCCCCATCAGATGTTACACTGACACACCATAATCACCGCAGCTCGGAGTTTACATCCGGCTTCATTCCTGGTGTTGCCCAGTCTTCGGGTTGTAACAAAAGTATAGTGACATGTATCCATCACTGTAATATACAGAATGTTTTCACTGCCCTAAGCCCTTTAGCACTGTTTTTATCTTCCCACCAGAACTTGATGTAGATGTTTTTATCCCCTCTTTGTGTAGAAAGTCTTGGGGGTCTTGAAAGGGCACGTGACCTGCTCAAGCTCACCTTGCTCATGAGGACTGGAGCCTGCTTGAATGCTGACAAGTATACTTCAGGCAGCAGGCCTGCCTCGGGCGCAACGCTTCCTCACATTGCGAGGATTAGGCAGTCTAGAGCCAGCTATGAGAGCCCCCAAGAACCACGTGGGAATACACTTTGTCCTGCAGTCATTGCAGGTGAAGCTATTGGACGCTGGCTTGTATTTAAGTAGCTGCTCTTACTTTTACATGACAGTAAACCTAATGAATGAGGGGAAATTTCCAAGATACTCAAATGCCTATCTTTTCCTTGATTTGTGTGTGTGTGTGTGTGTGTGTGTGTGTCTGTGTATATGGGTGTGTGTGTGTGTATGTATGGGTGTGCGTATGTGTGTATCCTACTCATAATACCCTGTTCATCTGGAATTTCAATTAGCTGCTATTTCCCCCACATATTCCATCAGTTTGGCAAACCAGACCTTCTTGGCTGGCCATTTCCAAAACTACAAATGACAACAGACTTGCAGAGGATGTATGGGGTCCCGACCGAGCACGCATGTGCTGCGCTTTCTGTCTTGGGAAAGCTGTGTGGCCACAGGGAGCTACACCTGAGAGGCTTTAAAAAATTCAAACAGTGAAACAATATCACAGATCATCCAGACACTCTGAAAACTCATAAACAGGAATTCAGTGTGTTCTTTTTTCCTCCCTGAAAATTGAAGTATTTTTATCTGCTTGACCCCATTGTTATGGTTTTAAACTGTGTTTACTGAAATTTTTTTCTGCTAAAGAAAGTTTTGAAAGGGAAGTTGGAAAAATCTCTTCTGAGTACAGCTGAAACGTCAAATCCAACACAATGCATTCGGACTCAAAAGATGTTGACAGTGCTGTCTCCAAATGTTTTTCCATTTTCCTAAAACAGAGCAAATGGTAAGAAATAAATACCATGTGTGATGTTGGAGACACTGACCTGGAGTTTCAACCTCTTACATTTTTTAGGGATTTGGAATTCTTTTCAGGAATCAGTTAAAAATAACTCATAATTCAACAGAAGGACAATTTAGGGCTTCTAGGTATAGATGTTCCAATTTCCAGCATTTTATTGCTGCTCTCAGTATTTTTGTGATGACAGTTCTCTCTTCATAGAGAATAAGCTTAAAATTGGAAAAATCACACACCCATTAGAGAAAGCAGATTTACCTTCCTATTAATTGATATGGAGATGGAAAACTACCATCACCCAGACGGGAGCCCAGCGCATCCCCTGCAGACATTCTCAGGGGCCAGAGCCTGGGTCAGCAACTGCCCACTCGGCCCAAGCCGAAGTTGTCTGTCTTTTAGGAGTGGAGGCTTGAATTTTCAGTGGTAGGGATGCACTGTGCTGGGGGCTGTAACAGCTGCACACAAATCTCAGAGTGTCTTCCCACTTTATTTTTTTAAAGTGAACAACCTTGAAAGTTGAACTCACTACTCTGTTCCGGCTTCCTTTGCTCTGCTGGACAGGAGGTAAGGTAGCATGCCTGTTTAGTAACTAGAAAATGATTCCTAGAGAGAATGAAGGCTGCGGCTGCTGTGTGTTAAATACAGAGAAGGAGCCTTTGAGGACCAACCACACAATTGCATCCTTTTAGAGACTGGAAGCAACCCAGGTGGGAGTGGGGAAGGCCCGTGCTGATAGAATCTGTTGAAATATGACCCGTGGTTTTAACTTTAAATAAGCATTCCTGTCCTAATAGAAGCCCCCTCTAATATCTCCTGCAGCTTTGATTTTGGAACACGTCACATTCCTCATTAAAGCAATCACTGTTAAAACATAAAGCAACACAGGATTTATTTCTTCATTAAACTGATGATCCGTATATGAAGCCAATTAACATTATGAGTCTGGTGAACATCAAGTGTAAAGAGGTTAGAGAAAATTAAAAGCAGTCACCTTGGTCTTTAGATAAAGAAAGTACACTTTTAGGTTGTAAATTATCAGAGTGTCCAAGCGGGACAGATCGGTGAATTTGGTTAATTGGAAAATACATTTTATCGCACAGGAATTAAGAAAAAATAACCTTTTCGTTACCGAAGCTCTTTTTTAGAGGGGAAGGAAATGGTAGCAATACGTGTTAGTCACCTCTTGCCGGTCCCGGCCTGGAGGGTCGGAGACAATCCGAGGATAAAAAGAGCCGTCACCAGTTTGCTGCAGCCTTTCCTTTCCGTGGTTGCTTGGTTGGTTGTTTATTCGCTGTTTTGCCAACAGGAACGAGCCCAGCCTCGAGGCTGGGGGAGAGGAACTTCGGGGAAACGAGACCGAGGGTCCCGCTGGCTCTGAGCCCCGCTCTGGGTGAGTGTTTCGCGCGAGCCCGGGTGTGTCCCAGCGGGGAGACAGCCAGGCTTGGGTGCGGGACGCTGGGAAGGCCGGGAGCGGCAGTGGGACGCTTCCCGGCTGGCGCCGCGGGCCAGAAGCTGGGCGTCGGGATGAGGAACGGAGAGTTCGGCCCCTGCTGCGAGCACTGAGCAGCGTCCCAAGTAACTTTCTCGTTTGGGACAAGAAGAGGATTGGGGTCGGCTCTCAACACCCAGAATCTGGCGGGTGCGTCCCGCCGCCGCGGAGCACAGGGCCGCAGAGGGGACCTTGTGGCCGGTCGCTTCCCTTAGCATCCCGGTAGAAACCGATGCCGCTGTCCAGGGTTCTGACCGACAGGGAGGCTCGGAGAGCTCCCTGCCTGCAGACCCAGGACAAGCCTGTCCAGTGCCCAGGGCATCTCTGGGCCTTGACAGGAAACTGCTTCGGCCGATGTCAGGAATGGGGACCTGAGACGGGCTTGGACCTCGTTGGTTTCTGGGGCCAACGCGGCGCCGGGCGCCTGGTTCCTAGGGTTCCTACGCAGACACTCAGGTGCTCCTTGGAGCATCTTGTGGAGCCAGCCCAGATGTTTTCCTCACCTCGTTTCACAGGCACTCGGCTCCGAAGCGCGCAGGGTGCTTGCAAGAGGCCGCCTAGGGTAAGTAGGAGTTTGAGGGGGCTTTGGGCAGACCCAGGCACTCAAGGGGGAGACTCCGCCTCTCGAAAAGAACTCCAGAGAGCACGAGTGCTCTGAGAGAGACAGAGCACGCTGAGCGTCCTGGCCTGGGCTGAAACGGGGTCTGCTCTCAGGGCTCTAGCCCTTTCCGGATGGAGTGGAAATGGCTCTCTCACTAGTCCGCCAGCCCAGCTTGCTGTTTCACCCGCCGCCCAGACCCGCAGGCATGCTCCCCGCTGGCGGGTCGCCTGGACTCCTGGAGTCGGGGGCCCTGGCGAAGCTGGCGCCGCGGGCTCTCTCCGCTCAGAATCCAGCCAGCGTTTCCAGTGGTTTCTTCTTTGAGATGAGGTCGGCTTTCTGCGCCTGGGTGGGCTGAGCCCAGGAGGGGCCGCTGAAGTGTAGCGGCCCCGATTTGTCTCTGCGGAAGCGGTCCTGCTTCTTCCTCCTGGCGGTTTTCAGAGGGCAATCCACGGGTGGTCCAGGGCCCTGGCAGTCAATCTGCCCTCCAGCTCGATGCGCTTCCTTCAGGGGTGGCTGTCCACGTAAGGGCCCCCAGGCCTTTTGTTTCCCACTCACTGTGTCTTTAAGATCAAGGCTGGATCCCAGGCGATGCACGGACCCAACCTACTGCCTCGCCAGGGATCCCGAATGCAGCATTAGAATGTTTATAAAATATTCAATTTATGCAGTCTGTCCAAGAAGCCATCGTCCCAAAATAAAATCAGCAGTCTAGACGGAACACAGACACCAGAACTTATCAACAGTTGTCTGCCTTGCATCTTCTGATGCATCTTGAGTGGGTCATAATACCAACTTTATTTTCAGTGGTGCATAAATTAATTACACGCATTTAATAACCAAAATATCATTATATTCCCCCTTTAATATCATAAAGGCTTTCCGCCAGGGAAGCACTTAATAGTGTAGGGGGCCGTAACGGGCTATTATCCTGGTGTAATGCTATTACAGAACCAATTATGCACCATTAGACTTGCTTTTTTTGCAGTTTATGTGATTTGATCCAATCCCGCGCCCCTGACTTGAAAATTTCAGCCCGGTACTTTAGAGTTTAATTTTCACCCAGGCGGAGGGAAGGGCGGTCTCTCTCCGCTGAGTGTCTGCCTCGGATGCATTTTAAAAGTAATTGCGAAGGGTCCCACCGCATATCATTTGCATGGAGAAGCGAACATAAATTCAGGGACCCCTTGCTGAGAACAAAATCAAACTTTCGTTTTGTACGGTCGCTTGGAAAGGGAAGCCGTGTGCAAAGAGTCCCCCCAAAACCCATCCGGTGGCGACAATTAGCAGCTCTTTGTCAATTCGCAGCCCGGGAGTCACCAGGCCTCTGACAAGGGGAGGCTAAAGTCAAGCTCCTGCCGAGAAAAAAGGTTTGAGGCAGAGGGAACTCGGGGTGGGGGTGGGGTGGAGTGGTCAGAGAATAATGCCTTTTGGGGGTGGTGGTAGTGGTGATTGTTTCAACCTTCTAAAAGAAAAGAGGAAAGACATTCCTGATGTTTGCTAAGAAATGACGGATTTTTTTTTTTTTTTTTTACCACGTGGGCCATTTGTAAGGCCCAGTAGACCTATCCAAGTTACTCGCTGTAGACAGCGCTGGAAATAATCAGATTAAGGCCAATTACGCGTGAGATTATAAAGGCGAGTGCTGAGCGGCGGCGCGCGCTGTAGACAGACAGCAAGACATCTGGCCACTTCCCGAGTCACTTTTGAGGTCCTGCGGGCGCCAGCCGCGCGGAGCCCCGCCCGCTGCCAGCGAGCCCGGCGACCGGACCAGAGGCGGTCGCGCTCCGGCCTTCCTCTCCCGCCGCCCGCCGAGGTACGCGCGGCTCCCCAGCCACACACCGAGCCCGGTGCGGCCGGCCTCGGGGCTGCCTTCCCGGCGGGGGCTGCCTTTGGCGCCGATGCCCTGGCGCGCTCGCCGACTCGGCTGAGGTGGCTTGGGAGCAGGGACTGCGGTGGGGACCCCTGAGAGCCGGGAACCAGCTGCGTAGGCTCGGTGTTGGGGCCGAGGCTGGGGGACCCGAACGGAAGGGCTGCCCACTGGGTCCCCGGCTTGCGACGGCACTCCACCTCCCCTCCAGTCCCCACAGTGGGCTGAAGGCGTTGGGAGGGGGTTTTCCAGGAAGGGAGCGCCCGGTGCGCTCCCGGGCCGGGTGGAGGCGAAGGCAGAGGGAGCCTTAGACTCTGTCGCTGTCTGCTCTGCAGCCGGGCCAGATCGCCGCGTCCGCGTGCCTCGGCGGTCCTGCGGTCACCCTCCCGAGTCCTGGCCGTGCAGTCGATCGGGCCGTCGGCGATGTTTTATTTCCATTGTCCGCCACAGCTAGAGGGTGAGTAAGCGCCGAGCCGAAGCTGCTCCCGCAGGCGGGTGCCCGCCAGCAAGGGCCCAAGCGGCCGCCGGGGCCGGCCAGGTTAGGTCCCCTGTCGGAGCGGCGCAGCCACCGGCGGTTGGGTAGAGGCCCCTAGACCCCTCCCCACATCCGGCTCCAGCCTTCCGCCCCCGTGGCCACCTGCCTCCTGCCTCCCCCATCCCGGCCTGCCCTGCCC
>SJXQ01006381.1:129898-156768 GCA_006408695.1 Aepyceros melampus
TGCCCAGGCAATGTGCCCTGCCAGGACAGGCGGGTCCTCCCAGCGCAGACGCCGGGGTCACGCCTCTGACCGAGACTCCTCTGCCCTGGGGGCTGCATCAGTCTTTCTCGGTGCACTAGGCGGCCTGCATGGCCCTGGGCCCGAAAGGAGCAGGAGCCACCCTCTGCCAGGCGGCTCTCAGTCCCTGCCCAGGTCAGGCTTGCCCAGGGTCCTCATGGGCTGCTCCAGGACAACGTGCCCTCAGGAGTCTGCTGGCCTCGCCCACCAGGTGCCCTGGCACGGCTCCTCCTCTGACTCCTGGTTTTCTGACCCCCAATGCTAACCAGTTCCCACTCCCACGGGCATCCCATGGCCAGGGTGTGGGTCTCGGAGGGTCTCCAGTTCTTAGAATCAATTTCCCTTCAGGATCCTTGGCATGGTCCCTGTAGTAGGTTGTTAGGTGGGGTAAGTTGGTGAGAAGGGGAGAGCTTGGACTGCTGGTCTTGAGGACGCCTCAGGGGTGGGCCCTCCACAGACAGAGGAGGTTACTAATGCCTCAGCAGATGCAAAGCCGCATACTCTGGCCCTTTAACAGCGCCTTCCTCAGGCCAGTACTCTCAGCCTTGGGCCACCAGGACGGATAACTGGGAGCAATACCAAGACTTGGTTTTGGCAACCGACTCCTCTGATTTATTTGGGAGTGGGGGAGGCGAGTGAATTTTGGAGGTAAAGAAATCGAAGGCATGGGGCAGGGCAAAAGGCAGTGAGACAGTGGAGAGCCTGAAATATCAGAGCGTGCTCCTCACCTTGCCTTGGTTACCTGGAGCGGTAGCTGGCTTCAGCTGGGCCATACACAAGGGATTTCAGAAAGTTTGCTTTGTTTTTTCCATAGATGCTTTTAAGAGTTCAGTAAGATTTTCTAAAGCAGGCTAAGGAAGACCAGTGTTCAAGCCCTGCCAGCTTGATCAGCATTCCTAAGAAGGGAAGGACAGACACGTGACTGCATTTTACCGTCTTTTACTCCCAAGGACCCATGCTGATGGGCTTTATAAAGGTCTGAGAGGTTCATCCCCTGACCTAGGACTGCAGGAAGAGCCTCTGCTTTTGCAGTAGACACACCTTTCCTGCAAATCTGCATCTCGAGTTTGGACCGATTGGCATTTGGCAGCTCACCTCTCCAGTTAAAGTGGGATGGTTGAGGTTTGGGCACTTAGCGCATGGTGGGCTGCCAGGGTGACTGAGGGGAAAGTCCAGCCTGCAGAGTGGGTGCAGAAGTCACTTGGGGACAGCCTGGGCCAGCCTGTCGTGGCCCTGCTGCTACCCTCGGCTCAGCTCACCTTTTTTCCTGCATCTGGGCACATCCCCCCTCGACGGTGATTCTGATTTCTGTGACCAGAAGAAAAGGAGATGGGATTTCAAGAACTTTTTTATTCCTTCGCAGATGTGTTTCAAAGCCAGCCTTACAGAACGGGCTGCTTTGTTTTAGTTCAGTCTTGCTGGGGAGGAGGTGACTGCTGCAGATGGAAAGGCTGAGGACGGCTCTTTGGAATCTGACCTCTCGTTATTGCCTACTGGCGTTTCACCTTCATTAATCTAGAAAGTCATTCAGGAGAAAGCCAACATGGCTCGTGATCTCACTTCTCAGTTAGCTTTGCTAA
The DNA here is from genome assembly GCA_006408695.1 of Aepyceros melampus. NCBI lineage: Eukaryota > Metazoa > Chordata > Mammalia > Artiodactyla > Bovidae > Aepyceros > Aepyceros melampus. Next base: position 131,536 of record SJXQ01006381.1, read on the forward strand.
AGTTAAATTAAACAGTACTACACCTCCCTGCTCAGAAAATTCCAATAGAACAGAAACTTGTACACTGAAAAGTGAGATCCTCCTTCTCTATCTCTTTTTCTAAAGATACTCCCTATTGTTGGTTTCTTTGGATTCATTCAAGAAGAATATGCTTTGACCTGCATTTACCCTTATTCACGTACTTTTCCCTGTGTATGTCATGCCTCCTTTGTGCTGAGATCACACTGCCACATCATTCAGTGTTTGGTTTTCCCTCTTCGCAATACAGATTTTGGTGATTTTTCTGTGTTCATGTGTGCAGACCTACCGGCTTATTTTAAGCAGCTGTGTAGTAGTCCGTTATACGCAGCACAGAAGACATCTACAGTTGGGCACTTTGGCTGTTCCCATTGTTTTCTGTTATCATGTTACGAGGAACAATAGTCTCTATTTTGGCACACTTTTAAAGTCTATTTAAAGACTAAATACCTGTATATACTCTTAAAATTTTGGGCAGATATTGTCAAATTATCCTCTGAAAAGTCTTCACCTATTCGTGCTCCTACAAGTGGTGAAGAGTGTGTAAGATGCATTATGCTTTTATCTATACTGGTTATAATTATGCATCTTATTTTTTTTTAAAAATGTTTTGTTTAATTATTTAAAGTTTTAAATTTTCATAATATTATCAACCATTCTATTTATTTTAAGTGAAAAACATGTTCTATATTTTCCTCTTTGCTCTCAGGTTGTCAGTCTTTGTTCTTATTAATTTGATCAACGGTCAGCCTTTTTTAGGATCCGGTGTGACATGAAAGGTTTCATTTAAAGATATTTTATGTATACTTTGTGATACAATTTTGGACAAGCAAGCAGAAATTTGTGAGGCTGATTGTGATTGGAGCATCTTAGAGGTTACATTTCATCCTCACCAGTCAGGTGCTTTATTTTAAAAGGAGACAATTTGGTTTCCCACAAAATAATGGGAATGAGACTGTTTAGAGTCTGTCTCTTTGAAGTTTCCAATGAGCTAGAGAAAAATATTTTGACGATTTCAAGGAAGAAAGCAATTTGGATGAGACAATGGAGGGAGAAGTCTTCACCAGAGTGGAGGTCTTGTGGCATAGGATGAGGGGAGTAGTGTAATGAGTAGGAGGGACTCCTTTTAACACACAGAATTTTAAAAAGCCCAAAACACCTTGTTACTTTGGCCTGAGGTCCTTCAGAGGGATAACGCCTGGGCAGGGTGACGTGTCAGCTTCTAATGCCGAGCAGGCAGTGATTCTGAGACCAGAGCCCATGGCAGATACAGCATTCATTGGCTAATGGGAACTTGCTCATTTGTTTTGTTAAGAAGTCTTTGTGGACATCAAGTAAATGACGCACATTTGGAAAATGATCTGAATGCACGTTTGGGGCCAAACTCTGTTCCGGCTTAATACGAGCTTTGGAGGCTGCCGGGGAGGACTGTGGAAAGAATGCCTTTCTCAGAGAATCAGGAGCAGTGGGTCTTTTATGAGCCTGGCCACAGGCTGGGATGCCCTTTGAGAATGGTTCTGTTGAAGTCTGCTTGGAATTCAGGACAGTCACTATTAGAACAGATTTCTTGTTAATTGACATCTATATAACAGACCCACCATGGCGCCGATGAGCTGCGACCAATGGAATTAATATTCATTTATAAACTTCTTACTTGCTCATGCCTGGAAGTTCTAGGAGAGGAGTGCTGGGGAAATCTCTTGGGAATTCTTTCTTCTCCCTTTCCCAGCCTTTAATCCTTATTGTTTATAGAAACAAGGAAAAGTAAAGTAACAGGTGAGCAAAAGGGAAACTTCGAGGCTTCTATTAAAGGATCAGAAGTAGAAGGGATGAGCTGAAGGTGCAGGGATGCAGCTGGAGCCAGAAAGCTGATGAAGGCTCCATCTCAAGTCAGTGACCCTTCCTGACTCAGAGGGTCCAGAATTTCACAAGTGGCCTTGGCTGTCTAGGGGAGTAAGGGTGCCATCCCCCTGTGAAATAGGCGTAGTCGAGCTTAAAGTCAGAGAGCGAGCGTGCATGAGAGAGTGGAAAAGAGGGAGCCTTAACAACAGGAGCAGAGAAAACACTTTTAGCCAGACGAGGTTCTGTCTGGAGGGGACGGGCCACCATCTCCCAGCGAGGGTGGTGCGTAGCGGGGGCTCTGCGTGAGGACTGTGGGGGTGGGGCTGCGTTCAGACTGACCCAGTTTGCTCGCCGCAGGCACCGCACCCTTTGGCAACCACTCTACCGGAGATTTCGACGATGGATTTCTGCGGAGAAAACAGCGCCGGAACCGGACCACGTTCACTCTTCAGCAGGTGATGATGTCCCCCTTCTGAGAGCCAGCCACTTCTGCCTCCAAAACACTCAGAATTTGAGCAGCTCTTCTTTGTCTTTTAAAATAAGGCCGACGACTAATTATGTTAAACCGGATCTTTCTGCTTTCTTGAACAATTTGTGTGTCGAGGAATCTGTTTGGAGAGAGGGCAGAGGACGGTGACCTTGTTGGGATCCCAGATAGTAAACGAAGAGGCAGTGATGCTGATGCCTGTTTGTGTCAGGCTGATAATCTCGGGGACATGTTCACACCAGCGATGTCACAATATCATTTCAACCTCAAAATAACCTTGTGAGGAAGGCAGGTCAGGTATTCTCACCCCCAGCAGATAGATGAGAAAGCCCGAGAGGTTGAGGGAATTGTAGACGGTATTGTTGCCCATCGGTGGAAGGACTACAACTGAAGCCTTGACCTGTGTTTCCAGGGCCCTTAAGCCTGTCGTTCTCCCAGAGCACCCTGGAGCAGAAAGCCCGGGCGGCTTCCGTGGACCTGATGCAGTGAGGGCTTGTGCAAGTTGCTTCTATTCTTCCAAGCCCTATAGTGAAAGCCACGTGGGCTGCACTGTAAATGTAAAGGCACATACATTTTTGCGCCTCTCTCCTTCTACCTCTTGGCATAGCCCTGAGGTTGTCAGTGCGTCTTCGCTCATAAGTCATCGCGGTTGAAATTTTAATTCTGTGGGATCTTTTCAAAGAGCTCTTTTCTTCCTCTTCCCCCCCCCCCATTTGATCTGTGAAATGACTTCCTCACCACTCACAGAAAATTTGAAATATGCATCTGTTTCCTCTCACCTAGCCGCAACCTCTCACCAGTAAATATTTTTTCCTTTTACCAGCTAGAAGCTCTGGAGGCAGTTTTTGCCCAAACACACTATCCTGATGTCTTTACCAGAGAAGAGCTAGCCATGAAAATCAACCTCACAGAGGCCAGAGTGCAGGTAACCCTTCTTTTTCATTATTTAACTCTCTAATATTAAAGCTGGCAAACTTTTTTTCTTTGACATCATGACTGCAGAGTGCACATTTGGCCAAAGAAAGCAAATGAAGACTATCTGTCATTTTCATGATGCACTTTAATAACATCAACATAATGTGGAATATTAGATTAGGTTGATTAATCGGTCATTCATAATTAACTAGTGATAATGTTCTACACTAATTTGTCCGCGTCTCTAAGGTACTAAATTACATCAATGCACATCCATTTCCTTGCTTTGGAAAAAAAAAAAAAAAGAGCTGAGATGCTATTCTCAAAGCAGTTCTGACCGCTCTGGGGTAAGGCCGGTCAATTGCAGAGAACTATGTTTTCATATGGGAACAGGGTAGGATCTGCTTTCCAGAAATTGCATCACGTCCAGCTTTTCTCCAGTGTGTGGACTCTTTCAGCGAAGTGGATGTGAAGAACATGGGCAATTTAAAAATCTTTAAACGGCAGCACGAAGGGCTGCCTCTGAGCCTAGTGTAGCCTGCGGTGACCGTCTCTAAGCAGGATTTCTTTTTAGAAGCTCCGTGGTGATTACATTTAAGTGTACAAGCCCGTTGAGCCCAGCAGATGTGCCCGAATGCAGGAGGAATAGATTTGCAGCGCCGCCTCTCCGGGAGAGCTATTCTTTGAGCACAATTATATATTCATTTTATTTATGGGATTTCCTCCATGCTGTTTCTGTTCTTTTTTATGTAGGGGCTTGGGGTTAAGACTATGCAAAGATCTAATTGTAGGAAATATAATAGTTTGCCTTCGGTTCCCCTGGGTCATGTTAGTATCTCTTAAAAACCAATGGCTGAAGAGAGATAATGGAATTCTGAGCAGTAAATTGGGGGTTGTAAACAAATTATTTCCCCTATAATCAGATTATGTGATCCTGATTATTAAATCTGAACATGAATCATTGGTCATATGCGGGCAAATTAAACTGATTATTATTTGGAAATGAAAATCTCCTTTGGCCAGGATGCTGTTTATCCTTTCTTTTTTTAATGCCAGCTTGCCAATAGCTGCCTAAAGACTGAACTGCAAATTGAGATAAATGACACAATTATTGAGCATTCAGAAGTGGAAGATCATAACTTCTCCCTGAAAGGTGCAAGGGTGAGATAGGGGAGGTGACAATTAAAGCCGGGGATTGTTGTTCAGGCTATTGTTGGCTATTATGCAAACAGACAATGGTTGTGAAGCATTTGTTTAGTGAGCCTCCATGTGGGGACAAGGCTTTGCTGGCGGGAAGGGAGATGTGTTTACATTTATACCCCTTGCTCATTCAAATATGATTAATGTTCTATAAAGCAGGGTCTTAATCGAAGCTGATGTTGTCAAACAATAACTAAATAGGGAAATAAACGACTCCATCACGCTCTTTCCTCAGAAGCAGGCGAACTGTCAGTGCAAAGTCATTAAAATATGATAATGAAAAATAGCTCAATTAAATGTTGTTATAGCTGTGACCTTCATTCAATTAAGAGCCAGAAAGTGTCTGCATTTTGCTTTGCATTTAACTGCCCTAAATTTAGAATATAGATAAAATCATTATTCAATGGTTGCTGATATGTGCAATTAAAAACCAACTAGATTAAAAAAGAAAGAAACCCAGTTAAGGAGAATGAAAATTTGGAGATGGGGTGAGCCTCAACTCCCAGGATCTCTCCTGGGCTGATCTGTCCACAGGAGGAGGAGAGGATGCCCAGGGGAATAGGAGGTCTAGCCAAGCTTTTTTTTTTTTTTAACCAGGACTAATCTCCCAGGAAAGGTGGGAAAGAGGTTTAGCTGCATGGAGTTAAGAACAGCAGGATTTCCCTGACCTCTGGGGACACCTTGGGCCCAGTCTGCCTGGCTGCCCTGAGGCTGTCCTACAAACAAAGTCTTAGTTCCCAGGGCTTAAAGAACTTCATACCTGCCTCTAAGAAGGCGCTCAGAGGAGGTGAATCATAAGCTGTCTCCTAACCTGAAGATGGTGCAGATAGTAACACCAGCCCGTGTTCTGCTGCTTCAGTCATGTCCAACTCTTGGCGACCCCGTGGACTGCAGCCCACCAGGCTCCTCCGTCCATGGGATTTTCAAGGCAAAAGTACTGGAGTGGGGTGCCATTGCTTTCTCCACTGCGTGATTAATTGCTCCGTGCCAGGCACTGCGCTCCGTGTTCCACGCATCTCTGTTCATTTCCTAACAATGCTTTCGGTGGGTGGGTAGGGGGCACTATTATTACTCCCAAACAATTTGGATCATGGTTCCCAGCTAAGCCACTGGGCTTCAAATTGTGGCTCCACCAGCGCTTGAATCATCTTGGACAAGTTAAACACTTTGTGTTTAGTTTTCTTATCTGTAGAATGGGGGTGGAAGAGCTGCTTGCCTGAAAAGATTGCAGTGGCTTCTGAACCAGATTCACTGGGCTCCAGGATTCTAAGCCGGAGCCAGCTCCAGAGTCAGTGTTTCTATTGGGTGCACAAGCCATGTACTTGTCATGACGTGATTGTGTATCAGGGTTAATCACACGCGTGAGTCCAGACACACTCAGGCCACACCTGCTGGGAGAGAGAATGAGTATTTTGCATGAGGAAAGCGCAGGGCAGTGTTTTACGAACTGCTTTGATGATGAACCCCCTCTCTACTTCCCATAGGAAACACATTTCACATCAAATAAATGGACTTGCACACACTGAGAATTTCCACAAGAGGGTACATTCCCCCTTACTCTGGGCAGTGCATTGGGATGTGATAGTCATTTAAAAATGCCTTCCCTGGTGGTCCAGTGGTTAAGACTTTGCCTTCCGATGCAAGGGGATGTGGATTTGATCCCTGGTCAGGGAGCCAAGATCCCACCTGCCTCATGGCCAAAAACCAAATGATAAAACAGAAGCAATGTTATAACAAATCAACAGAGACTTTAAAATGGTCCACATCAAACATAAGCTCTTAACAATGCCTGTCGCATTTCCTGCGCTGGCTTTCTGGCCCACCTGGGGGTCTGAAGCTGCAATTCGGGAGCCTCGCTTTGCTAGACCTCTGGAGAGGGGAGGCTGTGCTCCCGCACACCTGCTGTTAGGTGCCTACTGGCCCAGGCATGGGGACTAGGCATTTGGGTTTAGGTTCTGGCTGCTTCCTTCTGTCTGATTTTCTGCCTTCTCTGGATGTGTGTGTTTCCTTCACGGACTCAGGTTTGGTTCCAGAACCGAAGGGCCAAATGGAGGAAAACGGAGAGAGGGGCCTCTGACCAGGAGCCAGGAGCCAAGGAACCCATGGCAGAGGTGACGCCTCCACCTGTGAGAAACCTCAACTCCCCGCCCCCGGGGGACCAGGCCCGGAGCAAGAAGGAGGCCCTGGAGGCCCAGCAGAGGTGAGGCTGGCTGGACCCGGACCTGGGGGGCGGGGGCTGGTGGGAATGCCGGGTTGAGAAGTCACCCTGTGATTTTCTTTCTCCGCCAGCCTGGGACGCACTGTGGGTCCCACAGGGCCGTTCTTCCCCTCTTGCTTGCCGGGAACCCTCCTGAATACAGCCACCTACGCCCAGGCCTGTCACACGTCGCCTCCCTGAAAGGTGAGTCTGGACTCCGCTGGCCTGCACCTCCTCCCCGGGGATCGTGGAGCTTGTTCTTGGTCTGGCTCATCCTTGCACCTGGGGCAAGTGCAGCTCCGTTTCTCCTTCTCTCAGGCTCAGTCAGGGTTGCAAACAGCATCAGCTTGCTCGCGTGCCGTCTTGTTTGATCTCCGTATGCACTGAGGATACAGGTGGATGTCGCTGAGTTTCAGCGCACTGGCCGCTGGCCGAGAGGTGGCTCTTCAGAAGGGGCACTGCATGGGTGCTGATTTTATTTTTTAACTGAAAAAAAACTTTTTTAATTGGGGGAAAATTGCTTTACACCGTTGTGTTTGGTTTTGCCATACAACAATGCAAATCAGTCATGACTATGTACATACATATTTCCCCTCCCTCTTGAGCCTTGAGCCCTCCTCACACCCCACCCCTCCAGGCCATCACTGAGCGCCAGGCTGGGCTGCCCGTGTTGCACAGCAGCTTCCCGCCGCGTGTCTATTTTACACGTGGCAGTGTGTACATGCAAGTGCTACCGTCTCAATTCATCCCACCCTCTCCTTTCCCTGCTTCAAGCTGATCAGCGTTAGGTGCTAGCCTGCAGCTCATGGGTGAGGCTTGCGATGGACAATTGTCCCACCTTGCGAGGACCCTCTCCATGTGCGCAGCTCGCCCACCAGCCTTCCTCAGGGCCTCCTGATGTCAGAGATCGGCATGCGTGCTCACTCGTATCTGACTCTTTGCAACCCCATGGACTGTAAGCCCACCAGACTCCTCTGTCCTTGGGATTTTCCCGGCAAGAATACTGGAGTGGATTGCTATTTCCTACTCCAGGTCAGAGGTCTGAACTGTTAGAGCTTGTGGTTTCCTTAGATTCTCTCTCTTTTCAAAGGCTGCTATGGTTTGCAGGGTGGAAACCATCGGGGGCATTTTTGTCAGGCCGACAGAGAGGGACTCTGATGGGACTGTCCGTTGGGGGTTTCTCGGGCAACTCACTGGATGATGGGTCCATCCAGTGTCTTTTAGTTCTTGGCCCCAAAGCCACTCTGTGAGGAAGCCAGGCAGCTGTACAGGCTGGGAGCAGGGCTGGGCCCCAGAGTGGGTGTGGGGCAGCAAGTGTCAGCGCTGGGGTTTGTCTGTCACAGTGGGTCTGGGAGGTGGAGGCGAAGGTGTGGGCTATAGCCTTTTAGTAGTGAGAGAGGCCCCCTAGGGTGTTTCCTATGTGTTCTCTTTTAGGGTCTGGGGTCTCCTGGCCTCAAGGGGGTCTCCCTCCAGCAGGTTCTTCACACACACACACACACACACACACACACACACTGTGGCAATCTGCACTGCAAATGTAGTTTCTGGAGTCTGAAGGCGGGCATGATGGAGCATCCCTGGGGAATCTCCTAAAGGGCGAGAAGGGGGAAGGCTGTTCCAAGCACAGGGAACAGGCGCGCAGAGCAGCAGGGAGGAGACCCAGGCTTGTCTGGAGAATGGCCCGTACAGGGGGTGCTCATGGGACAGGGCCAGGAGACAAGGAACGGGGCCCGAGCTGGCAGGCCCTGGACCCTGCGCTCTCACAGTGGGGTTTGCACTGTAGGAGGTGGGGGCCTGAGGCCTGGAGCCACTTCTGAGTGGGCCAGGCAGCTGGGCAAATCCTGCTGCGGGAGGAGGAGGCTCAGCTCCATCCATCTCTGGACCCCGTGGCCTCCCAGTGCTTCCTCAGCTCGAGGGGCCACGTAGAGGCCCTCTACAGAGCGGCCTTGGGACAGCGTCACAGATAATAGACTGACAGGGCTCTGAGAATGAAGGTGGGGGTCTCAGTTACAAGGAGGTTCCGGAAAGAGATTACCAGTGGGATGTAGGTATCATTCAGGGAGCTTGTCCATACAGAGGAGCAATCCTGTGTCTGTTGAATCATCTCTGATTCGGTGAGGGCCAGCTCAGCTCCTGGGAGTGACTGTCTGTTTTATAAACATTCTCTGCTTGCCCCATTCCAGCCTCATGGTTGAAGGTGAATCTCACATTTCGTTGCTGGGCAGCCTCTGGGGGATCTGTGGCAAGCTGAGGCCCTGGTGGAGGCCTGTGGTGGCTGAAGGAGGGGAGAGAGGCCCGGTTTGCTGGCAGGGAGCCGGAGAGAGTGCCTGCCTGTCCCTGAGAGGCGGACGGCAGTGGCGGGAGGGGGACACGGGACAGGAGGAGGCAGGGCTGGGGGAGGGGCAGGCGGCTCTGTCCGCCTCCTCTTCTTCCTCTAGTGGGTACTCCCCTCTCCAGTACACCCCTGGGGCCTGCCCTGGACTTGCCTTGCTGGAAACAGACTCCTCTGATGGAGGGGAGTGCTCGGGGTGTGCAGGACTCTGCCGCGGTGATGGGAATCGCAGTGAGCACACAGAGTCAGGGCGCATCCCTGTGCTTTGTGGTGGCACTTGCCTGGGGAACCTGGACATCCTCACTGGAAGGCTTTCCCGGCTGCAGTCAGGGACAGGAGGTGTGCTGGGGCAGGCGGCACACTCCATGTCTCCAGAGCGAGGCAGGCAGTGAGCGAAGCGGGCCTGTGAGGCTTTGCCTTTGCTCCCCTAGATACAAATGAGCTCTTGATCATTTGAAACACGTAGCCGTCTCAGTCTGTGTGTCTTTCTCCCACTTTTGAGCAAGGAGTGGGGAAAAGGCACGCTTGTCTGCCGTCAGCAGTTATGCAAGGATCATGCTAAGGGGTGCCTTGAGAGTCCGCAGAACTGGGTGGGGCTGGGGGGTGGGCTAGGGAGCATTTGCTCTCTCAAGTGTCAACTGCCATTCAAGACAGCCCCTGGTAGGCAAATGGATATATGGAACCAATGTTGCCAGAACTATTGAAATTTCAGGAGAAGCTGGAAATCCAGATTTTTGTTTAGAATAATCGCATCTTTTAAATGTGGCTTCCAGTTCTTTGGGCCAAATGGGCGCATCCTTGGTCAGACCAGCCCGTGGCCTGCCTTCCTGGGGGGGACACTTACTCCATCCCTCCCACCTCTGCTTTCTGTGTTCTTCCCCCTGTAGTCATAGCTCCTCCTCAGTTCTGCCCTCCTGGCAAAGTTCCCCTCTTGCTGCTCATCCTTACCCCTTACCCACCATGGCCCTTATGATCTGGTCTCTCTGAGCAGCTGGACTATTCATCTCTGCAAGCTAAGTTGTGTTGGAAAGGCAGGGAAGTGAGTGATTATTGGAACCTCTTCTGTGCTCTGCTTGGTGGTGGCTGCTGCTATTAAGCTGCCAAGTCATGTTCCACTCCTCGCAACCCCATGGGCTGCAGCATGCCAGGCTTCTCCGTCTCTCACTGCCTCCCAGAGTTTGCCCAAGTTCATATCAAATGAATTGGTGATGCCATCCAACCAGCTCATTCTCTGTCGCCCTTTCCTCCTGCTCTCAGTCTTTCCCACCATTAGGCTCTTTCCAATCAGTCAGCTCTTCGCATCAGGTGGCCAGAGTACTGGAGCTTCAGCTTCAGCATCAGTCCTTCCAAAGAGCATTCAGGATTGATTTCCTTTAGGATGGACTGGTTTGATCTTGCTGTCCAAGGGACTCTCAGGAGTCTTCTCTAGCACCACGGTTTGAAAGCATCGATTCTGCTGCCCTCTGCCTCCTTTCTTCTTTCTTTTTTCTTCCTTGAGGAGGGAACAGCAAACCACGCCAGTATTCTAGCTGTGAGAACCCCATGAACTGTTTAAAACCGTCTCTTGTTTGGTTCCATTTAATTCTCACGTGGGGTAGTGGAGTCAGTGATGTATCAGGGAGGCTCCAGAGCTGCACAATAGGTCAGTGGGCCTGGGACGGCTCTGAGGTAACAGCTGGCATTAGCTGGGGCACTTTTGCATTCCAAAAGTGCCTGACCCTGCGAGGTGGCACTGCCAGCAGTGGGGTGTTTTGAGCTAGAAGTCTCCACCCAGTCAGCTGGTCAGCACAGCCGTGCTCCAGTCCAGGTGGGCCTGGCCATCCCCAGAGATGTGCTTGGTAGACTCTCTTCTGCCTCAGGACCTGGGGTAACAAGTGTGTACTTGAAAGTCAGGTTCTGGATGCCCTGGGCTTCAACCTTTGGTTGTTTTGTGGACGTCTGTTCAGTGGTTTGAGGCCTGTGACCTGTAGACTCTTACAGCCAACATCTCCTTCTGTCAGGATTCCTCGAGCTACAGAAGTTAAGTGCAAGGCCCAGTCTGGACCTGAGAGAGAAGCAATCCCAATTTTCTGGGCCTGGCTCAGTGCCAGGACCTCTGGGCTGTCGCCCAGCCTCCCTCTCCTGAGGTCACCCACACAGGTGGCTGGGCAGCCAGTGTTGGTGAAGCTGGTGCCCTGAACTCTGCTTCTCAGGGGCTCCTGGCCAGCACGGCGGCGCCCTCGTGTTGGGAACTTGACGCATGTGGGTGCTAGAAGGTACATATCTGGGCTCCCATGCCCAGTCCTCTTTTCATAAGCAAGAAATTGAGGTTCCAGGAGGGAAAACCACTTGCTCACATGTCATTTATATCAGCAAGGTCTCCCCTTTCAGACCAGGGCTGATCTCCACGGGTCCTGATGTGCTCTTTCCTCCAGACACGATGCATTCATTCATTCCTTTGGGTGGGCACCTGCTTGGACCCCCGCTCCCTGACCTCTTCTCCCCGGCGAGTGAGAGTAGCTAGGACTCCATTGGTATGAGCCCTGGTGGGGGGTCTGGACTCACCCAGAGACCAGGACCGTGGTCAGCTGAGCACCACAGCGCTTCCAGCCCAGAGATCCCAACCCACTCCTCCAGGCCCGAGGCAACTTGCAAGTGACCCACAGGAAAGGAACCAAAGGGAATTTCAGCTTCTGGACTCAGACCAGTGCGCGTGTCTCCTTTCCCCAGACGTTGTGGTCCTGCTAGGATCGTATAGCTCTGGACTAAAGACAGCACTGTGCCGACGCTGCCCTGGATGGCACTCTTGGTGTCACTCCCAAGACTCCAGACCAGGGCCTGAGGATCCAAGCCAAGGCTGCATCAAGGCCTGGCCCAAGTGTGAGGGGCATGCGGGCTCCCGGTGCCTGGGCAGGCGCAGTTCCCTGGAGGCACACGGAGCTCCACACCGCCCTCCCCGCCCAGGCCAACGGTTCTCAGCTGACTGCCTGCAGAGCATTCTCTATAAAGTTGAGGGACTCAGTAGGGAGTCTTGGTCCTCTGGTTCTAGGCGCTGTTGTGGCAGATGTGAAGTCTTTGCCTGGAGAGCATTGAGAGAGCCTCCAGGAGTGTGTGTGGGGGAGCTTGGAGCTTGGCAAGGTGCAGGGTGCTGAGTTGCTTTAGGTGTTGGTCCTTCAAGTAACTGTTGAACTCACTTTCCTGGAAACACTGGCTTTGAATGTGCTCTGAGAACAAGAGCATTTTTGGAGTATTGACTGTCTCCTCCTGGAGCGGGTGGCCCTGGAGGAGAAAGAGGCAAGCAAGAGCGGATGCAGAGAGCTAGTCTCAGAGGGCCTGTGCTAGGTGGGGTTCCAGAGCACAGAGCTGTGGGGTGTCGCCGAGCCCTGCCTTCAGCACGAATGGGCGGACTGGCTGAGTGCTGGCAGCTCTTCCACTGTGCCTTAGCACATGCCGGTGTATCTAGATTCTGCTTTTAATTGTTTTTATTAAGGGGGAGTGTGGTCCAGAAAAGATGAAGGGGAACAGGTCTCCCAGCTGCTTTGCAGAGCTTTAGTACCCAGACTGAGAAGTCAGTAGCAGAAAACTCTGGACTATAGTTTTCCTAGGAAATTAGAGGCCCTCACTTTCATTGCACGGAGAGACGTGTTGAGGGTAGGGTCCTGGGGTTCAGAAGCAGCTGGAGAGCTGGGAAAACCAAGATGAGCTGGAAAGGACCCCTGGCTTTGGAAAATGTGCACAGCTCAGAACTGGCACAGCACACCCTGGGCTGGCTTGGTGGACTTGCCCCAGGCCAGGGGCTGAGGGCAGAGGCCGCCTGGCGTCCTGCCCCTGCCACATCCTGGGCTGGGTGGCTCTGCTCTGCTGCCAGGCCCGGAGGCTGGGGGGCTGACCTGGAGCTGGAGCCCTGGGGAGAGCTGTTTGGCAGGCTCAGCGCTGGGGTGTGTGGAAGGGTTTTCATGGGGAGATGTATCCAGATGGATCAGCAAGGCTGCTCAAGCATCAGGAGCCCAGGAAGCGTGAGAGGGGGGTTGGCTCCCTTGAAGGACGGGAGATTATGAGCCCTTTGGGTGGGCCGGTTAAACAGAGAGCCTACACGTGTAGGTGTGGCAGACTAGCCTGCAGCCTCTGCGGGGCAGGCCCCCGGATGGGCCCTGGGCTGAGTCCGGCAGAGGGGCCAGGAGACTCCTCCTTTAACCGACGTGCCTGGCAGCTTTGAGCCAGGGCTCCGGGTGGCTGCCTGGCGAGAACCCTCATGCCTCCATTCTTTGGCCATGTGAATCTTTTGATTTTTATTGAAGTTTATTCATTTATTTTAATTAATCGATATGTCTGTCTGGGCTGGCTCTTGGCAAGCAGGCTCTCTGGCTGTGACTTGTGGACTTCGTCGTCCTGTGACATGTGAGATCTGAAGTTTCCCAACCAGGGATCGAGCCTGTGTCCCCTGCACTGGAAGGCCGATTCTTAACTACCGGCCCGCCAAGGAAGTCCCTAGCCATGTACATCTCGAGTGAAGTACTGGGAATCTCTACCTCTGCTTCCTCATCTGTAAATCTGGGGATCTTGACATTATAGGACTGAATTTATAAGAATAAGTGGGGGGAGCGTGAGTTAGAACATCTGAGGCTTCTAGACCAGTGGGAGGCATGAGTCAACACTGTCATCATTAAGAAGATTCCTCCATTCTCATTTCCAAGTCACTGGGTCCCACTCATATTTCTAAGACCCAATAAAACGTCTTTTCTTCCAAGCTTCTCCTGTTTCTGTGAACTTTATCACTTTCAAGCAGACGTGCTAAGTCGCTTCAGTCGTGTCCGACTCTTTGCGACCCTGTGGACTGTAGCCCGCCAGGTTCCTCTGTCCATGGGACTCTCCAGGCAAGAATACTGGAGTGGGTTGCCATGCCCTCCTCCAGGGGCTCTTCTCAACCCGGGGTTCAAACCTGCTTATATCTTGTGTCTCCTGCACTGGCACGTGGGTTTTTACCACTAGTGCCACATGGGAAGTCCTTATCACTGCTGACATCGCCCGTGTCCTGTAACCCCTATTGTTCTCATTTTTGGCAGTGATGGTGGCTCCTTCCCACCCCTGGTAAGATTTGCAGGTCAGGGCACTCATTCCCTCCCTGCGGTTTCACGCAGCCAGTGATGTGCTTTGTACTCCGGGGTGGTCAGAGAGGGCCCATCCTGGTCAGGCAGGCAGTCAGGGTATTTCTGTATTGGATGTCCCATGGAAACCAGAAAACAAAAAGGCAGCAGGACCCTACCCCATGAAGCCAGGGTTTGTGTAACAGTAATGAGTGTCCAGAGAAAAAGCCTTTGCAACAGAGTTTTCCTGCACTGTCTTAATGGCCAGCCTTGTGTTCACAATTCATTAATGCAGAGGAGGTTATTAATGGTTGAGGGAAGTGCTGGGGTTTGTTCCGGGGAAGTGCTGGCCGCAGGACGGGCCAGTCAGCGGAGGCCCTCTCCCTGGTGTACTTAGCCTGGCTGTATCTAACCTGTGATTCAGAGAGCCGGGTGTGAGGTGGAAACTCCTTACAGCTGCCAAGGGAGAGCTTTCATAATTTAGCCATGGAGCCACTCTCCCCGGCTAGGCGGGGCATCACAGCTGACTGTCCTCAGCAAGATGGGGACAGGAGGGAAGATGGGCCGCCTGTGAGGCAAGGCAGGCCTGTGGGGACGCTCCGTGTCGTCTGTGGACCCCTGGAGTCAGGCCTAAGCTGAGAGAAGCGCAGCAGAGCCGAGGAAGGTCTGACCTCCTCTACGCTCCCCTCTCCACCCGCCCCAGGCGAGGCCTCGGTCCCCGGGGCGGCCCAGGTGGGGAGGAGTCCAGGGGCAGCTGGACCTGGTCCCAGCGGTGTAGCCTGGCTCCACCTTTCCAGGCCCCTCCAGATGCGCGTGTGCAGACATGCAGCGGGCGCTCGGTCGGTGCTGCAGAGCAGCCGTCCTGAGCCTGCAGCACACGTGTCCTGAGCCTGCAGCATGCGTGTCCTGAGCCTGCAGCATGCGTGTGAGGATGAGGCGAGGGGCGAGGGGCGAGGGGCGGGCACCCAGCGCTGGGAAAGGGTCAGGCCGTGCCCTCCTGGGAACAAAGCCCCATAGGTACCCCAGAATGTGCCCTCCCGACTTGGCCCTTGGGCTTCCGAGCCAAGGCAAAGCGTCCAGAGTCTGAGACTGAGAGGGCTTTACTGGCCAATAGGTGTTTCCCCATCAGGGTTAAACTCAGAGCTGGAGGCAGCCTCTTCCTCTTTCAAGCCCCTGGAAATGTTTTTCCCCTAATTCTCTTAAGCACTTTTTTCCTCTGTGTTGTGATTTTTTAAAGAAAAATCACAATCTTAGTAAGCAATTAAAATTACTCTGTTATGAACTATGATAGTCAGGAAAATTCAGAAAACGTGCATTTAGAACTTACTTGATAATTTTAAGCACTCGTGTGCCACCCGCTTCTGGAACTCTGCCTGTGCCCTGGAAGCCCCCGAATCCCACGCCCCGCTCCTCTCATGTCACTTTTCTTCCCCCTAAAAGCAACCATTATGCTGACTGTGATGGTGATGTGGTTTTGCCAGCCGCCTGAGTAGGCATTCTGAAACGCTACCGTCTAGTCTGAACTTTTTTGAATGGTACATGTGTATACATATACATGGAATCACGTGGGATGTGTCTTTCCTGCCTGGTTCCTTTGACTCGGCATGTGTGGGAGATTTATCTGTGTAATAGGTTTAGTTGTCAGTTTTTTTTTGTATTCTCTGTTCATGATCAGATCATCTGTAGATAACGACAATAACATGTCTCTCCCTTTCCAGTCCTTATACAGTCATCCCTGGGTATCCATGGGGATTGGCTCCAGGGTGACCTTCCCCACCGGCCATACTGAAACCTGCCCATCCTCAAGTCCCTTATAGAAAATGTTGTAATATAATGTGTATAGTTGGTCCTTTATATATGAGGGTTTCACATCTCTGTATTCAGCCAGTTGGCGGATTGATTTCGATTGGTTGCTTGAATCTGAGGATATGAAACCTGGGGATACAAAAGGGCAGACTGCACTGATTTCTCTTTCTCTTGCTAGCTGTGCCGGCCAGAACCTCTTGTCACTTTCTCTTTCTCTTGTCTAGCTGTGCCGGCCAGAACCTCTTGTCACTTTCTCTTTCTCTTGCCTAGCTGTGCCGGCCAGAACCTCTTGTCACTTTCTCTTTCTCTTGTCTAGCTGTGCTGGCCAGAACCTCTAGCACAGCATTGAATAGAAGTGGTGAGAATAGGCGTCCTTGCCTTGTTCTTTTTCTTCAGTAACAGCTTTATCAAAATACAATTCACATGCCATGGAATGCATTCATTAAAATGAACAACTCAGTGATTTTTTGTATAGACAAGAGTTGTGAAACTATCACACAATCGACTTTAGAAAATTTTCATCACCCAGACCTATTAGCAGCCAGTCACCATTTCCCCCAGCCCTCCCTGCCCCATGTTACCGCTAATATGTCTGCCTATACAGATTGTGGACATTCTGTTATTGCCGCTGCGGATATTTCACTGAGTGGAATCATATCATACACTAGCTGGTCTTTGGGACTGATCCTGGCTCTATGCCCTTATTCTTGATCTCAGGGGAAAGCTCTCACAACCTCACGAAGGTTTCACCATCGTGTTTGCTGTCTGCCTGTTTATTTTTAACGTACGCTTTATCAAGTTAAGATATTTTTCTCTTGCCCTAGTTTTCTAAGAGTTTTATTTTAATTATTATTTTAAAAAATCATGAATATGAAGGGATGTTTAATTTCATGGAATACTTTTTCCTGCTGCTGTTGAGACAACCATAGGGTTTTTCTTTCTCAAATATTAATACAGTAAATTGCATTGGTTGATTGTTTAATGTTAAGCCAATTGTGCGTTCCTGGAATTAACCCAGATTAGAGGTGACATATTATTCTTTTTATATATTGATGGACTGGCTGATAGTCTGCCTAGGGCTTTTTTGTCTATGATCCTGAAGAAATTGTCTTGTAAATTTGTTTCCCTGATAATCTCTATTCCGAGTTTCAGCGCTGTTTTACTTTACCCCCCAGCTGAATATAATAAAAGCGGCAGAGGGCTGCCGGCTGTTTTATTGTCTCTCTCAATTCCAAGCACGGGCTGGGCTCAGCCGGATGGTTCTGTTGCTGCTTTTGCCTAGAGTGTCTCGTGAGATTGCATTCAAATGGTGGCTGGGGCTGATACAGGATGGCAAGGCTTCTGTGCCTGGTGCCCTGGCAGGGGTGCTGAGAGTGCCCTGTCTCTCTCTCTCTTTGCTGGGAGTTGGATGGGGGTTGGATCCTGAGATTATAAAAGCAGAAGATGCCAGGTCTTGTTAAGACTTACATTCAGAACAGGCACAGTGTTACTTCTGCTGAATTCTATTGATGGAGCTGCTCACAGAGCCAGCTCAGACGCACGTGGAGGGAACTGCACACAGGTGTGAACACTGGGAGCGTGGCTCATCGAAGGCCCTCTGCAGAGACTGACTGCACAGGTATTGAGGATACTCTGGCCTTGTGACGCGAGTTGGGGTTTAAAAGATATTTATTTATTTATTTGGCCTCACCAGGTTTTAGTTGCAGCAAGTGGGAATTTAGTTGTGGAGGGTGGGATCTAGTTCTCTGACCAGGGATCAAACCTGGGCCCCTGCATTGGGAGTGCGAAGCCTCAGCCAGTGGACCTCCAGGGAAGTCCTGAGAGGTTTGTTTTGGCCTCACCTAACTTCCCAGTCCTGACTGTCCTGAGGGGTTCCCAGTGCTGACTGTCCTGAGGGGTTCCCAGTGCTGACTGTCCTGGGAGGTTTGTTTTTGGACTCACCTGACTTCCCAGTGCTGACTGTCCTGAGAGGTTCCCAGTGCTGACTGTCATGGGAGGTTCCCAGTGCTGACTGTCCTGAGAGGTCTGTTTGCTCTGGCCTCCCCTGCCTTCCCGACTGTAAGTGCTTGAAGGGTACTGTCCTTATTGGACTCACCTCTAGGTCCTTCCGAGGCATTCACCTCTGCCCTTAACACAGAGGCTGGTGCGGAGTAGAAGGTAGTGGAATCTGACTAGGGCAGAGGATCCCACTTCCTGCAGAGCTGACTGCACAATGGGAGGGCTCCCGGCCTAAGACCCTCAGTGTGTGCAGCTTCAGGAAAGCAGCGCAGCCTTGCAGGGCCCCTGGCTTATTTCCGAAGGCGCAGGTGTAGGGCGCTCGAGGGCTAGAACATGGTCTGTCCTCGTGGGGATGTGGTTGGGTCAGCCCTAGCTCCTCTGTGCCTAGCTGATGTCAGGAAGACAGGGGTGGAGAACACCAGCGCTTAACATTTGGAAGGAATCTCCTTGATGAGTATGTTACCCTCACTTCTCCAGGATACAGTGGGAGAAACTGAGGCTCAGAGGTGGATAGGACTGCCCAAGGTCACACAGTGTGTCTGCCAGAGGTAAGACAAGCCAGGGACCCAAGCGTCCCATTGTCCAGTCCCCACACCCCATATTGATTCTGTTCCTTTTACAGGCCCCTGCTGTCATTCTCTGGCTTTAAAAACAGCAACTCACTTTCCAGAAGCCATTTCCTATGGGTGCTGATGGGTTTGCCCTTCCTGCTAATCAATGGGGCCCTGGAGTGCAGAGCTGAGCAGAGGTCCTGGCTTATGCCCAGAGGCAGCAGGGGTGCAGGCTGCCCACTCTGGGGGCTGCTGGAAGGAGGGATGTGGCGCTCACTGGCATCAGACCACCTAGAGTGTTTCTCCCTGTTGCTCCCCTGCTGAGCAGGGTTCTGGGCTCTGGGTGCTGTCATTTGCTTGCCCCCTCAAAGGCATCCAAGCAGAAACGGGACGTTGGTCCTGGCCCCAGACCGGGTCACAGTGCAAGGAATGGTTGGCTGAGCTGACTCCCATCAGGGAACATTTGCTGAGTGAATAAACAGATGTCGGGACAGTGCGTGCACACGTGGGGTTGACAGGAAGGGACTCTACTCCCCCAGGGTAGGGGTTTCCCTTGTAGTGCAGTTGGTAAAGAACCTGCCTGCAGTGCAGGAGACCTGGGTTCGATTCCTGGGTCAGGAAGGTCCCCTGGAGAAAGAAATGGGTCCCCACTTCAGTACTCTTACCTGGAGAACCCCATGGACAGAGGAGCCGGCAGGCTACAGTCCATGGGGTCACAAGACTCAGACACAACTGAGCGACTAAACTACCCCAGGGCAACCTGCCAAATGAGCCTGGGGATTTTGGCATTAATCAGGCTGGGTAGCTTTGTGGTGACCATGGTTTTTCTTTTCATGGGGTATTGAGGCAGATTAGGACCTGGGAGATGGCAACTTTGAGGAATCAAAATATGCTTCCTAGATCAGGAAAGACAGACTTCCCCTTCCTTCCTCCCTCCCCCAAATATAATCAAGTGTTTGCTTTGTATCCAGAATGGACATTTTAGCTCTAGAATCAGGGCTGTGGGGTGAGGATAGATGAAGGCTCTTACCCTGCAAGTTTGGGAGGTGAAATAAACACAACTCCTGTTAAAGAGGCAATAAAAGCCGTAACAGAGAGATGGGAGAAAGCCGTTTGGGAGTTCCGTGATAGAAGTCACCTGGGAGTGAATTGGACCCTATTGTATATGTGATTATTGGTGAACGCGCTTAGCCACGGCGCGTGAAAAATCTCTGCTTAAATTTATAGGCGTCTGCCAACACTGTTACCCCAACACTCCTAACAAACTGTAAGGAACTGGTATTAGGAATCACAGAACATGTTTATTCTACTTTGCCATGAAGCAAAAAAGAAATGAACCATATGTATATGAAAAGTTTCATAAATCGACTCATGCACTTACTTGCTCAATATTCTTACCCTTAACATGAACATTTAGCAAAAAATCGGTGTGCAACAGCTCGGCTTGTAACCGAAACGGTCGTTCTCGTGGCTTTGTATGATGAGAATGTGCTATTGGCAGAGACGAGACAGAACTAACTTAATCTTTCCTGTCAGTCTCTATAGTAGATCAATTAAACTGCAGAGGAGATCAAATACTTCAGACTGTATTTATTACATTAAGTATTTATGTTCAGGCCAAGCCTTTAAAGCATGATGTCATATAGGAATGTAGGCCGATTAAATCAATTCAGCAGAATTTGCTGTAACTTAATGGAAATCTAATTGTGCGTTTAATTTAGTGTCCAGGAGGTAGTAAGTTCTCCAAACAAAATAATTCTCAGTCTGCATTTGGGGAGCAGGAGGCTCTTGCACAGGCCTGGGTGATGGCACCTGTGGTAGGTGAGAGGGAAGAAGTCCCGGCCTTGTAGGGGCTGTGCTGGCTGCCAGGTTGGGTTGCATCCATGCAAGGGATCGCTGACTTCGATCCCCACCAAACAGGAAATCGATGAAATGTTCCTGGTGGGTCCTCCGCGGCCAGTCTTCAGCTCCACGTTTGCCAGTCAATAGCTCCAGTGCAGACTGAGGCCATTAGCAGTCATGGAGTCTCAGCTGGGTGCTGAGGACACAGTTCTTACTCCTTAGAAAGCTCGGTGGAACTCTTTTCTAAAGGAGAACATCTCTCCAATCATCTGAATGAAAGGAGATGGGAAATCGCGAGTCACGAGAAAGTCACGTACTATGAGAGTAATGCTTGGTCAGTTTAGAAAAAGCGGAAAATACAACAAAGCACAAAGGAAAATATAAAGCTTATTCATAATCTCAGCATCCAGAATCAGCCATGATGAATATTTGTTATTGGTACATTTGTTTTCTTCCCGTTTATAAATATGTATCTCCAATAAATTTATGTATTTTAAAACTTATTTAGCATTAAAAAATCAAATGTTTAAATTTATAAATATTTTCTATTTCTAAACAGTATTCTTTACTATGCATACCTGTGACCCTATGTTGACATGGTGCATATACACATATGTACTGTGGCTATGTGTATGTCTTGTGTGTATACAGATATGTATACACACACACACACACAAAATGGAATAATTTTGACTTACTGTTTTTTAACCTACTTTTAAAATTTAATATTTTACTATTACTATAATTTTGCACCAAATATCCTCTTAAAGTATAATTTTGTCATAGCTTTAGTGCATTCAATAAAGGGATTATAACTTATTCAGTCAATTCTCTAGAGTTGGGTGGTTAGTTTCTTCATAATTTTTGTTGCTATCTGCCACAGGAATGACTTCCTTGTAACTAATTTAATTTTTAGATCACTCCTGAATTTAGCTTTTTGACAGATAAAAAACAAAAGAAAACTAGAGCCCCAAGTGTGGAAATCCAGACATTAAAAGGTGAGACTTTTAAAGTCTGTTGGCTCACTCCTCAAGATTCCGTTGACAGAATAAATCATTCTACTTTTCGCTCTGAGGGGACGGGCTCCTCAAGGAAGCCGCCCAGCTGTGGAACAGTCGGGACTGTGTGAGGCAGGGTGAGGGATGCTCACAGCACAGCCCGCATCTTGGGGAGGATCCCACTGTCCATCCTGTGTGTCCTCCCGGGCACGCGCAGAGCAGTCTCGCTCCTCGCAGGTCACTGAGCTGAACTGGCACCTGCAGCAAGCTGCGCGCTGTGACTTCCTCTTGCCCTTTAGTTTGTGTGTGGTCATGGAAATAACAGCTGGGGAGGACTTGGTACTAGGCGCTTTATAGAGGTGGATATGTCACCTCTTCTCATAGATGAGGAAGCTGGAGCTTGGAAAGACGCTGTGAGGTCCCGTGGCCAGCTAGCGGGCTCTGTGAGGTCCCGTGACCAGCTAGCGGGCGCTGTGAGGTCCCGTGACCAGCTAGCGGTGGAGCCCGGAGCCAACTTCAAAGCCCATCTCCTCCTCCTCTGCAGGCTGCGTCTGGCTGTCAGAGCCCAGAGCTGTCCTGCCGCCATGCTCATTTCAGAGGATGCTGATGATTATGACTCGGTTTTGGCGTAGACATTTGCCAAAGTATCTGCTGCCACAGATAGTAAAGAGGAGGACAGTCTCTTTCATGGCTGACTCCATGTCACCCCATCACTAGCAGACACAGACTTGGTGTGGTTTCCAGAGCCCTTGCAAACATCGTCCCTTGCGGTGGTTCCTGTGGCCAGGGACCGACAGCTTCAGGCCATTCTAAAGCTTGCCGCTTGGCTTGCCTTGTACCAAATGGCTCCAGGTTACCATGCATGTTGAGTGTTTTGGCCGTTTTATAAATGTTTTGTCTTTTATCTCAGTATTACCCTCAATGTTTCTGCTATTAACAGTCTCATTGCTTTCTAGCTTGTGGCAGCCTTGTAAGACAGAACAGTGATGTTAGCCATGCATGTGGAAGCCTCTAAGTATGTGGTGGGGGCCTTGAGCCTGTCTTTTGTGGGCAAAATGCATGTGTTTGGAGTCTGGGCTTTCCCTTGGTGACCATGGGCTCATCTGCTGCCTTGAGCACTGCGAAGGGCGCATTCTTACTCTGCTATTTCTGTTGCTCGCAGCGCTCCAGGCTGATGGAGCTGTTGGGCAGGAGAGCACTTGGAGAAATCTCATATTGCTGCTGGTTCTGTGAAATCATGGAGAAACCTAGAGTTAGGTCTAAAAGGATCCTATTTGTAGAAATCATTTTTCCCCCTGTGTTAAAAAATGGTTATGGGAATTAAGGGAGATGCCGGTCTTTGGACAATCTAAGTTCAATTGAAATCAGTTGAAATTCTGCAAGCATGTTTAAGTTGGAAGGAAGACATAGCTTTATAATTCATAGCCCATTCTGAAACCACTCATTTTTTGTTGAAATGGATTTAAAAATGTGTCTGTTAGCCCATAGTGTGCATGAAGATTCTCTACAGCATCTCGCCAAGGGGCTTCAGGGTCCCCTGACCAGAAACCCATCACTCTCAGAGAGAGACCACCATACACACCGATGGAAAAGAAGAGAAACCCCCTTTCTCTCCCTCCATCCGCTGCTGCTGCTCTGCCCTAAACCAGGGAGAGGCAGTTTCCTCCTGTCCACTGTGCCTAAAAGGCCCCCGTTCTTTCACTTTTCACTGCTCCCTGCGACTCCCTCCCTCTGCCCTAAACCAGGGAGAGACAGTTTCCTCCTGTCCACTGTGCCTAAAAGGCCCCTGTTCTTTCACTTTTCACTGCTCCCTGCGACTCCCTCCCTCTGCCCTAAACCAGGGAGAGGCAGTTTCCTCTTATCCACTGTGCCTAAAAGGCCCCCGTTCTTTCGCTTTTCACTGCTCCCTGTGACTCCCTCCCTCTGCCCTAAACCAGGGAAGGCAGTTTCCTCCTATCCACTGTGCCTAAAAGGCCCCCGTTCTTTCACTTTTCACTGCTCCCTGCGACTCCCTCCCTCTGGCCTGATGGTCTGACTGTGACTTCACCCTCCTCTTTTCTGCAGGTTCTGCCTCTGTTAAGGCAACCCACAACCACACCGTGTCACAGTGACCTTCCTGGGCAGCCATACTGACCACACGCTCTGCTGCTGAGACACACCCCCCTCTGGACAGTTGGGTCTTTGGGCACAGATCATAGACTCTCCCCATTTCCCTGATAAATATCACTGAATTAGATTCGTTTCTGTGTTTGCCTTCGAGCGTGTCTGTTGGTTCAGATGGCCTCTCTTGGTCTTGTCTGTATCTGCCTTCTGTATCGGCATGTCTTCTGTGTTCTCATCCAGGGAGGGCAGGGCAGAGCAGAGAGGAGGTGAGTCCCAGTGGTTCACTGTTTCCAGCATTCCGCCATGTGGCTTTCAGACATTTATGTCTCTGCCAAAGAGCATCCCTTGTGGCTCAGCTGGTAAAGACTCAGCCTGCAATGAGGGAGACCTGGGTTTGATCCCTGGATTGGGAAGATCCCCTGGAGAAGGGAAAGGCTACCCACTCCGGTATTCTGGCCTGGAGAATTCCATGGACTGTATAGTCCATGGGGTCGCAAAGAGTCGGACAAGACTGAGCGACTTTCACTTCACCAAGAGCATCGCCCCCCTTTGACAGACAGTCAGCTGCTCTTCAGACTTGGGGTGTTAAAGAGGAAACAGGGAGACATCCGTGACATTCATGCCAAAGACTTTTGTTGGCCTGGGTACATCTCTCAGGGTCTGATGTCCTGCTTTGGGAATCCCCACCTGACCAGTACTGTGTCGTCAAGGGACAGAGAAAGGACTCAAGGGAGGCGTGCATACCTCATGATGCTTCCTCGGCCAGAGGTGTGGGGGGTTGAGGGTGCTGCTCATGGGTATGTGTGGGGGTGGCCTGGGACACTGGGGGTCCTCACCCACTGGAGAGGCAATGAGTCCCGTCTTGAGCGGTCATCATCTTCTCGAGGACCTTGACCTCATTTTCCCTCGGCTCTTACAGTTTTGTTTTGAAGAATTTATTTTTAATTGTGGTGAAATACACATATGATAAAATTTCTATCTTAGCCATGGCTAAGTGCGTAGTTCAGAAGTGTTAAACATGTCCTCATTATTGTACAGCCTTCATCACCATCCGTCTACAGAACTCTGTCATCTTTCCAAAGTGAACTGTGTACCTATTTCACCCCCCCCACTCCCCTCCCCTCAGCCTCTGGCAACCACCATTCTACTTCCTGTCTCTATGCATGTGACTGTACTAGGTGCCTCGTACAAATGGAATCAACCAGAATCTGTGCTCCTTCTGACTGTCCTAGTTCACTTAGTCTAATGTCCTTGAGGTTCATCCATGTTGTCGCCTCTGTTGGAATTTCCTTTTTGGTTTTTAAAGGCTGTATGCATAGCCCTCAGAGTTCATAAGCAGAGTCTCCCAGAGTCGTTGCGTTCATCTGATCCTCAGTTTCCCTGTGTCTAGTGTTGGGGGTAAAGTAGGCAAGCTGCATAGACTCTCTCCCTCCCTCCAGTCCATGAATTAACTTACACCTTCCACCTCTGAATCTGGGTTTTGTGGGCCGGGAACGTAGTTATCAGTGACTTTTGCGGGGACTTGCCTGTTGCAGGCGTGAACCAGCAGGCGTAGACTGTGGACCCAGGAGGCTGCGTCTTGTCCAGGGGGCACTTCTTCATCTTGCAGGCGATGTGCTCATCACTGAGGCATAGCCTAATTAACGCCCTCCCTGATGTTATCTCAGAGTAAGGCCTTGCTGGGGACGAGAACCAGCAAGAGAACACGTATGCTGAGCCTGCCCCTCTGGGGCTTGTCTGACATGGGGTTGGCTGCCCAGGCCTGGGTCTGGGGACTGTGGCCCCTTCAGGGTCCCCTACAGACTACAGCCCCAGTCAAGCTCCCCTCAGACCCCCAGCCCCTCGTGGCCCCTCCCCAGATGTGCTGAGGGTGGGAGTCTA
>SJXQ01006381.1:156955-260586 GCA_006408695.1 Aepyceros melampus
ATGTTTTTAAAGGAAATGCATAGATGTAGAAAAATGAGAAAAGTTCTCAGCAGGCACAGAAAGGAGAACCATCAGCATTTCCACTGCTGAGAGGGCTCGCTGCACCTGTCTTCTGTCCTCTTCCCGCCTGGCCCCCCTTGGGAGGGATCCGGAGGTGAGGAAGGCCCCCGCTGCTGCGGGAGTCCCGGCCCCCGGGGTGACCCCTGGGCTCGGGGCACAGGCGCTGTCCTCGCCCCAGGCCGCGACCCCCTGGCTCGGGAGGCCAAGACGGCTGTCAGTACGTGGCTGCCTGTGCGCACGCTGGGAGAAGCAGGACCAGCAGGGTGTGGAATCTGAACGCTTTAGCTTTGTGTGCTTCTTTCTGTCACTGGAAATGCAACCAGGCGAAAGCCAGCTAGGGGTGCGGGTTGTGGAACGGGCTCTCGGAGTTCCATGTGTAAACTGGGCGCTTGCGATTCCTCTCACGCTCATCTTGCCATCTGCTGCCCGCTGCGTCGGCCCCTCCATCAAAGTTGAGGCAGAAGTGACGGCTGCATTTTAACCTCCTATTACACTCGAGGAGAAGGGGACCATCTGCGGGAGAAGGCCCCCTTCTGTAATAAAGTGTGTTGCTGCTGCTACTGCTAAGTCACTTCAGTCGTGCCTGACTCTGTGTGACCCCATAGACGGCAGCCCACCAGGCTCCCCCGTCCCTGGAATTCTCCAGGCAAGAACACTGGAGTGGGTTGTCATTTCCTTCTCCAATGCAGGAAAGTGAAAAGTGAAAGGGAAGTCGCTCAGTCGTGTCCGACTCCTAGCGACCCCATGGACTGCAGCCCACCAGGCTCCTCCATCCATGGGATTTTCCAGGCAAGAGTACTGGAGTGGGGTGCCATTGCCTTCTCCGAATAAACTATGTGGACCTGGGCAATTCCTGGAGCCTTGTTTCCTTCTTGGAGTGTGGGGCTGAGTGATGCCCTCCCCTCAGGGTGGCTGAATGAAGACAAGCAACCACAGTGGGTGCTGGAAGGGTGAGTGTCCTTTTGCTTCTGAGCGGGCTTGGAGAGGAAGAGAAAGATGCCCAAATGTGCTTCCGGGGAGAGAAAGAAGCCTGACTCCAGTGCAGGGAAGCCTGTCCCTGGGAAAGGAGGTTGGCATGCCCCAGCTGCAGGCATGGTTGATGCTGCTGAGGCTGCTTCCTGAAGGCTTATCCCACAAGTGGGTGCCAGGCCTGGGTGGCCCTCCCTGTCTCCCTTCTGCCTGCCACAGCTGTTTCTCAAGGGCCTGGCCCGTCCCAGGGCTGTGCTAAGGGCTGGGGACAGAGTGGTGATTTAGGCCCCCTTGGGGGTGTGTGGGGCAGACAGACCACAAACCAGTCACAAACCATTAGTGACCCACCTACAGTTTGTGGCCGGTGCCGTGAAGACATGAGCATGAGGCTCTGATGGAGAATATAACCCGGGAACCTGCTTTGGATGGGAGGTCCCAAGGGGCTCCCTGAGGCCATGATGGTCAAATGGAGCCCTGAAAAGAGACAGGAACCCCGAGTCAGAGGAGAGATCTCTTCACTCCCAGGCAGAGCCCGATGAAGGGTCCAAGGTAGGGGAAGGAGTGTGTCCTCTCCAGACAGAGGGACATAGTTGTTAAGGCACCAGTCCTCTGCCTAGTGGAGAAGGCGATGGCACCCACTCCAGTGCTCTCGCCTGGAGAATCCCATGGACGGAGGAGCCTGGTGGGCTGCAGTCCATGGGGTCGCTAGGAGTCGGACACGACTGAGCGACTTCACTTTCACTTTTCACTTTCATGCATTGGAGAAGGAAATGGCAGCCCACTCCAGTGTTCTTGCCTGGAGAATCCCAGGGACGGAGGAGCCTGGCGGGCTGCCGTCTATGGGGTCGCACAGAGTCGGGACTGAAGCGACTCAGCAGCAGCAGCAGCCGCCTCTGCCTAGTGTGAGGT
Organism: Aepyceros melampus; assembly: GCA_006408695.1. Classification (NCBI taxonomy): domain Eukaryota; kingdom Metazoa; phylum Chordata; class Mammalia; order Artiodactyla; family Bovidae; genus Aepyceros; species Aepyceros melampus. Next base: position 158,894 of record SJXQ01006381.1, read on the forward strand.
CCAGCTCTGCCACTTGTTATTTCACATGTTTCCTCATCTGCAAAAGGGCGTAGAGCCAAAGCTGAGGTGCGCAAAGTCACAAGCGCTAGAACTGTGGTGTTGGCTCGTGCGAAGGCTTTTGCTCCGGGAAGCACCACTCCTGTGCGGGGCTCCCCGTGATGGTGGTTTGAACATCTGAGAGGAAGTGTGGGTAGCACGTGACAAGGATGAGGTGAGGGCAGTAGGGGCCCCAGCACTCAACGTCTTGAAGACCACAGGGAGGAATTTCGATTCATTCAACAGATAAGGATTTTGGTCCAAAACTACTCGCTATCTGCAATGCTACTTCTTCCAAAGCTGGTGAGCACTTTTAGAGGAGCCAAGGGTGGGTGGTCCTAGGGGGGCTGGCTTTGCTGCCCCTCCCGGGCTCAGGGCTCAGGGACAGGCACTGACTCCCGTGTCCTTGGCAGGGCCTCAGCGCACCATCTCCTGCTCCCCTGATGGACAGTCTCTGGAGCTGTCCCAGACTGGCTGGGGCAGAGGCTGTGGAGATACTCGATGCTCGTCTCCTGCAAGAAACACACGTGGTGGGTGGGGGGCACCATTTGACCTGTCCAGAAGCGCAGGAAATCTCTCAAATCATGTCATGCCAGCAGCTGAGTCCACCCACCCAGCCTGCATGCAGGTCTGTGTGTCTGCTGCCCCCACGCCTGCCCTTGTCGGGGTGCCAGCCTGGTTCAGCTCTGTTTGCAGAGCTTGGATGGACATTAGGACCTCAGGATTCCATGGCTAGACTCTCCATGTCCTCCTACACACACACACACACACACACACGTACACCCCTTTCTCTCTGTTGGTCCCCATCTTAGAAATGGCACCTCCATTCATTCATTCAAACCCAGGTGTCATCTGTGGATTCTTTTTTCCATCACCCTCCACCTACAGTCTGTGAGCACTGTGCATGGGCGTGCACCGTGAGCATAAATCCAGAGCCTGGCCATCTCTCGCCGCCTCCCCTCTGGCCACCTTGAGCTGAGGCCGCCATCCGCTGGGGCTGTATCATCACAGTAGCCTCCCCATCCTCTCCTCGAGGAAGTTACGCTCCAGACACTTGACTCAAGTCTGCTGAAGCTTCCTCCCGCTGCGTCCTGCCTGGCCCTGGGGGCTCCTAGACTCCTTGGCCGCCTCCTCCCCGGCAGCCCCTGGCTTTGGTCTCTCTGAGTGCCCGCTGCAGGTGGCTTCTGCCCCCACTTCAGTGCCCCTGCTCTTGTCTTCTCCCCTGCTGCCGCGTTCTCTCCTGGGTGTGCCTGTCCCTGTTTCTTTGACACTGCACTCAGCTATTACCAAGCATCACACTCCGTTCACGTTTTAAACAGCTCTCGCCACTGCCTGCCCTCACGTGGAGAAGCCTGGGCTGCACTGTGCCTTTGCCCTGGAACTGTGCTCCATGAGGCCGGCGCTCTCGCTGCCTTATTCCTGCTGAGTGGTCACCAGGGCCACGAACGGCACCAGGCGCTCAGGAGACAGCCACTGGATGGTGCCCAGTCGAGGGTGACCCGTGAAAAGAAAGGTCTCCTCCGGGCCCCGGCCCTGGAGAGCTTCATGCAGTGCTGGCCGGCAGCCTCGGGGCCAGACAATTGTTCCAAAGCCCCATTCCACACACTGAGCCTGTACTGAGTCCTTTCCAAACCGAGGCCTCAGAACTTCTCAAACTTTGGTTCACGGTGCCCTGAGTGTCCCTTGAACCTCAGTTTAATGTTTCTTGTCTCTCTTGGGCTGTAAAAAAGACCTACAGTTCTGTTCATTAGATGGTTAGGTCTAAGCAACTCACTGTTTCTGTCCCCAAAGCTTAGTAGTCATTTGAAAATAACATATGTAAATTGAATGAAAAATAATCCTTTTCTTTTATTCTTAAAGAGCTACCATTACTTTCTAATGGGAAGCACATCAGTGAGCTCTGCGTGACCTCTCTAAGCTTGGAATCACGTTGGATGCCATCGCTCCTCATTTGTTGCGTGTGGATTATTTGTGTGGTGTTTGCAAAATCTGGCTTCATGAAAATATGACATTCTTGAAAGGAGTGCAGCGAGGCCTCCTGCTGAAGCCGTGAGCTGCCTTGTGCGGCAGCTTGCATGGCATCTGATAGACGTGGCGGCTTCCGCCTGCCCTTGAAAAGTCAGAGTGTCCTTGCAGGGCCCTTGTGAGTTCTTGGGGATGCTTTGGCACTTAGTCTGGAGAGTGTGGCATTACTTCACTGGATCCTCATAATGATCCTGTGAGGTGGGGATCGTTTCATTTCATAGAAGGACAAGCCCAGGCTCAGAGAAGTCAAGATACCTTAGCCTTACCAGCCTGTTGGTAAGGGAACCGAGACGGGTCGGTTCTCCCTGATGCTCTGGGGGTAGTCCCTTGTCCTACCAATTGGATTCTTGAGTTGTGCATCTTTGGGGTCCCGAGCTCTTGTCAGCTCTCCCTAAAGTGTTTGGAAATAAACAGCATCAATCAACCCCTTGCCCCCAACCCTAAGTCTGAGAGACTGGAATGTGGATAGTGATGCAGCCTGTTGTTTCTCCTTCTTCCAGGGGGGCCCCTGTGCTCGTGCTGTGTCCCCGACCCCATGGGGCTTTCCTTCCTCCCCACCTACGGCTGCCAGACGAACCGCACGGCCAGCGTGGCCGCCCTGCGCATGAAGGCGCGTGAGCACTCGGAGGCGGTCCTGCAGTCGGCCAACCTCCTGCCGTCCACCAGCAACAGCCCCAGCCCCGTGGCCAAGCCAGCGCCCCCCGACGGCAGCCAGGACAAGACCCCGCCCAGCAAGGAGCAGAGCGAGCGCGAGAAGAGCGTATGAGGGGCCCGAGGGGCCAGGCCCGCCGCGCCCTCCCCGCTTGCTTCTCCCAGCCTCGGCCCCCACGGAAAACTCTCCCAAGAGCGAGGAAGAACCTGCTGCCCTGGGCCTCCTCTCAGACTCAGGAAAGGAAGGGAGAACCACAGCTCCCCCAGTGAATGGAGAGTGCCTCTGGAGTCCCCGCCGTGGGGCTGTTCTGTCTCAGCTTCTTCGGTGCCAGGCCCCGACGGTACTCGTGGGTACCAGAGTCTGCTCTGTGGTGAGACCCCTGGGGTTTCCATCTTAGCCCAGAAGTCTGGAGAGAAGGCGAGTTTTTCACCCCTTCACTTACCTGTCCCTCTCCTGGGCCCCTCTGGAGGTCTTATCAACCCAAAGAACTGTGGCATGGGTCGTCTTTGAGAGATGCCCAGGGCTCAGTCTTATGTTATGAAATGGGACTGTCCACCTGACGTTGAGAACCAGGCAATTGCTGAGATCCCAACCAGCTCTGTCCCTTCCAGCAAAACGAGCAGCAGTGCCCTCTTCTCCCATGCTGGCTGTGGGCTTGGTTGGGTTAGAAGGTGAGAAGATATGGAGTAGGGAGGTGCCAGCAGGACAGAGCCTGCCCCGGGGGGACGTGGTAGCTCTGCCACTGGGCACTGCTGGCCAACCACACGGGCCGTCAGCTCCAAGAACTGGCGCTGCCATCTTAACACTGAAGGCCCAGAGCGAGTGTGGGCCCCGGGGCAGCAGCACTGCCTGCAGCCCCTGCCTCTCTGGACTAGACCTCTGGATTGGTGGGACACCGACCGTCTGGAAAGCAGTGCTCTGGCCCAGGAGACGCAAGAGGCCTCAGAGGAGGACGAAGCCTCGGGAAGGCCTCTGAACGGTGCGAGCCTGGACGCACTGCGGGTCTGCGGGTCTCTGGCACATGGAAGGGGCTCCCTTTCTTCTTCTTCTTCTTTTTTTTTTAAATGGAAGGGAAAAGAAGTAGGAAACGAAACAAGAATGGCGTATATGCAGAAGCGGAGCGTGGGGAAGACGGCTTCCTTTTGGTGTGCAGAGAATTAATTCCAAAGGGCCAAATTTCCTAGAAGTTTCCATTTTGGTTGGGTGTGTCCGTCTTTTCTTGTGTGGATAGTGAACTTGAAGAGATCGAAGGGGAAATGTGCAATAGCCTGGGTTCTGTCACTCCCTGGCAGGGATATCTGTTCCCAGAAAGGGTGCAGCCTCTGATGGCCTGCTGACGGTGTTTCCATGCAAACCATTGTTGCTTTCATGCTTGTTTTCCTTTCAGTTATTATAATCAAAGGTTCTACCTTCAGATCACCCTGCTCCCTTTTTTACCTTCCCCTCCAGAAGCCCCCCAAATAATACTCTTAATGTATTGTGCCTCGTTCTCTGATTACCGCAAAGCGTTTGATAAAATACACTGTCTCCTTAAAAAAAAAAAAAATCAAGTCCTTCCTGCTGTATTTTGCTTGTTGAGTACAAAGATGAAACGATTTGCCAAAAAGTGGCAAAGTCGCTTCCGTTTCTCTGTAATTACGAATGCTCTGTTGAACGATGTAAGCTCAAGCCCTTATGTACACTAACTCTTCAATCTAATTGTTTGATTAAACTCGTATTTCCTCCAGAAAGGTACATAATAAGTGAACTGTTGAGCAAATTAAGAATACTTAACAGCATTGCATCTGAAAAGTAGTTACGCTGATTAAATTTTGTGTCCTTGAGGACTTTCAGGAAATTACTTTTGATCGTCAATAACACAATTAAGTAAACTACACACACATTAGCATGAATAATTGATAAGAAATTATGTATTACCACGAAGCACTGATTTAATAATTCATGATGCGACACTCTAGTGACTGTGCAAAACTGGGTAACATCGAAAAGTCTGCCTGATATTACTGAAAGAAAGGAGAAAAAAAAGCACCAAGCCTCTGCAGAGACGTGGAGTCCTTAGTTCTGTTGTACAAAGGCGAAAATCACCTTGCATGCTGTAGTTTCTGTTTGTTTAAATACCTGAATAAATTTAGAAGAGTTAAAAAGAAAGATATAAAGCACTCAGGTCCTCTCTTTGTTTCTCCTAGCCTCCCCGGCTGCAGGCCTGGGCAGGGCGAGCTTCTCCACTTTGGCCAGCTTGCAAATGGAGTCCTTCCGAAGCTTCCAGGGGAGGGCTTAGAGGCCTTGGCTCTGGAAACTTTTAGCAGATTCTGGGACAAGACAGGCCTCTGTATAGGCCAGAACTTCCCTGGTTCCGGTGTCCTGAGACAGACGAATGGATGGTTGGCGGACACGGCCTCACTGGATGCCCTTGCTGGCCATCCTTGGTGAGAACTGTCCTTTGGGGCAGCGAGAACAGCCGTCGACGGAGCCCTGTTGTTGGTTAGTCGCTCAGTCATGTCTGACTCTTGCGACCCCAGGTACTGTAGCCTGCCAGACTCCTCGGTCCATGGCATTCTCCAGGCGAGAGTACCCCACTGCAGCGGGTCTGCATTGCCACCCAGGAACACTGGAACCCCCGTAGGTTGTCCCATCTGCAGGGTTTCATAATGTCACTCTAGAAAGGAAGCTGGGCTCACGCTGGGAGGGAGGTGCAGCCCCTGGGGCTGAGTGACTGATTGATTATTATTGTCTGTCTGTTGGCTGAAGCCCTCGGAAGCTCTTCCTCGTTGCGCTCTGGGTTATGGGAGAGGAATCTGGAGGCGCAATGGGGTCAGGGGCCCAGTCTTGTTGGGGGTGCTGACCTGTGGGCACCTGAGCACCAGCAGGAGTGACAAGGAATCCGAGGTGGGTGCCCGGGAAGGACACTGGCTCCTGGGGCTCAGGGCTCCCTTCTCCATCTCTCAGATTTAGTGCCTGATTTAGGAATACCCAGTGTTCGGTCTCTCAATTGGGTAGAAGGATCCCCCTTAATAAGTAATTTCCCTTTATTAAGACTCTGCCACTCTCTCATTGCCTGGGAACTTTACAGAGCTTAGTTCATTTAATCTCACAGCTCACAAGGTAAACATTACCACTCCATTTCACAGATAGGGAAACTGAGGCAGAGGAAGGTTGGGCAACTTCTCCACAGTTGCATGGATGGTAGCCTTCAGTGGGAAGAGGGAGAGCTTGGCCTCATTGCCTGTCACCCAGAGAGGGCTGAATACATGAGTTCACGAGAATAACTGGGCTCAGTCTTTGGACCCCAAGAGGACAATGGAGGTGTAATGAGGGCCAGTTTGACAGGTAGAGTGAGTGAAGTGAAAGTCGCTCATTCATGTCCAACTCTTTGCAACCCCATGGACTATAGAGTTCATGGAATTCTCCAGGCCAGAGTACTAGAGTGGGTAGCTGTTCCCTTCTCCAGGGGACCGTCCCAATCCGGGGACTGAACCCAGGTCTCCTGCATTGCGGGTGGATTCTTTACCAGCTGAGCCACCAGGGAAGCAGGTGACAGGTGGAGGGTTGGGGTAACTACCTGGCGTTTTTCACCATCTGTGGACTCTGCCAGGTGGGGCTGGCCCGTGGAGGGGAGCACATGCCATCCCAGCTTCTCCCTCTCCGGGGTCCAGGCTGGCAAGGCAGAGGCCAGCCTGCACCCATTTTACCTGCCCTTGGCGAGCACACGTGGCCTCTGCGTCGTGTCTACCTGCCCAAGGTCCCGCCCGCCCAGCAGGGGCTGGGGCTGTTGATGGTGCCTGAGCCACCACACCCCTCCAGGGGCTTTTCCAGGGAGAGGAGCACCTAGAAGGGGCCTCATCACAGACGCTCACTCTCTCTTCTTACTTTCCTGGTGAAGCCAGGAAAAGTGGAACTCGGATGAATTCAGAACCTGACTGAAGTGGTTAAGAGCTTGTTTTTCCTGTTCAGAATCCCAGCTCTTACTGACTGTGTGGCTCTAGACAAGTCACTTAACCTCTCTGTGCTTTGGTTCTCTCCTGTAAAGTGGGAAAAGTTATGGTACCAGCGTCGCAGGGTTCTTTGAAGTTTACATGAATGACTGCTAAGTGCTGCCTGGCGCAGAGGAGGGGCAGTGTAAACAATAGTTCTTCTTCGACCGAGCCTCACGCATATCAAGGGTTTGAAGACCTTTTGGGGGTAAAACCCTCATATTCTCAAGAAGGAAACAGGGTTGATTGGCTCTCAGAGCCTGAGGATGTGCCTTTTCCTGGAGGTCATACTCCCCCAGAGCTCACATGATTTTCCTAGGAAGTGGGGTTGGCAAACCCCAACTCCTCTGCAGACTCACATCCATGGCTGAGAGCCTGGCATCTTCCCATCTGGGTCTTGGGATCCCAGAGCTTGAATGGGAGCCTGGAGTAAGAGCTGGGGTGCTGAGAGTCAGGTGTGGGGGTTTAGGGGAGAGGAAAAGAGAATGGCTTGGGTGTCCACCTCTGGTCCCATCAGCTATCAATTGCCATGGTCCTGGCCTTGCCCTGGGACCTGCCATCTGGGTGGACACTGGAAATATGCCCACTTCTTAGAGGGCACACCAGTGGTAGAGCAGGGCTCAGATGTGAAAACACCCACTCATTTAGACACTTTAACCTCAAGGAGGATATTTATGCTCTTTAGAGACAGGCGCTACAAAGGACTTATAATATTCTTAAAAAAAAAAAAAGATAGCCCCATTTCTGGGCTCCACTCCTGGACATAGCCAGACTTCAGAGAGTCCAACATTTGATGAGTTTTCTCCGGGACTTGGCTAAGCAGCTTGGTGGTAACTTGTGTACAAACACACAGATGGAGGTGTGCCCAGCCCTGCGCCCAAGAAGGTCATGGATCCTGGGGCTGTGACACGCTAGGTGTCCCCTTGAGCCATCCGCACTGCCTGTCCTTGTCCAGAAGCCCCTCCTGATGATAGTAAAGCTCAGAATTGATTCAGAATTTAGACCTCCTGCTAGTATAGACGGTAAAGAATCCGCCTGCAGTGCAGGAGACCCAGGTTCCACCCCTGGGTTGGGAATATCCCCAGGAGAAGGGCACAGCAACCCACTCCAGTACTCTTGCCTGGAGAATTCTGTGGACAGAGGAGCCTGGTGGGCCTCAGTCTGTGGGGTCACACAGAGTTGGATGCGACTGAGCGGCTTTCACCTCACGGTCCCAGCGCCACTTACTGCTGTCTATGGTGGGTAGTGAGCTAAGTGCTGGTGGGGCATCAGGCCCCAGGGGTCTCCTGTCTGTGTGAAGAGTAGCACATTTTCCCTAGCAGGAGCTGTTCTCCTGAACAAGCCAGGCCCACATGCTCCCTTAGTCTTGTGGCAGGAGGCAGAGTGACAGGCTTGGATAAACCAGGATCTATCCTCTTACCCACCAGGAAGGGTATTTTAGAGGAAAGTTCTATACCCTACCTGCACGGGTGTTTATAAGCCACCTTCTTCTGAGTCACTTCAGGGCAAAGCGAGGCATCTTCGTGGAGGGCAGCATCACCCAAGAGCATACATACCCAGCACCCTAGGGTGTTCTCTTTGCACTCTGTTATAGAGTGGAGGCTGAGCCTCAGGACTGAGCCTTCTCTGCTGGCGCTGTCTGCCATCTGCTCTCAGGCCTCTGGGCTGGGAGGACAGCCTCTGCAGAGCAAAGCTCCTTGTTTTCTGCGCCTGCTCTGTGCAGGAGATGCGCCATTGCTCTGTAGAGCTCTTCCTTTGGACGTGAGCACTGCCCCCTCCCACCGGTCACTGGTTGCTTGACTCTGCTGGGTGCCTCCTGGCTGTAGTGCAGGGTCAGGAACCCAGATGCAGCATAGACAGTGCTGAGGCTGCGGCTGTGGCTCTGGAGCCCTGGTCTGGAACAGCTGGGGGCCCCAGATGTCACAGCAACCTCTGTGCAGAGAAGCTTGTGCTGCTGGAGGGAAGAGGAGGTCTGCCAGCTGTCAAGTGGCTGCACCACGCGGGTGGTGGGGACACTCATCCAGCTTGAACAAAAGGTCCAGAGAGCGTGGGAGGTATAGGATGAAATGACCCAAGCCAGGGGACCTCCAGGGCAAGGGCTGCCCGGCTTCTGCCAACAGGGAAGTTGCTGCTAGGGGGCAAAGCTGCGACTCTGGCAGCCTGATGCCTCTGCTCAGCAGACAGACCCCTTGTCCTACCCCCTGGCGCTGGAGACCCTGCTTTGAGGCTGTGTGAGCTCCCCATCCATGGGAACACCCCCACAGGATCACGGCAGTGTGTGGTGGACGAAGCGTCACTGATCTGGGAATCAGAGGCCTGAGGTCAAGCCCTTCTGTTAGCTTGGTGACCTTGGGCAAGCTGTTTAACTTTCCTGTGCCTCGTTTCTTAACTGTACAGAGGAAGTAATTATCCTAATTTTGACTTCATAGGGCTCTGGTGAGGATCAAGGGAGAGGATGCACTGAAGGCGGTTTGTGAACAGCTCTCAGGATAACAGGCCGTTTGCAGCACATCGACACGGGGCTGTCTGAAGCCGCCTCCCGCTGCAGCAACGTGGGCTGGGCGGATGCAGCCTAAGAGCCGCGAGGGAGGCGGGTGGCCCGGAAGCGCGTCCTGCAGGCCCTCCCCTGGGCTCTGCCTGCTCCCAGGCCCCGCCCCCTGCCCAGGGCTGGCCGGGGCGCGAGAGGGGCTAAGTGGCTGTGTAATGGCCACATCTGTCAGCTCTGGCCAAATGGTTTTTCCAGGAGTCAGCGAGCTAATGGCCCCGTAGCCGGGAGAGAGCTTCTCCTAAGTGGACCACTTTATCTAACGGGGAACATAAGAGCTGCGTGGCCCCAGGCCACCAGGACGCAGAGAACAGCTGCTCAGCCCTCATCCTGAAGTAGCGCCCTGTCCCCATCGGCTTGCCTCGCAGCTGCTGCCAGAGGCCAGTCTGCAGGTGGCAGCTGAGGTGGCCGTAAGGGGGACAGGAGGCCAGCTCGGACAGCTTTGAATCCACCCACTCTCTGTGGGACCTTGGCAGTCGCTCGTCATCTCCAAGCCTCAGTGTCCTCATCTGTACAATGGAGACAGTGGGGCTTAGCTGTGTGGGCATTGTGCCTGGCACACGGGGGTTACTGCTGCCCAGGAGGGCTGTGAGCTCTCCCAGAAAATGATGACAAAGAGGGTGAAACAACCCTCTGGACTGAGGGAGAAGGCCCTTAGGTGGAAGGGACATGAGCGCAATGAACCAGGACACCCAACATGCAGTGTAGACGGGCTTTGTTTCTACCCGAGTCATGTAGGAGTCCTGTGGACAGAGGTCCAGCTGCAACTTACCTCTTATAAAGTAGGTTCTGTTTCTGGAGAGCTACAAAATATCACCCATTCTCCAAATACTGGATACATAATTTTTAAAAAAACCCTGTTCTTTTTGTACAGATGGAACCTGTTTGCAAAGTGGAGACAGAGACACAGATATAGAGAACAAACTTAAGGACACTAAGGGGGGTCAGAGGGAGTGGCAGGAGTTGGGAGGCTGGGACTGAAATATATATATGCACACACCACTTTGTATGAAATAGATAGCTAGTGAGAACCTATTGCATAGCACAGGGAACCCTACCTAATGCTCTGTGGTGACCTAAAGGGAAGGAAGTCCAAGAGGAGGGGGTATAGGATATGTAAGGCTGATTCGGCTTGCTGTACAGCAGAAAATTACACAGCATTGTAAAGCAACAATACTCCAAAAAAAATTGCTTTAAAATCGTGAGAAAAAATAAAACGTCTTCATATTATTAAATAATTTTAGACTCACATGCATGATGCAAACACAGGATAGAGCTTTCTCGCCCCTGCCACCGTTTCCACCAGAGAAAATGTTGACATAACCCCAGTACAAAGGTCAAAGCCAGGACATTGCCCTGGGATAATACTTGAAAATACAGACCTGATTTGGGTTTTGCCTGTTTCTACATATGCTGACTTCTTATGGGGAATGATATGGGCATTTTATCACATGTATATTTTCGTGTAAACATCTCCTACAATCAGGATACAGAACTCACCATCGCCCCTAAGAGACTCTCCCTCAGCCCTAACCCAGCAACCACGGGTATGTCCGCCACCCTTATACCTCTGCTCCCTGTCATTTCAGGCTGCTCTATATCTGGAGTCATAGAGTGGCTATATGCTTTTTAAAAATTGAGCATTCAACATGGTGTGCTATTCATCATGATTTAAAACATTAACTAGAGGGAATGAGTAAATATTAACTGGGTTTCCCTGATGCCTCAGCAGTAAAGACTCTTCCTAGCAAAACAGGAGACGTGGGTTCTATTCCTGGGTCGGGAAAATCCCCTGAAGAAGGAAATGACAACCAACTCCAGTTTTCTTGCCTTTGAAATCCCATGGACAGAGGAGCCTGGCAGACCACAGTCCACGGGGTCACGAAAGTGTCGGACACGACTTAGCTACTAAACAGCAAATGTTAACTGTGTGTAACGTGACTTCTAAGGCGCTCTGTCAGGTAACTCCATTGACATTTATAGGACAAAATTTATTTTATTTTTGATTGTAGTTAAGTACGCACAACATGAAATTTATCATCTTAACCTTTTTCAGTGTACAGTTCAGCAATGTTAAGTAAATTCACATATGCTTAACATAATACTTGCAAACTGTCTGCAGACGTTTTTCATTTTGCATGACTGAGACTCTGCCCATTCAACAGCCCCCATTTCTCTCTCCCCCTAGTCCTGGGAAACCACCGTTCTATCTTGTTTCTATGAGTTTGACTACTCAGAGCATCTCATGTAAGGGGAACCGTGCAGCATTTATCCCTTTGTGACTGGCTGATTCCACCTAACAGCATAATTCCTGCAAAGTTCACCCACGTTGTAGTGTCAGAGCTTATCTCCTTTTTAAGGCTGAACATTGTTCCTTGTATGTATAGGCCACGTCTTGCTTATCCATTCATGCATCAACGGACACTTGGGCGGCTTCCGCGTTTTGGCTGCTGTAAATATGGCTGCTATGAGTATGGGTGTGAAAATGTCTCTTTTAGACCCTTCTCTCAAGTCTTTTGAGTACATACTCATGATTTACATTTCCCTAATGATTACTGGTGTTGAACGTTTTTTCATGAGTCTGTTGAACATCTTTTAATGTGAAAAAGCCTTGCTGATAGGGATTCTGGAAAGGAATGAGTAGGAAAAGTGAAGTTAACTTTGGTGATGTCTTATTCACTTTTTGGAATAATTTGTCAAGAAGAGATGGAATGCCAGCCTGTTTGCTTTGGCTAAGAAATCCACGGCAAGCTCTAAGCAGAACATGTGGCTGTATGAATTTTCTATGCACATAAATCATTATCACCTACAATCACATGGTAAGAAAAAAAGTGGGATAAATTATATCTTCTTCCCTCCTCTGCTTTCTCTATGTAGAGATGCCCTCTGCTATCTGGTTCTTTTTATCTGTCCAGAGATATTAATATGTATGTATCCTCTTGTCATATAAGTAGCAGCATATCACACATACTGTTTGATATTTGCTTTTTTCTCTTAAGTACATATTTTGGGGAACATTCCATATTGGCATATATGGTTCTGCTTCTGGAATGTTCTTCTGAAGCTAATTCTCAATCCACATGCCTGCATTTCCTCCACTGATGCACTTAGCCTCTAGAAGCTTCTCTCCATGTTTCCTCTCAGCATTTAGCAAATGCAGTTCAGCTGGTTTATTCCTTACACAGACGAGCACCCAATGTCCAGACTGGCCCAGTCAACACCAGTGTGCAAGCACAGCGTGCTGGTGGCAGCATGCCTAATGATTTTGATCATTTCCTGCTTTAATTCCACTTAGCAACTTGATCTCCATTACACTTTTTTTAAAGATAATAAAAGCCAATAGTCTGTATAACACAAACACTGCTGTATGGACAAATATGTGGATACTAAGCCCTTGCTAACTTAAATCGTCCATTCATCAGTTGATGTTAAAGTCTTAGCATGAGAAATTTGATTTAGAGGCTTCAGTATAATGGAGGGAAATTCTGCCTGTGGGAAAGTTGATGTCTTCATGTCAAGAGTCAGCGCAGACCCAAGTGAGAAGAGCAAAGCTGTGGAGGACTGGGGTGGAGGGAGAGGAGTGGGGAGCGTAGGCTGAGGACAGGCAGGAGGCCCATGTGAGCAGGTCAGCTCCACCCTATCGGAGATGCAGGGTGGTATCAGAATATGAAGGGCTGTGGGCTGACTTCATCTTTTGTTATAAAATAATGATAATTAATGGATACTGTCTATGTGCCAGGCATTCTATCAAGATCACTTATTTCTGATGCTCACGTAAATTTACTATTGTTTTTCTAATTTTCCATCCGAAAAAAGCGAGGCTCAGAGGTTTAAGTAACAACCAGAGTGAAACAGCTGGTGATTGGTGGGGCTGGAATTTTTATGTGGGGTCCTCTGATGGCAAAGCCCTGGCTCTGCCTTTTGCTACACTTCCTTCCCTGCTACTACGGTCTCCAAGCAGAGTTGCGTTCTCCGGTGAACTCCAAGGTGTTGTGAGCCCTCCTGCCTTGTTGGAGGGGAGGAGCCTCCTGCTGAAGTAATGTGGGTCAGCAGATTGGATGGAGCACCTTCCCTAGGCTCCTCAGCCCTGCCCACTCCAAGGCAGACAGCTTGATTCCCTATGTGCTCACATGGGGAGCCAGGCATCCCACTTCCCATTTCTCCAAGGCTGCTGCAGGCATCATGCCCCTCCCTGTGAGCAGACTGGTATTCCAAGCATGGAGCTACAGAGTTCCCTGGAGTTTTTACCACCCACCGAGGCAGCTAGACACTCCTGCACAGCCATCAGATACCCCATGTGGCTCAGCCCATGGCCCCCACACCCAAGGCCTTCCTCCTTTTCTGTCTGGTTATCATTCCACCTGATCTCCATCACTGCCATATTTTGACTGATTCCAGCTCATCTCCATCAGGCCCAGCGGCACACTCCCATGGGTGACGGAGGAGACCTTATGGGAGGGACTGTTTTCAAGCATGTAAGTGTGATAAAAGAAGGCCAACAAGAGGTGGTGGAAGACCTGAAGGGCTGGTAACAGTGGAGAGCCATTCCCACCCCTGAGCCTGACGAGAGGGCGCTGCAACCAGTGGGCCCTGCTTTCCCCTAGAGGGGACTGGTCCTCAGAAGAGGGACCCAGCCACTACCCCCTGCAGTCTCCTGGCAAGACAGCCGGGGCAATAATTATTCCTACCCCCTTCCTCCCGCTTCCCAGTTGCCTGCCTGTTCCCCATCGCCTGGGCGGAAGGCAGAGGGCAGGGGAGACCGTCGGTAGAGCAGAGTGGGCTGGAGACTGGCTGGGAACCAGGCAGCAGGCCATCCTCTGGTGCGTCTGGCACTTGGGTCAGATTCGGTCTTGCAGCCTGAGCTGGTTCTCCCGCTGATCCAGCACGGTAAGGAAAACTCCCTGGGAGGTGTGTGGGTAGGTGGTGAAAAGAGGATAAGATGTGGAAGAAAGGGCTTCTGGAATCCTTGCATCCCATCTTTGGGGCCCACCCTTCCTTCACAGTTTACGTGGTCATCAGTTACTCACAGAAATGGGTGGCACACCCACTCTCTTGCTTTCAATAATGTCCATATCTCCTTCTCTAGAGGTCGATTCTGAGCTGGCTCCCCAGCACTGGTCCTTCTGAGCTCCTTCCTCCCAGGAGCCAGGCAGAGCAACAGTGTGATGGAGCCCTGAGGGCAGAGGGGCCCACGGCCGTCCACACTGGGCTGGCTTGTTCCTGTCCTGAAAAGGTGCTCTCTCACTGGCTTCTTTTCTCCACAGGCCACCCCTTCTCGTGGGGGCAGGGGTGGTGGGCGTGGGTGGAGGGGTGCTGAGAGAGAAGAGAGCGGGTGCAGGACACCAGCACAGGACAGCTGACCACACGCCACTGCCCCACTTTCTGCAGGGATCCTCTTCCCCTTCCCTATTTCTTGTATCTGCATCACCATGTTTATGGGGAATTAAGGAGCTGGTGTGGGGTTGACTTGAGTCCCCAGATTCCTCGTCACCTTCTCAGCATGGCGTGCTGCTGGAGGAGATGCAAACAGAGCTTGGGAGGAAACATCTCCCCTCCTTTCCTCCCTCCTTCCCTCCCTCCTTCCTTTCACCTTCTTCGGCTCTGCACTTCCTCTGAGCTGGCAGGCCCCTCTGCCTCTCAGTCCTATCTTGTCACCACGACCCCCATGATCTCTGAAAGGGAAAGTGTTAGTCACTCAGTCGTGTCCAACGCTTTGTGACCCTATGGACCACAGCCCACCAGGCTCCTCCATCCATGGGATTCTCTAGGCAAGAATACTGGAGTCAGTTGCCATTCCCTTTTCCAGAGGAATTTCCCAATCCAGGTATCAAACCCGGGTCTCCTGCGTTGCAGGCAGATTCTTTACTGCCTGAGCCACCAGGGAAGCCCCGTGGTCCCTGCCTCCTGGGCAATCCCTTCCCTGGAGTGTGGACTGCATACACTAACTCGTTTCAAAAGAATAGGAGAAGCTGTGGGGTGTGGCTTCCCAGGTTAGGCTATGAAAAGATGGCAGCTCCCATCTTGCAGGCTGCTGCCTGTGGGCCTTGGGAATGCCAGCGAGGGAATGGTGAGGCCACCCTGTGAAGAGGGCATGTCTGAGACACCAAGAGAGGCCAACAGCTGGGAGGACCAGAGGCCCCCGCCCCAGCCCCCCGGACAAGCTTGGAGAAGCCCTTCCCCAGCAGTCATCGGAGGAGACTGCAGCCCTGGCCGAAGCAGACACCAGCCAGGCTGGGCCGGTTCTTAACTCACGGAATTTTGAGACAGTAGATGTTTTAAGCTGCTTAATTTGGGGATAATTCGTTATGTGACAATAGGAGTGAAAGTGTTGAAAGTGTTAGTTGCTCACTCGTGTCTGACTTTTTGCGACCCCATGAACTGTAACCTGTCAGGCTCCTCTGTCTGTGGGATTTTCCAGGCAAGATTACTGGAGTGGGTTGCCATTTCCTTCTCCAGGGGATCTCACAACCCAGGGATCGAACCCAGGTTTCCTGCATTGTAGGTGGATTCTTTACCACTGAACCACCAGGGAGGCCCATACAGGAGGGGAGATATTTAAACTTGGAATGGAGGAGCTGGACCCAGGTATGAGTCGGCAGTAGAAACTGAGGGAGCTGTGCCTGCCCCCAGGATGGAGAGAAGCAGACGGCATGCCTTCCCCAGGCCGGGGCATCGTCTGACAGCCTCACCAGTCTCAGGGATCTCATGACAGTTACAGCTCATTGCCAAGGTTGAGGGCTGGTGGGAGACCTTATTGGGGTGGGGGAGGCTGGGGTCTCCTTTCCTTTCATTATCTACTGAGCTCAGTGTCTATTTTATTAATAACACATACCTAGTGATGATGCCTGTGAATGAAGGCTTGTCTCCCAAGCCTAATTGTTCTGCTGGGCAGCCCTCCTGTAGACTTATCATTGTCTTTCATCTTTATTTAGCAGTTTTATTGCCAGTGATTAGTAATGGCAGCAGTTGGAGTCTCTCTTTATGGGGAAGCTTCCTCTCTGTTTACTGGTGGGATGAATTTGGAATGAGGAGGTTTGTGGGTGCAGGAGCCTATCCCCTCCTTGGCCTGCCTCACCCAGCAGCCCAGGTCCCCTGGTGGCTCCACCACCTTGGGTTGCCTCCCTTCCTAGCTCAGACACACCCGCAGGCTCAGCTCAGCCTCATCGCTACCAGGGACTCTGGGAGAAGGGAGTCTGGGGAATCTCTTCATGCTTTCCTCTCCCCCTATCCCACTGAGGGAAACTTAGCATCCTGTCACCCTCTGAGCATCCCTCTCTGCCTAATCCCAGCACCATCTTCTAATCCCACATTCTTAGGAGACTTTGGAAGCTGAGGAGAGGCCCTGTAGCAGACCTGGAGGTAAGGGTCACTTGCTGCATAGACAGGCCTGCAGTCTAAGGCTCCTCGTTGCCTGTCTCGCTATTGCTGCCCACCCAGCCTGGGTCCCAGGAGTGGAGCTTTCCAGCTTTGGGTGAGCCTGACCTTTGCTGCAGCGTCCCTAGATGACAGCTCTGCCTCTGGGCCTGCAGATCCCAAGACTAAGCCCCAGGCAGCGGGACTCTCGTCTGCAGTGTAGCCTGCTGAGGCACGCTGCGTCTCTGTGCCTGCTCTCTGTCTGACTGCTGAGAGCTAAACAGACCATAAAGTGGCCCCTCTTGTTCCTTTGAAGGTCTGTGTAGGGCTGCAGCGATGAGGCTGGTGGGCAGGGATGGGTTTGTGGGGAGGAGCATGTTTCTGTGGATGGATGGGGTTACTTCTGCTTGGGGGAGGGAGCAGAGGAGCCACGATGGGGTGCTCCACTTTCAGGACCCTTCCCCACCCTTCCTGTACACTTGCCGGCTGGACAGTGTGGTTGGGCTCTCCCTTGGGGACCCATGGTGTTGGCGAAGCAGCTCTTTGCAGTGGGCTTTGCGGGAGCACAGACCTGGGGTTTGGATCCCAGCTCTGCTCTGTGTGTGTGTGTGTGTGTGTGTGTGTGTGTCCTGACCTGTCTGGCCTCGGGTTTTTCTGCAGTACAATGGCGATCATAATAGCCACCTGAAAGGCACTCACCAGGCTCCAAAAAGTGAGCCCAGCCCTTTGAAGTAAGGCGGGCTGGCTGCCCAAGCTTGCACCCGGCTAGGTTTCCTTTCTGCTCTCTTCTTGGCCAGCCACCTCCTCCACGCTGGGCCCGAGGGGTCTGCCTCCTTTAACCCAAGCACAGCACTCGGTCTTCCTCTGTCCTCTCTAGCACAGTGGAGCACAGAGGATCCCAGCTGGAAGCGTCCATTGTTTTGGTGATCTCTTGCTGAGTGACAAATCACCTTAAAATTAGTGGCTTCAGATGCTGACGCTTTATTACATCTCATGGGTTCAGTGGGTCAGGAAGCTGAGAACAGCTTGACTGGTGGCTCTGGCTCTGGAGTTTTCATGTGGTTGCCCTGGGACAGGGGCTGTGGCTGGAAGGACCCACATTTCCCCCCATGAATGACATCAGGAAAGCTCCTCGACTTAGAAATATCTGTTGTATCATAGGTATTCGGACTGACTCTGTGGCCTCCCCCACTGGCCAGCCCGGGAGCGGTGGTCCAGCAGGGATGCAACTTCATCCTGGGGCCCCACAGAGGGTGCTGAACCTCCTGTCTGACCAGTCCATGGGCACGAGCAGTGACAGGAAGCTCTCATTCCTCTGTCCTTCTGACAGTTCCCCCACGGACCCTGCAGAGGTCCCAGCCTTTCTTTTTCCACTCGGCTGTGACTGTAACCTTCCCATCCTGCCCAAGCTTGGCTGGCTGCAGGCCCTGCTGGCCTGTTAAGCTGCCCCAATCTCTTTTTTGGACTGCCAGGCACCTTGGACTTTGCTTTGTGGTTGGAGGTCTGCCTCCTGATGCTCATATCCACACTCCTATCTGTTACTTCCTGTGTGCATTTGGGAGCTTTGTCACTTCCCTCAGCCCTGTCCCTCTTGGTGCAGGGGCTTCAGACAGGCTCTGACAGGTCTCTATTCTCAGGGAGAGGGTCGTCCCGACTGTGCCTGTGGGCCTGGGCCAGGACTCCAAGCAGACAAGCCTTCCCTTCCCTCCTTCACTCCCAGAGGCCATGACGGTTCCTACCAGGCTTGCTTCTAGGATTCTGGTCTTGGACTTGGCACAAGGAGGGAGGAGCAACTTTTTTCCAATTAAGCTGCATTTGCTTTGTCAACTGAATCCAATTCCCCTTCAGTCTCTCAGTCTAGGAATTATCCTTTATTAAACTTGGGCCTGAACTGCAGCTGCAGCAAAATCAGGAGCCGTCCCCCAGGTACCACGAGGCCCTGTGTTCCTGGAGGTTTTCCTCTTGCAGCTTTTTCAGGCCTGCTTGGTGAGAAGAAATCCACAGACAATGACATCCTCAGCATTCAGGAATGGGAGAGGTGGGTGCAGTGAGCAAGACCCCTCACCCAGCCTGGAGCTTGCTGCTGCCAAGCCCTGACTCTGTAAGGCCACCCACAGACCTCTACTGAGCAATGAGGGGCTGTGGTCCAGGGAACCAGGCTGATGAGCACTTAGTAGTGCTGGGCAATGGGCTAAGTGCTTTCTGCATACCCAATCTTCATTACCATCATAGGGATCTGGAAGTAGAGTGGTCTCCACTTTACAGATAAAGATACTGAGGGTCAGAGTGGACTGCTCAGTCACTAAATGTGAAACAAGGGGAAAATGAAGAAGCACCTCCATGGCCACAGCATAAGAGAGAGCTGATTAGCCGTGGACTCTTGTTTTCCCTAAGAAGCCTCAGATGAGGAAGCAGCCTGCTAAGGACTTTCTTCCAGTCCACCTGTGCAGACGCTTTGAGGGACCAGAATAACCCGTCAGTGAGCTTTGGATGTCACAGGCTAAAAATCTATCACATGTAACTCACAGAAGCCTCCTGAGTGTACTGTGTCCCATGAAGAGATAGGAAAAACAGTCATGCCTGCACAGAGGACTCCTGAAACTTCCCTTTACCCCTCCAAGGGGCATTGCCTAGCTCCGACTCCCTCCTATTCCCTACTCCCACGATAAATACCCTACTCAGAAGCTGATGGGAGAGGCAGAGCTGAGCTTTGCCTCCTGTCTCCTCACGTGGCCTCCCTGTAATAGAGGCTCTCGTCTACAAAAGACTGTCGTTCTGGTGTGTGGTCTGTCTGTTATGAGCCCACGTCCTTGATCGCGATTGGGCCGCTGGGCATGTGGACCCTGACTCCAGGCCTGGGCCTCAGCTCTGGACAGAGGGGGGCCTCTTCTCAGCAGTGCCTGGGAGGAGCCTCTGTGGGGTGGGCACAGGTGGTGGCTTGCCCCGCTGCTTGTGTGGCTGGCAGGTCTGTAGGGCTCCCTTTCCTGGGGAGCAGGTGGGAGCGGGCATCTTCCATCTTCCCTCAGACTCCTTGGCTGAGGAAGGCCAGACATACTCAGCTTACAGGACCCCTTGACATCGAGCCACTCCCACGTTCCTGACCCACAATATCACAGGAAAATAAAGATTCATTGTTTAAACTATTAATTTTCTAAAAAGACTTTGTTTTGTGTTGTTTCATTATGCAGTGAGAGATCATAACACAGCGTTCGTACCAAGTTCTAGTCTCGCAAGCAGTGCGTGAGGATTCTCATTGCTCTATATCCTTGGCAACACTTGGGATCGTCAGAATGTTTAATTTTGCCCCTCTGTTGGGTAATACTTCCCATTACCCATTTCACTGTGGCTCTGTTATTAGACTCATATAGTGAGGAGCATTACGTCTTCTTGATTAATTGGCCCCTTCATCATTATGAAGTGTCTCTGCTGCTACTGCTGCTAAGTCACTTCAGTCGGGTCCGACTCTGTGCAACCCCATAGACGGCAGCCCACCAGGCTCCCCTGTCCCTGGGATTCTCCAGGCAAGAACACTGGAGTGGGTTGCTATTTCCTTCTCCAATGCATGAAAGTGAAAAGTGAAAGTGAAGTTGCTCAGTCGTGTCCGACTCTTAGCGACCCCATGGACTGCAGCCTACCAGGCTCCTCTGTCCATGGGATTCTCCAGGCAAGAGTACTGGAGTGGGGTGCCATTGCCTTCTCCGATGAAGTGTCTCTATTTACTCTTTATTCTAATTTGATTGATGATAACCAATTCCGTTTCATTTAAATTTTTTCTTCTGTGGCTTGACCTTATTGCTGTGAATATTTAGCCAGTGAGAGTGTTTCTATGTGTAGTTTAAGTTTATTCATACTTCTTTCTAGGTGATATTCAGTTATAGGAATATTTCATATTTTATGGTTCAATGGAACTATAATTTAGCTCAGTTGATTTATTGAACTCTATTATAACTCTATTGATTTATAATTTATTTTACTTTACCCTAATTTTTGTCTCTATGAAAACCTGGTTTTGTACTAAGAGAAGACAGAGGTCTCCAATGTCCTTGGAGGGACACATGTTTTCTGATTTGCTGGGTTCCCTGCTCAAGCAGCAGAGAGAAGGGAGTTGCACTGAGAGTTACTTTAGACCAAGGCCACCAATATGAGCTCAGCTTTACTCAGAAAAACCCTTTCTCTTAGCATCTTCTGCCAGTAGCCTGGGGGATTCAGATTAGATTCAATATGCTGTAAGCATTTTTGGAGAGGATCGAATACGGCTTCTCTTTCCCTCCTGGCTTCTGGTGGTTTCTGCCCTGTCCCCCTCCCCATCTGCCATGCCAAGAATAAGCCCTAAAGGTCTCCCCCGGGTGGATTCCCCGTCAGCAAAGATGATGTGGTCAGGGTTCCTTTAGCAAGCGTGCTTAGCTGGGATCAGCTAGTGTTAACATTTTTGAAGCCCCAGGAACATGCTCAAAAGGAAGCTGCTGGAACTTTTGGGAAAATGAAAAATCTCTTTGCGGCTGGTTTGACTTCCTATCAACCTTCAGAGTTACCTTGTTTCAAAAACTTGTAGAGAAATTCACTGAGAGGTAAAGATGTCAAGCAACGTCTCCTCTAGAATTTTCTAAAGCTCTTCCATGCTTGATAATTTTCAAATTCTACTTACAGAGTTAAAATGGATGTGTGGACACCTTAGGTGGTGATGCTATTTATCTTTTAGAGCCATTTTATTTTCTGGTAATAATATTAATTTCTCTGTTTATGGAACTACAATTAGTTTCATTGGATTGAGGGGAAACGAGAAGAGAGATAGCCAGCTGAAACCATCCTTCTTGTCTTGGAGGAGAGCACCTTTGATTTTTTTTAGATGACTTACAGGTTAAATCCACATCTATGCTAACCTGGCCTTACTACTTGGCAGCCAGACACGATGAGATACTTCAGAAGGCTGTGGTCTGATGCCGAGGCCTCCCTGTGTCAATAAACAGAATTCAGGAACACTTGCCACTTTCACTTAATGCGGTTTGTCTAATGTCCTCATCACTTTAGCGTCGTGAGACCAGAGAATAACTTCGTTCTGGCTGGGGTTTTGGAAGTTGTTGTCAGTCCTGGACAGGCCTTTTGGCCTCCTTTTGTTGGCAGGCCTGGAATTTCTCATCAAAAAACATTAGCTAAATGTGAATGCCGACGGGTGTGTTAGGTTGTGGAGCATCTGTTCCTGGGCCTTGGGGGCCTGAGACCCCATTTGTGGGGCCACAGTCTCTTCCTTGGCTGCGCATATCACAGGAGAGGGGCGGCAGAGTGCCTGCTCTGGTGTGGCGGTGGCTTAACTCTTCTAGTTGGTATTAACAATCTGGAAAGTGAGGAAAGAAGATCAAGATGGCATTGATTGCATCTCCCAAAATACTTTAAATAGAATTTTGAAGAATTCCATGGAGTTTCAGTAATGTTTACCTGTGGCCTGCCTTGGACCTGGCACCATGCTAGCTGCTGGGGAGGCAGGGAGAATGTGGACAGGCGAGATCCCTCCCTCCAAACCCGTTGGCTGGGTGGGCAAGAAGGGCAGTTAGGCAGTTACAATAGGGGCTGTGGGGGGAAGTACAACACGCTCATGAACTTGGAAAACGAGGCGCACGGTGACGAGCTGGGGCCTCAGGGGTGTCCTTCTAGAGGAGACGGGGTCTAGGGGAAGACCCCAGGGCAGGGGTGGACGAGGGCAGGCTGGTGGGGAGCGGCTGAGGGCCCAGAGGGTCCAGGGAGAGGCTGAGCGTGGAGAGGCAGGGAGGCTGGAGAGAGGGCTCCCGTTGTCTGCTGCTGTGTAATAAGCTGCTTTGAAACTTAAGAGGCTCTGAACGACAGCACCCACTGTGTTAGCATCTCTCCCAGTTTTGTGTGTCGGGAATCCGGGGATGGCTTGGTCAGCTGGTTCTGGCCTGGACAGCCAGAGGCTGGAGCTGAAACGGGAGGGCGGGGCTCGCCCTCTCTTCCCGTTACCGTCTCAGGGTCTTGCTAAGCCGTCTTGACGTGGGCCAGGGTGGGCTTCTCGAGAGCAGAGTGACCCCAGGCGTGGACTGCTCCGTGGCAGCCGGGGACTCACAGAGCGCTCGTGCCAGGGGGCTCCAGGGGGCCTGAGGAAGCGGCCTCCGACTTGGCCTTGGACTCACACGCCAGCTCCACGCTGCTGGGCACAGGTCGGTGCGCGGGCCCAAGGGTGTGGCCCGTACGGCCGACTCCCAGAAGCTCCAGGTGGCGGGCGTCCCAGGGAGCTGCAGGCACAGGCAGGAGTGGAGCCGGAGGGACTGGCGCCCTGCAGCATGGGGTAGCCTTGCTCGCCCTGCTCTGGAGCCCGACTCCTTGCTGGGGTGAGCAGGGAGCCCCGGGGCATGAGGTGGGACCGCGGGCCACCTGAGGGGAGCGGTGGTTTGGAAGGGAGTCGTGTTGGGAGGGAGAGGTGGCAGTGAGGACTCTGAGTGGGGTGAGGGGTGGTGGGGTGCAGATGGCTGGTGTGGTGATAGATATCTGGAGGTAGAATCGACAGGTTTGGGGTCTGGCTGAATTGGGGGCAGGAGATTGAGAGCCGCGGAGACGGCGGCCAGAGCTGTGGCTCAGCCACCAGGGGAAGCGTGGGCTGCTGAGTGTGGGGGCCAGGAAGACGAGGACCTGCTTGGCAGGCAGGACCCAGGAGCCTCCTCTTCCTCCATCTTCTGTGGAGTCACGTGTCGTGGGTCTCAGGGTTAGTGGGATGCTTGTGCTGGTCAATAGCTTTTTTTGGGTTTTGTTTTCCAAAATTTAAATACCATTAGATTTACCATTTTAACCACTTTTAAGTGTGATTAAGTACACTCACCACCATTCAACTCTGGCTATCTTTGACCTTTTCCAACTGGAACTCTGTACCCATTAAACATCAGCTCCCCACCCATACCCCCCGTCCTCCGTCCCTGGCCGTCGGCATTCTACTCTCTGTCTCTGTGAGTTCGACTCCTCAGGTGCCTCATAAGGGTGGGATCACGAAGTGTTTGTCCTACTGGCTCACTGTGCTCAGCTCAGTGCCCTCAGGCTTATGCAGGTTGCGGCTGCGTCGGGGTTTCCCTCCTTTCAAAGGCTGAACTACAGCCGTGAGTCTGTCTCACATTTTATTTGTGCATCTGTTGGCTAACATTTGGATTGGTTCCACTTTTTGGATGATGTGGACACTTTTGCTGTGAATCCAGGTATACAAACGTCTCTTTGAGATCTGTATACTTTCGGTTCTTTTGTACAGGGGAATGAAATTTTCAGATGACGTAGTCATTCTGTTTAACTTTTGAGGGCCGGCCTTAACTGCTTTTCACAGCAGCTGCACGATTTTACATTGCCACCAGTAATACATAAGTTTCGGATTTTTTCCACATCCTCAACACTTGTTTTCTGTTTTTTTAATTTTTAATTTTATAGTAACTCTCCTAATGAGTCTGAAGTGACATCACCTTATGGCTTTGATTTCTATGTCCCCAGTGATTAGTGATATTGAACATTGGGCAAAAGGTTTCCAACAGAAAGGATCCATCCTCTGGGAAGTTAGCAAAGTTGGCAGTGCAAGTGTAGTTAACGTGTGTGGATCAGGACAGATGCGGAGACCTTTTGAAATCACCCTTCCCTGTGCAGTGGGTCACCTTGGCTGGATGGAGGGCTCTCAGATATATCCCTAACACAGATACGTGAGGGGATATCAGCGCAAGGAAGAGCAGAGACGGGGCTTCACTGACACCAGTGATGTGGAAGGACCCCATGAGACAGTTGTGTCCACCGAGAGCGTGTTTGTTATCTGGGCTGAAAGGCTTTCCACGTACATAGAGTTCAGAGTTTGCCCTGTGCTCCCCTCATTTGTATGCAATTATTTCACTCATTTGAAAGCACTCATATGAGTGAAAGAGTTCTTTCATGTGGACAACCCCTGGGTAGGCTTTGGATTCATGACACTGGCTCGCTGCAGCCCCACCTATAGTCCGGGGCCTCAGAAGCTGGCATTAGGTCCCTTTTGACTTCCGCATCCATCCCTGTCTTGGGAGAGGGGTCATCAGCTTCTACTGAACGTCTCTAGGGAGAGTGAGCTTAGTTCTCCCCAAGCTACTCGTGCCAAATGTGGAGACAGCTGTCGTCCTTAGAGACGCCTTTCTCACAGTCAGCATGAATCAGCAGCCCCCTCAGCTCCCACCCAGACATGTAACCTTCTCTTCTTTCACCCATAGTTATATTGAAAGATGAGAAGATATCAACTTGTTTCCCCTAAATCTTCTCCTTTCCAGGCCAAACAGGGGCTGCTAGCACTTCTCAAAGTCTGACGTGCAACGAATCACTAGGGAATCTTTTGGAGGTGCAGATGGAGAGTTTGGATTTCTAACAAGTGCCCTGGTCGGGCGGAGGCTCCTGGCCCGTGGACCACATCTAGAGACACGTGACTGAGGGTTTGAGTGCCCAGCCCGAGGTGAGAGAGCTGGGCGTGTGCGTGGGCGCCTCACTCTGTGGCTGTTGGCTGTGGGAAGCTGCTCCACCTCTCCGTGCCCTGCTTCCCTTTCGCCAGTGAAGCTAGTGAAGGTCCCTCTCCTAGGTGTGTGGTGAGGTCTGAGGCCAAGCTCCCATCTCCTCTGTCAGGGGCTGGCGCAGCCTGTGTGATGGACCTTGTGAGCTCTTGGTCATTCTCCACTGATCATGCCCTCAAGGAGCTCTGCACTCTTGTTCCTCCCTGGGAGACACCTGGAAGAGCCGTCCGTCATAGTAAAGGGCAGTGCACTAGACAGAAGACACAGGCATGGCCTTACCTACAGCTTCCATTTTCACCGCTATTCTGTTAAACATGATGATAGAAATAGTGCTTTTTCTGGGCAACTCAGGTGAGTGAAGCATCAGTTCAGAAGCTGATGGACATATCAGTTCAGTTGAGTTGCTCAGTCATGTCCTACTCTTTGTGACCCCATGGACTGCAGCACACCAGGCTTCCTTGTCCATCACCAACTCCTGGAGTTTACTCAAACTCGTGTCCATCAAGTCAGCGATGCCATCCAACTATCTCTCTCATGATATGATGGCCATATCAGCAAAGGTCTATTCTACCAGGCCACCCTCGCTTCTATGTTCATGCTGATTAGAAATGCTAGTGAACAACTAGCTAAGCCAGTACATTTTGACATGGCAAGACAGATGGATGAGTATTTGATACATGTCACCTTTGTTTGATAGATCAAAGATGGGAAATTCTTGTTTCCTGATAAGCTGATGCGCCGCTTTGTACTTCCTGGCTCAGATCAGGTGTCATTCCCACAGAAGTCCCCTTTTCCCTCCAGGCTGAGCTGGATGCCCTTCAGACCACCGGCTAAATCCCTTACCATGTGGGCTTGTCTTTCTTCTCTGTCAGATTTGAATTTCCTGGGCACAGAGATCAGATCTCATTATCAGGGTATCTTTGGTGCCCAGTGAAACACCTGGCACAGAGCAGGAACCCTGGAAATGTAAAGAGAGGGAGGAAAGAAAAGAATACAAGAAGGGTAAGAGTGAGGGATGGGGGAGGAAGGAAGGAGGCGGTAATAACTGCCCCCAGCCCCAGATAGAAGCAGAAGGAATCGACCTGCAGGTGAGCTGGTCTTCAGCGACTCTTGTCTCTGGAGGTATTCTCTGCTTCTAAGGAACTTAGGTACTTTGCGGTGAGTGCTGGAGGCCTTCCATCCAGCTGACTTGCTGCGGGGCCAGATGTCCAAGGAAGGAATCCTTACTCTAGATTTGTGAGTGGATGCTATATTCTGCCAGACACCCTTTCCTCTTTTATATCCACAGGGGCAGAGAGACTGGGGAGCTGATCTTGACCTCCACGTATCTATCTTTATGTTTTTCGCTCCATCAATGGCCCTGCTCACATTGCTCCTCAGACAGAAGGTGACTGGTGTCCAAACGTGTGTTTGTGTTCAGTTGCTTCAGTCGTGTCCAACCCTTTTGACCTTACAGACCGTAGCCCGCCAGCCTCCTCTGTGCATGGGGTTCTCCAGGCAAGAATACTGGAGTGGGCTGCCATGCCCTCCTCTAGAGGACCCTCTCAACCCAGGGATCAAACCCGCATCTCCTGCACTGCAGGTGGATTCTTTACCACTGAGCCACTGGGGAAGCCTGGGGCCCAAATTTGAACTCTCCTTATATAAAGTACATTTTTCTTTGTGGGGACATGGTTACTGTAACTATGGTTATTTTTTAACTGGGGGACTCTTGTTAGTTAATTCTTTTCCTGGGTCCTAAGAATTTTGAAATGAGATGCTATCTTTCCTATCTGAGTAAGAAGGAAACAGGTGAGAGCACGCTTGGTGATTTGTTGGCAGAGCCAAGATTACAACTTTGTTCTCTTCACTGCATCGCAGTGAGTGACTCGTGGGAACCGGATTTCTCAGACAATGGCCTCGAATTCCCGCCTAACCAACCAGCTGACTCACAGGTGTAGACAAGGCTCCTGGCGTTGGGCTGGGGCCGGAGGGCTTGTGGAGCATTTTCACAATGAAATTCAGGTGCGATTGCACTTTTGTGGAAAACAAGCAGGTATATAAAACTCTGAATCCAAATCACAACCCAGAATATGTTTCAAGACCCAGGATCTGTGTGAGTCTGGGACACGGTGAGCTGGGGGCCTCCCCGTCTTCCCAGCCTAGAAATGGCTGGGACGTGAGCAGTGCAGTCCCGACAGCTGTCACGACAGCTGCCCCTTCTAAACAAGAGCGAAGGCACTCTAGCCCCCGTCTTTCCCATGGCGCAAAAATTAAGAAGCTTCCACGGAAGCCCCGGGTAGAGGCCCACGAGGCTGGCCTGCTTCTTTCTCAACACGCTGTCCACAGTGGGCATCGGCTTACAGACCTCACTGCTCTCAGCGGTGCAGAGGTGGTCGCTGCACCCTGTTACCCTGAATTGATTCAGATTCTTTCCTCCAAATCCCAGGGGGACTCGGGAGGCGTCTGATCTCCTTTTGAGCGCAGGGTGCAGGTACCAGTGATTACATTGGGACCGTCAGGGCCTGACTTGGGCCCCAGTTCCCCTCGATGGTGGGTAGGGTCTCCTTCAGCTTTGCTGGCCCCGTGCGAGGGGACAGCCTGCCCGAGAAGGCAGGGACGCAGGGACTGGGGTGGGTGAGCGTCGAGGTCACTCTGCTCCAAGTGGAGAGCCTGGGTGGCCACCCAATCGTGACGGCAAACCTGGAGGGCACGACTGTTTACTCACCAGCACAGACCCGTCACTGCCCGCAGAAGAAAGATGAGTCCAGGGACAACACCTCATCTGCAAACTTGTTTCACTTTTTACAAGATGATCAGAAAATAGCCTTCAGAGGAAAGTTTCTTCAGTAAAGAAACCCATTCTATTCAAATAAATATTTCTGCAAGGTTGCTTGGGTTGCTCCTCAGCCGTTTCCCCGCTAGGGTGAGCCGGGAGGGCTGATGGGTCTGAGCGAGGGTGGGGTGGCCCCTGTGTGACCTGACCTAGAAGGGGATGTGCTGGGCCATGTGCTCGCCAGCCAGGGCTCAGCGGGGTACAGTGTTTCTGGGGGCCTTAGCTGTGCTCAGGCTGTGAGCCGCCCTTGAGGAGGAGTGGGTGGGATGCTGAAGGGAAGGCTTGTTAGGAATCAGGCTGGACACACATGGGTGCCAGGGTCAGGGGTGAAGGGCAGGGAGGCAGGGAGGGAAGGAGAAAGGAAGAGGAGGGGTCCGGGATCCAGGAGCTCTGAAGGGACTCTGCCTGTGTGAGCAGAGCAGCGCCCTCCCAGGGAGGCGAGCTCCTCAGGTTGGGTTTGCTCAGGATCCCGGCTTCCTCACAAATGTTAGGGATCTCAGACGCTGAGTATGAGTTGATGTGTGTATGTGTGTGTGTGATTGTTCGGGGGGAGAGGGAAGTAGCTTTTCTGGTTTTGTTGTGGGGCCAGGGGCGGGTTTGTCCACTATGATTCTCAAGAAATGCCTTCTGTGGCGAAGTCCTCCAGGTCGTTGGTGGAGATGATGCCCAGGCTTGGAGCCTCTCCCCGCTCCTGCTCTGCACTCTGGGGAGGCCCCTCGGGGCGCTGGCCTGCAGAGGGCTGGGTGGGGTTGCTGGGAGCCTCAGAGGGCAGCTGCAGGCCCACATCTTGGACGCTCTGGGGCCTGAGGCCGGCTGCCTCGGCGGTGTGAGGGCGCTGCCTTAGGAAGGTGGGGGCAGAGAGCTGAGAGGCGCAGCGCAGGGGCATCAGAGCTGTCACGGGCAGGGGCCGGAAGCCGGGGTAGAGCACGTAGGGAGCAGCAAGGGCGTCCGGAGGGGTTGGCTCCGGGGAGCCCCCCTCGGAGGATGGGATGGAGACCCTGACGTATTTGCCTGTCTCTGGGTCATAGAAGGTCTTGATTTTCACCTGGAGCGGCAGATCAAAGACAAAGTACTCTCCAGCTGGGGGTCCTGGAGGACCTTCTGGGTGGCAGGGTAAGGGGGCTGGGGGGTCAGGGACTGGGGCCCCCCAGGCCTCCTCTGGACTGGCTCTGAAAGGGCTGACACCGAGTGGCGGTGTGTGGGAGGGGGCAGGGCGCGGACCACGGGGAGCCTGGGGCGGGGCCTCTCTCCGGGGGACAGTGGCCTCCGCTCCGAGTCCTCAGGGTGTAGCTTTTCTTCGCGGCGTTCCCCATGCTTTTCCTGTGGCTGGTCCATCTTTCTCCTCTTGCTTGCCAGCTTCTTTGCCCGTCGCAGGGCCTTCTCTGTTTTGGGCGGGACTGCAGGTGGCTTGCCAGCCGCCCTCTCCAGCTGAGCAGGAGGCTCTGGCTTCTCCAGGAGGCCGGCCGAGCTGGTGGCCACATCCAGCAGTGAGCCTCTCGGGGAAAGCGTCCTGAGGTCTTCGGCGGATGGCTCCAGCTGGGGCTCGGAGCCAGGCTCCCCCGCGAGGGCATGGGCCAGCTCTTCCCGCCGGGCCACCCTGCCAGAGCTGGGGCTGGCCCCTGGGCTGTTGCGCGGAGGCTCCCCTGGCAGCAGGCCAGGCTCACTAGGGGCCTGGGAAGCATCGTCCCAAATGCTGCTGGCAGCCGGGGAGCATGCGCTACTCTCCCCCAGGGAGCTGGCGCTGGGGGAAGCCCCCTGCTCACCGGTGAGCCATCCTCTCCCTGGGGGCCCTGCTCTGGGGGTAGACAGAAAGTGACTATTGAAGCCTTGCCCCTGCTCTTCCCAGAACGTTCTCAGCTGCTGTGGGGGTAGCTGGTCTTCTGGGTCATCTTCCGGCAAAGTTATGGTAGGGATGCACCTTGGAGCATCCAGCTTCACCGGGTCTGTTGAACCGCTCTTGCCATTGTTCACCATAACTTTCTGTGTGGGCTTTTGGGGTGGCTTCAGCCCCTGGCCCTCTCCTGTGAATGGAGAAGATGGAACATACCACTTTGGGGCTGCCTGGGACGTCTCTGACCTGGCGGCGCTGGGCACCCACTCGTGTCCTCCAGCCCCTCACAGGCCACCCCCTTCACGTGTGTGCCCCGGGCACTGGTGGGTGTCGGTGTGCTGGGCATTTCCTGGCTCTCGGGGGCGCAGAGACCAGCATCCCCGCCCCAGCCTGGCCTCGGCAGTTCTTCTTCTTTGTGGCCACTGCCCAGTGGGGACTCCGAGGACAGGGACCTCAGGAGGGGCAGCATGATGGGTCTGATCACGGGGGTGGCCCTCAGGGTGTTGTCTTTAATTGCAAAGAGTATGTGCTTGTTTGAAGTGGAAGCTGGTGAAGGGGCAAGGCCTTTGGCATGTGCCAGAGCTGTATCTGACTTACTCCCCCCGGTCCCAGTGCCTCTGCAGTTAGCTTCCTCCCTCGGCGCCTTCCTGGGGCTACCTCCTGGCAAACTTTCTTCTTCTGGCAAGGATCCCCACTTGCCGTGCTCTTCCATGCACGCACTCCCGTTACTCACGGCACCGTACTCTAGCTCAGCTTCCTCCATCACTTTCTCCTGCTCATCCTTCCTACCGTCACCTGCACTCATGCCATTCCTGCCGTCTTCCTGCTGGGTCTCAGTGAACCATGTCTTCTGTTGATCCTCGAACGAGGCAAAGGACTGATCTGAAGAGCTGGTGCTGAATTTGGCCTTACTTTTGAGGCCTGGCATAAAATCAGATTGGCTGTCGCTATAAAACACATCTTCCTCCTCGGGAGAAAGGGGCCCTGGGGAGAATTTCGGGTTGAAGTTTGGATTCTGAAGTCCTGCCTCTCTCTCGGGTTCTGTCTCTTGAGAGATGGATCTCAAGAATCCATTCTCTAGGCCAGAGGTCTTTGGGGTCTCTGCAGCCTTCCCTGCCTCAGGGTCTTCGCTGCAAAGCTTCAGGGACAGATGTTTCCTGCGGTGGCGTTGCCTGGAGTCTGAACGCCACCCAGGCCTGGCATCACCTATCTCAGATTCTCCATTGGTATCAGCCTTCTCATAGCTATTCCTGTTGGCAGCCTCGCCGTTGACACAGAAGGGGGCTTTGGTGAAGTTGATGGTGAGGGGGGAGTTACGTAGTTGTCTGAAGAGGCTGCCTCAGGGTCAGCTGTGGGGTCCTTCTGGGTACTGGGGAGTGGCACAGAAGGGCTGTCGTCTGGTGTCTCCTTAGAGAACTCATCCGGAGGGTTTTCCTCGAGCCCATTGGGAAGGAGTCCGCCGTTGCTCAGGGATTCTTGCTTGCCTCTAGTTTTCTCATCCAGGCCTTTCATGAGAGGCGAGGGACTGTACGTGCTTTTGACACACTTCCGCACATCTTTGAGGTTGAACAGCAGGCTGGGGGCTTTAGATTTGTAGCTGTCCCGGGACTGACATTCACTGGGCTCCTTCTCTTGGTATCCATTTAGCTGTCCTGGGGGTGAAGGGGTTATCTCTGCTGGCTGGCTGTCAGATGATTCCAGGACCTGTTTGGTGGGTATGACAGGGGTCAGAAGTTTACTGATGTTGAAAGGAGGATCGTAATGCTCGTGGGGCTCCACAGGCGTATCAAGAGCATCCTTTTCTGGAAATTGCGCCTGGGGATTGTGCTTTGTATACAAGGCTGGGCCTCTCCAGTTGGTCTGTTTCTTCTCTTCCAAAGCATCTTGTAGACTGTCTTTCCCTCCACTGCCAGACTTTGGTTTCCTCCAGGGGGCATGGGTTGGTTTCAATGGAGGAGGGTCAGCCTGTGAGCTGGAAGTTTTTTCTTCCATAGCAAATATCTGGGGTCCCAAATCCCTTGACACCCAGGTTCCAGATGTGGAGAGAGTCCCTGCAGCCATCTTGTTCTCCTCCTGACTGCAGTTGGCCCGGACACGGCAGGGGGAGGTTTTGTGCTCAGGGGCCGGGGGCTCTCTTAACAATGGCGTGTCCTCATAATGCTTGAGAGCCTTGCTCTCTGGGACAGCATCAGCAGCATCCTTTCTCTCGGGTAGCCTCGGCTGGTGGGCATTCCATGACTCAAAAGCACTGTTCTCACTGTGGAGAAAGGTCCCTTTGCGAGCCCACTCCTGGCCCCTTCCAGGCTCACTGGTGGTGCCTTGCGGGCAGGAGAGGGGAACTTTGGCTCGAATGAATTGGCTGCCTGTTCAGGTGTTGGGAGGAAGCTGTTGGGGCCGTGACTGGCCATTTCGGGATTCTTGGGGGCTTCCTGCTCTCCGTGCTTCCGGCCAGGCTGGTGGCTGGTCTGATGGGTGCTGGAGACTTCGGCAGGCACCCTCCTGACGGTCAAAAAGGCAGAATCAAAGCAGAAGTTGACGCCGCTTTCTGGAAGAGGAGCAAACTTGGGGGGATTTTTGAGAGCTGGAGGCTTGCTGGTAGGAGGCCTGCTGTCACAGCGCTGGCTCTCGGTCCTGTCGAAAGATCTGATCAGAGATGACACTTTGGAAATGGGCTTGTTGCTGCTCCTCAGGCCAGCAACTGGCACTTCTAGTCGCCTCTGGGCTGGTGTCAGAGGGGGGCTGCCTTTGGGGCACTTCTCCTCCCCTTGAACGTACTTGGGCAGCTGTTGGAATGTGGCCGCCCAGCCTGCGTGCTCAGTACCTTGGGATGGTAGCTGACTCCAGATGCCACTTTTCCTGTGTGTGTGGCTCACCGTTCCCTGGTGGTAATTCCCAAACACCTGGCGGGTGATATCCGGGGACAGGGCCAGGTCGGAGTCATGGAAGGATGCGTCCTCTGAGATGCACAAGCTCCGGAACGCACGGTCCGTGAGGCTGCTCACCTCCTTGTCTGCGTCGTCTAGCACACTGCCGATGCTCGAGGAGTCGCTGAAGCCGTCCGCACACTTCTTGCTCCCCTGCATTGTCCACCAGCCAGGAAGCCTGTCCCCGTCTGCCAGCTGGTGCCTCTGGGTATGATTTCAGAAGGGTTGGATGCAGCTCTCTTCCCACAAAACTAGAGCTTCCTGATGGTCAGATGCAATTGCAAAGTGGGAATTTCTTTTTCTCTGCAAAGGAAGGAAGTGCAGGGTGTGAATAGGATACACGACTTAGTGGCATCATGCAAGATGACACGCTGCTGTGGACGGGCAAGGGCGCCTGTGATGGTTGGTTTTACTGCCAGCCTGGCTGGACCACGATGCCCAGGTTTTGGTCAAACGCTAGTAAAGCAGTTTATAGCCCACAATGTGAGTGGGCCTTGTCCACAAGGCTGAGAAACCCTGAGCAATAGGCAATCCTACTTCTAGTCTTTGGACTGGACTTGCAACATCGACTCCCCCTCTGGTGTCCAGCGTATTAACTTGCCTGAAGATATTAGACTCGCCAGCCCCATCGTGACATTAGCCAGTTCCTTACTTCTCCCTCCATGTACATATACATATATAAAAACATGGGTGTATACATATACACACACGCACACAAGTGTATACATATATAATAGGGTGTGTGTGTGCGTACATGTGTGAGTGTGTGTGTGCGCGTATATGTGCATGTGGGTGTACACGCGTGTATGTATGTGTGTATACGTGTGCGTATGCATGTGCGTGTATGTATATGCGTGTGCATACGTGTGTGTGCGCGCATGTGTGTGTGTGCACGCGTGTGTCTGTGTATATGTGTATGTGTGTATACATTGGTTCTGCTCCTCTGGAGAACCCCGACTAATCCAGTGCCTCCAGTCCAGACGTGTCGTTTTTGCAGAGAGAACTCGCATTCCATGGGGGTGTTTCCTCCTTGCCGTCTGTCACAGCGCCTGGTTTATTTCCTTTGTGGTCCTGAGCACAATCTAAAATAAAATGTGCTTCCTTCTTGACCAGCCTCTGCTTAGCCTATAAGAACAAGGTGTTCAGGAGCCACTCGACTGTCTGCTTGCTGACTGTCCTGGTCCCAGAGCCACCTCAGGAGGGCACAGACCCTACAGCCTGCCTCGCCCGGGATCCTCCACTCTCCCACTTGCCCTTGAGTGTGGCCAGCGGGAGGTGCTGGTGGGAGCCTGGACGGAGGGGGAGCCAGCGTGCCAGGCATTTCTGCCCCTCTGCTGGCTTCCTGCTCTGACTGTGGGTGGGGTCCGGGCAATACTGCAGTCTCCTCTAACCACGCCCCTGCCCCGGGCTCTGGCCCTACCTGCGGCCCTTACACGGCTGCCACTTCCTGACTGACTCCACCTCCTGGGGCCTCCCCGTTTCTGCCTACACCTCTGTTATAGCCCCTTCCTTACGTTCTTTCCTTCTTCCTTTTAAAACTGTGGAGACACACAGACATGAAATCTACTCTCTCAACCATTTTAAGTGCACGTGTCAATGGTATGAAGTGCAGTTGTCACCACCATCCACGTCCAGAACTTTCTCATCTTGCAAAACTGAACTCCGTACCCACTGAATAATAACCCCCATTCTCTTCTCCCCAAACCCCTAGAAACTACCATTCTTTTTTCTGTATCTATGAATTTGACTATTGGAGAAGGAAATGGCACCCCACTCCAGTGTTCTTGCCTGGAGAATCCCAGGGATGGGGGAGCCTGGTGGGCTGCCGTCTCTGAGGTCGCACAGAGTCGGACACGACTGAAGCGACTCAGCAGCAGCAGCAGCAACATGAATTTGACTGCTCTAAGGTACCCATTTGAGTGGAATCAGACAGCATTTATCTTTTTGTGACCAATTTGCTCTCTTAGCGTCACGTCCTAAGGATCACCCATGCTGTAACGTGTGTCAGAGTTCCCTTCCTTCCTGAGCTAACGTTGCATTGTATGGATACGGCACGTTTTGTTTATCCATTCATCTGTCAGTCGACACCGAGGTCGCTTCCACTTTTTGGCTGTTGTGAATAATGCTGCTGTGAACACGGGTGTCTGAATGTCTGTTCAAGATCCTGCTTTCAATCTGGGGGGCACATGCTCCGAGATGGAATTGATGGGTTGCACGGTCGTTCTAGTTTTAATTTTGGGGGAGTCATTATGCTATTTTCCACGTCAGCTGGGTCATTTTATACCCCTGCCCACAGTGCACAAGAGCTCGCATTTCTGGGTTTGTTTTTTTCCTGATAGCTGTGGTTGTGATTGGGCAGTCACTCAGTTACGTCCCGCTCTTTGCGACTCCATGGACTGCAGCATGTCAGGCTTCCCCGTCCTTCACTCTCTCCTGGAGTTTGCTCAGACTCATGTCACTGAGTGGATGACGTCGCTGATTTTTTTACAGTAGCCATCCTAACATGTGTGAGGTGGTTCATTGCATTCCCTTCTGGATTCTTTCCGAGGATGCTGCTTCCTGACTTAGAGCCTGATCACTACCAGGGATACATACCTCCGATGCCTAGAGCAGGCCTGGCCAGAGCTGGGGACGAGTATGTCAAAAGTTAGATAAAATAGCAGGTATAAACCCTGGACTGGGCTCCAGTGGGGGCATTTGGGACAGTGAACTTCTAGCAGGGTGCTGTGAGCCTCAGCTGCCAGAGGAAACACTCACGCAGCCTCCCCATTCATGTTGGCAGGGGAAGCTGGAGAGGGGCACGCCGCTGCTAGCCTGGCTGGCCTGCACAGTAAGCACAGGGCCTGAACAGGTCTGCTAGGCATGGAGAATGAAGATGCTCCACCAGGGTGCAGGGCCGCATGTCGGGAATCCCAAATCCCATCCTGGCTCCTCATAGAAGGTCACCCACAAGGTGTCCCACAGTGGCCGATGCCACCATGCTAGCAGCCCTGATCTAATCCCAGAGGCCGGCCTTCCTCAGAGTTTTCTGCTTCCTGTCTCTTGACCACAGCACTCTGGTAGGCTTCTAATGCTGATTTGTTGGCAGGCTGACTTCTTTAATGAATGAAAGGGCTGAGTTGGGGCTGCCAGAGAAAGCAAAGGACCTCAAGTTCTAGTAAACTGGATGAGCTGATGAGGCACCACTGACGGGCCCTGGAAAAGACTGCCTTTATGTGCCTTGAACAGCGGCGCTCTTGCTCCCCAGAAAGAACAGTAAGTGCTGTTTAGGAGACACTTGAAAGGGGAGAGCAGCGGCCTAGCCTCCTCACCTGGCCTACCTCACCCCATCCCCACCCCGCTCCCTCTTCTCCTGGCTCAAAAACCCACAGAAGCTAATGCTCGTGATCTCAGACCCCCACACAGCTAGTTCTGACCACAGGGGTTGGAAGCATTCTGATGTCTGGGGAAATGATTGCCTTTCTGACCAAAGGAACGATGCCGTTGTCTCCACTCTCTTGGCGCCCTTCCTTCTTGCTTTATTGCACACAAGAAGCCTGAAACTGTATTTGTTTGATCCCCTGGAGTAGGAAAGAGCAACCCACTCCAGTATCCTTGACTGGAGAATTTCATGGACAGATGAGCCTGATAGGCTACAGTCCATGGGATCGCAGAGTGTTGGACAGCACTGAGCGACTGAGTGCGCACACACGCACGCACACACACATGCGTGCACACACACGCACACACGTGCTTGCACACACGCACACACGAGTGCACACACATGCACATGCACACACACGCACACATACACGCACACACATGCACACATGCACACACATGCACGCACGTGCACGCACACGCACGCACACACATGCACACACACACACGCACGCACATGCACACGTGTGCGTGCATGCACACACACGGGCACACATGCATGCACACACATGCGCGCACGCGTACACACACACACATACAGTTCAACTTGTAGCTGAGGTGTTCACTTTGCAACCCTGAGGGAGAAACGATGCTGACTCAAGGTCAGTTTGCTGAGGACTGCCTGGTGGACTTTTGAACACTGTTGAGTCCTTGATGGGAGAAGGCAATGGCAATCCACTCCAGTACTCTTGCCCTGCAGGGCTGTGAGCCTGGGCCAGAACCACCCCCTCCTCTGGAATCTGTGTTACTGGGGTGAGTTGGGGGCCCTCTGTGGCTTCAGCCACTGTAAGTCAAGTTTTCTGTATCTTGAGGTCTTAACAATAGAGTCAGGGAGTCTTCTGGTGTCCTGAATGCTGGGGTTTTGATCTCAATAATGACTGAACTCAGTAACACTGGGGTTTCTCTCTTTTCACAATGGCATAGAAATAGGATACTTGGGGATCCAAATTAGAATCTTAGAGTTAAGTAAACACCCCCAGTCAATTAAATACCACCTACTACTAGCAGATATTTATTATTTCTTAAACTCATCTTCCATCCCCTCCTTTGATCAAGAGCACTTGATACCTTTTGGGAAGTTCCTCCCCTCGTGGCCTTCAGTTGTCATGGGGCTGAAAGTCAAGGAGCCTGCAGAGCCAAGGGCGCATGTGAGACCCAGGGCAGCCTATGGCAATCTCTCTCCTGGAGTGATGTAAGGATGAAGGCTCCCTGCCCATCTTTGTCAGCGGCAGCACCTTCTTTTTGTCCTTTCCTGGCTTGGAACTTCAGCCTTCCCCTTGAGTCTACAGGGTTCCTATTTCCTTTGAATACGTATCTGTTTTTGATTTATTTGTCTAGTTTCTGTTTCTGTTGCATGTGACCAAAACACCCAAACTGATCTAGGGTTTGTGTCAGAATTCCAAACAGTTAACGAAAGCTGATCACTGATATTTAGAGTATTCAGAAAATAACCACATTCCTTCTGCCTCAGGAAGAAGAGATCTCCCTCTTGCTGGCTTCATTCAGATACTTCCTCCCGCTCTTACTTGACTGACCTGGGTTCAATGGGATGATCATAAGGTTGGCTTCAGCTTCCCCACTCCCAACCCCCAATCTCCCAGATACCCGGTGGAACCTTCAGCAGAGTCACTCAAACTGCAGGGTTTCCAGGGCCTGGCTCTTGAATTAGTCCCATACCTGTTACAGGAGTGGGGGCTGCAGGTGCCTGCCTTGTTGGGTTTTAGGATCTGTAGTTTTAAAACTTCTTTTCATGCTGACATTTGCTGACATTGCTACCCATCTAGAGAAAAGAAGAAAAGTAATCTTGTTGGAACCCCTCAGGCCAAAAATCAAAGCAGGTATTCAGTGCAAAAGATACCTTTAGATGTCAGTAATACAACTGGCTTTCAATTTTAGTTTTAATTTCACATTTGAACTCAACAAAATTCCAAATATAGGCAAGGTGGTTTTATGTCCCTTCCAGTGTTCATGAATTTGTGTCTGGCCCAAGTAGCCTTAAGGAGCCTGTTTCAAGCCTTTGGGACTTTTAATATGATTGGCTTAGTTGTGAATCACTTTTTGCTAGTTACATTGGCCCAAAGGCCCTTTCCCCCTGTGAATTAAAACTCAGGTTTTGCAGTAAAGAGAACTAGAGTGGTTGAACTTGAATCCACTCACAAGGAAGAAGTGTTCAATTTATTGTTGGCAGAAGACTTAGATATCTGTTTTGACAGCTAAAAGAACCCAAAAGCTGCCCAGGAGATTTTTAAGAGTATTTAGAATGAAGTGTGAACTAGGTAAAATAAATTCACTATGCGCTATAAATGGAGACCACTGGGGCTTCCAGAAGCCTGTCTTCATCTTGTAGCTCCTGGATATTAATCCAGTCCATAGTAGTTTATTAATAATATTAATAATCATAATAGCTCAAATTTGTGGAGTGCATTTCTTTGGAGATGTCCAGGGG
This sequence comes from Aepyceros melampus, assembly GCA_006408695.1. Taxonomy (NCBI): domain Eukaryota; kingdom Metazoa; phylum Chordata; class Mammalia; order Artiodactyla; family Bovidae; genus Aepyceros; species Aepyceros melampus. The sequence goes on from SJXQ01006381.1 coordinate 197,413, forward strand.
CACTTTGTGCAGCTCACTATCTGGCTAGCCCCCTCCCTGACACCCGAGGCTGTCCTTTGTGTCCTGACCATTGCTGGATTCTTCCATGGCTCATGCCATATCGTCACCCATCATGACCCACGTGTCATAGGAACTGACGGTTGCTTCATTCACTCCTCAATTAGAAAATTCCATGAGTCCAGGAAGGAGTCTTATTTGCCCTCATGTACCAAACATACCAACACAGAAGCCAGATACATGTTTGTGGCAATGCTCTGAATTGGGTGTCTTCAATCTGAATTTTAATGGAGGGCTAGCAGACACAGAAAAGAAATGAGAGAGAGAGTTCTGTTGAGCAGGACCCGTGGCCTTGGGTCTTAAGGTGATTTGGAAAGCTCAGATTTGTGTCACTAACTAGAGAGCACACTCTGTCTGCAGCTTCCCCTGGGTTCACCTTCGGGATGAGGGTGAAATCAGTGCATGTCGCACATGGACAAGACAGGTACAGACGGCCATGCTGCCCTTTATCCTGTGGGCCTTTAGGGAGCCGTCACCCTGTGCTGGGGGCCACAGACTCACTGTCAGCGCTGCTGGAACACGCTTTTCAGAGGCCCGCACAAAACCATCCTCCTCCCTGCTTTCGATTATTTGAAGGAAGCCAACCTCAGTGGCTGAAAAGTCTGGCTCATAAGAGCATTTTCAGGTGAAAGAGTACAGTTACCCTCAGGCAACACAAATGAGGCAAAACAGCACACTGTCAAATCCTGCTGTAGACAAGGCCTTGGAACCTGCCTTGAGGAACATATAGAAACAAGAATGGATACTTATTCACCGTGTGGTAAGTTCCTATTTCTGTCTATGCCTTCAAAATCAATTTGTTCTTTTAAATGCTTCCTGCCTCCTCACCCCCTGTTATTCCCTTGACTCGTTTGCTCTGCCTTTAGTCTCCCCTTCCCCAGGGGATTGCCCAAGGGGGACCTTGGCTGCTCATCTGACAGCTTCTAAGGTGCAATCAAGACCGTCGGCCACTGTCTTCCTGGGAAGCGCTCCCGTCTTGATTTGGGAGACGTACACACTTTCCATCTCAGCCTAATGGTCCACCCCTTATCTTCCCCTCCTGGATGGTTGGATTTCCTCTGCACCTGGTCCCGGGACCTCTTCTCCTCTCCCTTGATGGGCTTGCCAGGAGATTTCAGCCGCACTCGTGGTTGCCACGAGCTTCCGTGCACTGACGGCATGTCCAGGCCAGGTCACCTGTCTGGGCCCAGCCTCTGTCCCCCGAACAGCTTCACAAACTCACACATTTAATATGGAACCCACGACCTTTCCACAAGCCAGTTCTTCTTTTGAGGGTCCCAGAAATCTGACTCCCTGTGACTGCTCCCTCTCCCTCTTCCATGCCTTCCCTAAACTGAGCCATTTCCAGGTCCCACAAGTCTCATCTTTGAAAGGCCTCTTACCCCTGCACGTGATTTCCATCTCCGCGGTCACTGTGTGGCCCCAATTATGGGTGTCAGCGGGTGAAGTGCTGGCATCTGCCCTTATACAGGCAACCCTGGAGCCTAGACAGACTTCTGAGAATTGCTCTCCCGACACTCCATCTGCAGAGGCTGGACGCTGGGCATGGGTCCTGCAAAGCCCCAGAGCGCACCAGGGGAGATGGGGTCTCCAGCAGGAGCGCCTTGACGGGGTTTTCCAGTTCAGCCTTCAGGGAGGGGCCAAGGCTCTGGCGATACAACCACAGAGAAGACACGCAGGGGGCACCTGGGGCACGCGTGCACTGTCGCCAGAGGCGGGGAGAATCGTACTTGAAGAAGTGTTCTGTCTTCTTTTCATTACAAGGGTCATCTTTTGAATTAAAATATGTCAAACAAGCCAGATCAGTGGGAGTATCCCCATGCATCAGCTTCTTCTCACCGTGAGCAACGAAATAGCCTTTGCATGCTTGTTCCTAAATCCTGACTCTTCCAAAATGTTCTCTCACGCGACGCTTTCCCCCATGTCATCCTGACTGATGCTGTCACACTGCTGTGGACTGGAATAAGTCATTTTGTGCAGATATCGTTTTTTCTCTCTTGTTCTTTCTCTAGTGTCTCACATTCAAGGCCCTCTAGGCGGGCGAGCTGGCAGTTCCTTCACTCCCATTCCCGGAGGCCGGCGGTGCCCTGGGGTTACTTCCCTGGGGTTGGTCCTGGCTTGCTTTCCCGGGGTGGTAGTCCCTCTGCCTGGAATGTGTCTCTCTGTTCCCCATTCACCAGCTTCTGACCACTTCCTCCTCTCTTCCCCTATTCCTTATAGAATTCTAAGAAAAAAAAATCACTGCATTATTCCACTTCATCTGCTATGAATCCATCTTCCCAACAAAGCCTTGGGCTCCTTGGGGTGAGGTCCCGGCTGGTTCGACTGACAGGATGCCTGTGTCCCGGGGGCCATCCGTCCAGGCCTTCAGCTGCTGTTGCTGAGTGTGCTTCTTGGGCCACAAGGACGTGATGACAGAGGTTTGCGGCGAGTGTGCGGCCTGGGAAGGCAGAGTCGAAAGCTCTGTGCCTCACGTTCTCCTGGTCTCTTACAGGACTCCTGGCCGGCAGCCAGCCCAGGCCTGACAGGTCAGGCAGCCCCACCCTACACCCCCCAGGCTCTGAGGCCAGGAAGTGGCCGGGGACAGGGAGCCTGCTGGCACCCCCTACAGACCCCAATCCAGACTGCTGCACGCAGCTGCTCAGGGCTGGGGGTCCATAGCTCCCAGCAGCCTGTGCCCCTGGGAGGCCCCAGCTCCTTCCTCCTCCATGCGGCTGCACACGCTCCGTTCTGAAAGAACAGAGCCTCGGAATGCTGCATGTCGCGCCGTTGCTGAGTGACAGAGGTGGGCTTGGGACCCCAGCCTGGCTGGTCTGGGAGTCGAGACACAGCAAGGGAGGTCTCAGTTGGTGGTCTGGCATGGCTGGGTGGCCAGATTGAGCTAATTAAGAATGCAGGACACTCAGAGAAATCTGAATTTCACATAGAACAATGAACATATTTTAGTATAAGTATGTCCTATATTTGGGCCATACTTTATATTAGTCACATTTCTCTACAAAATTAATCATCCCATGTTTATGTTAAAAATAGGTACCCAGTATTTATCTGAAATTCAAATTGCACTGGACATCTTGTTTTCTCATCTGGCAACCTGAGGTCCTCACCAGCTTTTAGTACCCAAAGTGGATCACAGTCAGAGGAAGCCAGTCCGGTGACTCAATCCTGGGATGACTCATCGCTGTGTGTTACTCTGCAGTTCAGGACACACTCGGGGATCCATTATCACGTTAGATTCTTGTGACCCTGATGGAATGGGTTCAACAGGTCTTTTTAGCACCATTCTCTAGGTAGAGAAAGAAAGGCACGGAGAGGCGCAGATATTGCTCAGTGTCACACAGCATGTAAGAGAGAACTGGGACTGGGATTCAGCTCGGGCTCAGCCCTCGACCACCCCACGCTTTCTCCAGCACGAAGCCCTGACCCCTCTGATCGCTGGGCTCAGGCACAGAAGGGCGTGGCCTGGCTCCTGGACTGGAGCTCAAGGGAGAATTGAGGATCCATGGAGAAAAGGACGGTTTATCATTCTGTTCACCTCCTAAGAACTTCACAGCCCAGTTTTTCATGGCAACCAGAGGAGCAGAAGTGATGATTCGGCCGGTCGGCACAGGGTCCCTCCTGTCTGGGGAGGCTCTGGTGGCTGGTCCTTGGGAGCTGGGCAGGTTGCTCCCGGCTGCTAGGCAGGCCCTCCCTTCTCCCCGTGTCTCTCCCATGTTTGCACAGGAAGCCGCTGGGGTTTGCTTGGCTGCTGGGTTTGACCACTTGCCTGTAGTGTGGTTTCTGAGCTTGAGCTCTTTGGGTGGATTTAATTACCTTAATTGAATGGTGTTTTCACTTTTCAGTAAAGGGGGAAGCAGGAAGCCAGTGGAAATGACAGGGGTTGGCTTTATCATACCCAGAAGGCCCTAACAGATTGGAATTGATTCTTCTCGATCTTCTTTCTGGGTGGTTTTCTGAGACATTGACTTGGGGTTGCCTTGAGGAGCAGCTCAATATAGCGAACCATAACACTTGTTTCCTTCCAGCTTGTGAATCACAGATGTTGTGAACATATCCTCCACCACTTCACACTGGGTGAGGCCCTGCTGGCCATTCTCGGGGCAAGCTCCTGACCTCTCTGTGTATTTTCCAACAGTCTTCCTGTTTCAGAGGAATGTCCTTGTCTATGTCCTACATTTTACATGGCAAAATCAACTTCCTCGGTTAGAAAGGGCTGTAGACACATGTCAGGCATCCACGGGGTGGCAGGCGTCTATGGGGTGGCAGGCCCACTACTGCCAGCCTGTCTTCTTTTATTCCTTACGTCTGGAAACTGAGGCTCCCTGGGAAGTTTGTCCCACACAGATTGCTGGAGCTGTATCACACCTGCCTTTGGCTCCAGGGCCCTGCAGTCTGGCCTTTGATGATTCCTCCCTAGCTAGTTCCCAATGCAATGATCGCTCTCTCCTTGTAACTTCTTTGGACTTTTGGAAATCAGAAACTTCAAGATCATTTGTATTCTAATAGAGGTCGACATGGACTTTCAGAAGCCACATTTGAAGCTTGTTCCCACATCTGTCCACTCAGTACTTGTTCCCTCCTCTGGGTTCTAGAGCTGGAGATCAGCCCAGGCAGGGCTGGCCTGCGCCCTCTCCTTGCAGAGCTGGGATGACCCGAGGAATGGCGCCAGGCCGTGCTTAGATGGCCTTCGACTGTTTCCTATTGGGCAGTCCTCTTAACCATGAAAAATGCACCTTTGATTTGTACACAGGTCATCGCACACTTGGTCTGACCATTTGGCTCCACTGGTGTGGCTCTTGGCACTCCAGGGTAGGGGATTCTGCTTGCGTCCTGGCCCAGCCTGGCTTAAATAACCCCAACCTAGGGGCTAGACTGGGAAAACCAAGGGTTCTCACATGAACCCTGAGGCTTCTATGTGTTGGGAGAGGACAGGGCCCGCTTCCTCCAACCCCAGGAACGTGGTTGGTTGGCACTGGGGGCCCCAGCAGCAGTGCCAATTTGGTATGCGTCTAAATCCTTCCTGAATCACATCACGTGTACAGGGGGCCTCCAATCCTAGGGATGGGACTGAAGGAACCAGCTCGCCTGGGCTTGCCAGGCGCAAGGAGCTGGCCACAGCCACTGTGGGTGTTCTCCTGCCCTTGGGAGAGAGCTGGGGAGCAGAGATGCTTTCTATCTGGGACTCAGCGCAGCCTGACTCCCACTTCCGGCCTTGGTCCCTCGTCCCCTGTGTCTGGATGGGATGCTTCCTCAGGAACCTCTGAGCATTGCCCAGTCCTGGGGCCATGTCTGGAGTTGGAGGCACAAGGAAGATTAGGTCTGACCCAACCAGTGCTCCCCACGACAGGAGGGTGGGGAGAAGCAAGGCACAGAGGCAGGGAGAGGAGGAGAAAGACAAAGCGATGGGCTGGGTTCCAGCAACCTGCCTTTCAGTTCCATTTCTGTTTCCTGATTGCGTGACCAGGGTGGGCAGAGCAATGTTTTGCTCTCTGGGGCAAAAGTCCTGCTTTGTAGCGCTGACTGATTTTCCATGGCTGATTTCTGCTATGACCTGGCATCTGAGGCAGAGTTGAGATGAAGCATGAACGTGGGCTTGTGGAGCCTCTGAATCCTGCAGGCTCCCGTCGGATTTGCAGTTGCTCTTATATCCTTGGGCAGGGCTCTCACTCCATAAAGGCTAACAGAAGCACTGTTTCTGATCATTCCTGATGACTGGCATTGCTGAGGATCACCCTTAAAGCTCCTGGTGGCCAGATGGGTTGACTCAGTCAGTGGAGTCTTTGGACCCTCCCCTCCACCAGAAGGAGCTCAGGTCCAGCACTGGCCGGCTTTTTGGCATGGCTCCACTGAGAGCTCTCTGCAGACACTGGGGTACCAGCCTCGGTGGCCAGATGCCCCTTGGACGAGGGGTACTGGGCTCTCTTGTGAGCTCAGAGGTGCCCCAGTTTACCTTTATAGGAGTGACTATGCTGCCATCAAAGGTAAACGTTAGGAGCAGAAGAGACCCGAGCCTAAACAACTCTGCCCTTTCATCCTTCGTGCCTTCCCAGAGAGGGGGGTCAGTGCCAGCCGCGTGCCACTGCCAGAGGGCGCCTTAGGGGAGTTGATGGAGCCATGAGAGGCTAAGAAACGAGAAGCACCAAACTGGTAGAAATGGTTCTGATGCGCAGCCCAGTGACCCTCTGGCCTCCTGTTAGAGGCAACGCAAAGTCCAGGAGCCACACGACTGCCAGGCCAGGGCAGGGGAGCCGCCAGAGGGGGCACACAGCTCTTTCAGAAATACAGGGGCCACCGAAATGCTGAGCCCATCTGGCATCTGGGCCAGATCCCAGGGCTACTCTGCGTTTGCTGACTACACTCTTGGCTAACTTACAGGGCGTCTGTGAGCCTCAGGCTTCTTGTCTGTAAAATGGAGCTAATGATCTGTCCTGTGTACTGATAACAGGGCTTCTCAGCCTCTGTACCACTGACTTTGCCAAGGCCCCTGGGGCAAGGTCACTGCCAGCTGAGAGCTGCTTTACAGAAGAAGGGAGAAGAACATTAGTAAGGCCTCCGGAGCACCCTTTGTTAGTCCCTTTGTTCACTCCTCCCTTCCTTCCACCTTTCCCTGGAACATCCTCTCCCTGTATTCTGGAAACGGTAGGCAGTGACATAAGATAGGAATAGACTAGGCTCTTGTGGGCGGCAGAAGGAGCTGGAGGCCAGGGCGAGGTCCTATCCCAAAGCTGCGTCACTTTGGGCAAGTCACTCCACCCCACCTGCACTTGTGAAACTGGGACAATAAAAACCAACTTCAGTTCTGCCCCCAGCCCTGGTCGGGGGGTATGTGCAGCTTCCTACGCTGGAGGGGGCTGAGGAAAGGAATGGTCATGGAATTAGCCCCTGAGGCAGCCACCGCTCGAGATGCTCAGGGCCACCAGACTCACCAGGCCCTGGTCCTGCCCCAGCCTGGGGGCTGCCTGCACAGAAGAAGGCCCGCTGAGCCCTGTGAGCCCCAGCCGTCCTGCCGTGAACTTCACCCACATGCAGGCTACTGGGCAACAGGGAATGTGTGCACAGTCTTTCTCTGCGTATGTTCCAGGGTCAGAGGTTTCCCACTCGTTTTCCCCTCAACACACAGCAAGAAATATATCTACATTACAGCATCCAATCAGCTCAGAGACATATAATTATAAAAAACCAGGAAAAGACATGAAGCAAAACTTACTTTGCTTACATGGACCACTCTGATATTTTCATCCTATTCCATAGTAGTCTTTCATTTAAAAAAAAAACAAAAAAACCTATGTGCCACGTAGTAAGTGATTTGAGGGCTCAATAATGAGTTATAGTCTGTAGTGGTTTGTTTTTAAAACTGTCCCAGACCAGAATCTGATCATTCCTGATCAGGCTCTGTTTGCGGTTGCCCTAGTCAGAGTGAAGCTAGGTTCTCATTTGGGTGGAGAAATAGAGATCCAAGGCCCAAACACAGGGACTGTTAGGGACTGACCGGATTCATACTGTTAGGGAGAGGAGAAGACCCCCCGGGTGGCGGGTCCACAGCCAGGCCTTGCCTTTCTGCTTCCCTGCTGCCTCCCTCGTTGCGCACAGCACCTGGGTCTAACAGAGGACCATTCACTTGTTAAGCACGTGAATGGACGAGTGGATGAGTAGAGGAAATCCCCATTTACAGAGCGCCTGGCACGACACAGGCACTTTATATACTGTTTTCTTGCTTCCTATTCATTACGTAATCAGGAGGCGATTCTGCGAGGTAGAAATTACTCTTGTTTTCTTCAGAGGAAGACCTTGAATCCAGAGACGTTTACTACTTGATTCAGAGCTTGAACCTGGGCTGCTGGAGACGGATAGGGTCTCCGCATCCTACATTTAAAGAGGCACCTCCAGGAGCTTCTGCTTCGGGCCGAGAAACTGTGCTCGGCACCACCCTACCCCACCTCTGGCTCTCACCCGCACGGCTCCCCGGAGCTCATCTTAAGACCCGCAGTCACCCTATCCCTTGTCTTCTGTCCAGGGCATCCCTTTCCTCCTGGGAGTCCAGCTTTGGCAGGCCACCCAGCAAGGCTTTCAGTAGATGGACACCTGACTGTTCATTTAAGAGCCGCAGAATCAGTTAGACTTTGGACAAATCACTCAGTCTGAGCCTCAGCCTTGTTTTTGTAACCTGGGCCTGATGGGAAGGTACAGCCTGGTCCTTGAAGAAGCCTCTATGGACTATGAAGTGGGTGTTACAGGGGCAATTGTAACTCCACTCTGGAGAGCCTTGTCCCGAGAGGAGGCTGCTTCAGAGACTCCCAGAGGAAGAGGCACGTGGGTTTGCTGGGGTTGGGATGTCCCTCAGATAACCATCCTCTCTCTTGCCCCTGGGAAGAGAGCCAGGCCATATGGGAGGACACCCCTGGAAAGCAGCCCCGAGGGGAGTCCCAGGCTTGGGCAGAGAGAAGAAGTTCCAGGAAGAGCTCCTGGAACCATAAGGAGGGCAGAGAGGCACAGGGCTGTCCTCACCATTTGCAGACTTCATTTCTCCGTCCGTAAATTGGTGCCACAGGGCTGGGTGGCAGAGGCAGAGAAGCAGAGCTGCTAACTGCCATGAAGTTCACACCCATCATCTTTCTCAGGGGCCCCAGCCACTGGCCGAGTCAGATAGGACCTGTGTCAAAGGAATCTGAGGTGCAGAAGCCGAGAAACAGAGAGGCTGAGCAACTTGCCCAAGATCACACAGCCAGGGAGAGGCAGAGCTGGGATTCAGACCCAAATCTCTGTGCCAAGCAGTCTTGCCCTCCTTGCGCAGCCAAAGTGAGAAGGTTATAGGGTGGGCGTCTCCCTCTGCCATGGTGTCCCCACAGGGTAGGAAGGGGTGGAGGTCTTTCTTGTAGCACCTCCTCTCCCCACCAGAGAGCATTTGCTTTAGTAAAGCTGGAGAAGGCACCTGCTGGACAGGGCCATCCCGTAGGAGCATCCAGCAGGGTGCCTGCTTCCTGGCCCCTGAAGTGTCAGGAAGATATGAGTATCCGGGCTGGGGGAGGGGTGTCCCACAGAGCCCTTGGGAATCTCTAAACCCTCCCCAGCTCCATAGACACATCAGAGCCCCACTGTCCCTGGCCTTCTCCTCACTTCCTGCTGGAGGCTAGGGCGTAAAAGCGAAATGGTTGGTTAGTAAGTAACAGCTGTCTTTTCTCCAACCCATGTAGCAGCTGTGAGACCAGCTCTTCCAGAGAAGGAAAGAGAACTTCTCTGCTTTGGGGACACAGTCACGGAACTGACAAGCATCTCTTCTTCTTCACAGAATTCCTTATGAAGTGCTTAGAGCAGTGAGACAAAGAATTTGCCATCCAGGTGATCCTTCTAAAAAAAGGAGCACTTCTGAACAGTGCTCTTTAGACCGGCAGGATTATTTAAAACAATGACTTGAGTTGAAGTGGAAAAAGTCAGTTTCTTGGAGTTCTCCTTGCTGAAATCAACAAGGAATCTTTTTTCCTTCTCTTTCGTAAGACAGTGGTCCTTGCTTCTCAGAATGCCCTGGAGAGCTTGTTAAACAGAGTTCTGGGCCCACCCCAGAGATGCCATCTCAGGATGCTGGGGCCGGGATAGCGCGTCCAGGGATGCTTGGGACCTCACTTGGAGCACCGCTGCCCCAGGCCTCGAGCGACTGGAGGTTGGATGTCTTTCTGGGAGGTTGTGCTGATGAGTCATATGCTCTTGAGCCACTTGGGGTGCATGGGGGTCAGTGACTGGTTTGGGCTGTGTCTGCCTGGCTCTAGGCCTGGCTCTGGGCAGGCTGTGCATATGCAAAGTACAGAGATGAATCAGAAATGCTTCCTCTCCAAGGGACAGTTGCCTGTGGGGGAGAACAGGCAGAGATCAGTGCCATCTGCAGGGTTCAGGATGTGGGAAGAGGGCAGTCTCTCCAGGCAGTGCTTGCTTGAAGGCAGCTGGGAAGGAGCTCTGCTGCCAGTCTGTGTGCAGGCACCCAGCTGACTTCAGCCTCAGCACCCAGCAGAGGGGAGTGGAAAGATTAGAGTCAGACTATGGCACCCCACTCCAGTACTCTTGCCTGGAAAATCTCATGGAGGAGCCTGGTGGGCTTCAGTCCATGGGGTCGCGAAGAGTCGGACACGACTGAGCAACTTCCCTTTCACTTTTCAGTTTCATGCATTGGAGAAGGAAATGGGAACCCACTCCAGTGTTCTTGCCTGGAGAATCCCAGGGACAGGGGAGCCTGGTGGGCTGCTGTCTATGGGGTCATACAGAGTTGGATACGACTGAAGTAACTTAGCAGCAGCAGCAGCAGCATGTCCCGTTTCCCAGCTCTGTGTAACCTGGGCAAGTTCCCTCCCCTCTCTGAGCCTCCCTTCATTCTCTGCAGCTGTCCTCACCTCTGTGGGCGATGATGAAGGGTAGAGATGAAAAAGTGTCAAGGGCCCAGAAGAGACCTACACAGAATGACGATTCAGTAAACGGAAGCTTACACCACTAGAGACCTGGGTTGTTTTGGAACAGACCTCCCTTAGGAGGAATTCCATATCTATCATTGTAAACACCCGCCAGCAGGCTTGCAGCGTGAGCTCCAGCATGTAAAGACTCTAGTAGGTGCTCACTAAATGCCGCTTGCCACATTTCTAACCTCCAGACAGAGGCGCTGTAACTTAGTGCCAAGGGCATGGACCAGGCCAGACCTCCTAGGGCGTGGTTCTTGGCTGTACTGGTTGTGAGCGGCCCTGGGGAAATCACAAACCTCTTTCTGCTTCAGTTTCCTCATCTGCAAAGTGAGGCTAACGTAATACACCCTCCCAGGCTCCTTGTGAGGACCCAGTGAATCCGTGTCTGTGAGGCGGCTGACACTGCTAACTCAATGTCTCATCACCGTCCTCACCTTACAATCTACGCCAAGCCAGGGCTAGGGGCACGAGGTCACGAGGACAATGCCTTTCCCAGACCTGAAAGCGAGAGAAGCAAGCCAGCGACTGCCCAGAGTCCCCAGCGCCTGCCTGTCCTTGGAACCAGCTCCCACCTTTGCTCTCTGACTGGTTCCCCCGCCTGAGCAAACCGCTTAATTCCCTCATCTGAATGCTTATTGGCTGAACGTTAAGAGCGTCACTGTTTGTAAGGCGGTTGTTTTCCCTGAAAACCATGCCTGCGTCTCCTAAGCTATCGCTGGAACCAATCTGAGGAAACCTTGCATGCTAGATGAGTCAGAAAAAACAAAACGAAAAAACACACAAAAAACCAGGTGATCTATGCAAGCATTTTGCATACAAAGTAATGCAGCCAGATTCCTATGGTGAACTTGGTGGGACGCTGTGGGCAAGGAGCAGCCCTGAGCCCGCGGGTTTAGCAAGTGGGTCTGAGCTCCTGCCCCTTAATTGCTGCCGGTGCTGCCTGTGACCAGGCCGCCCCAGGCCAGCGCAAGCCCAGCAGCAGCTCTGACACGAGCTCGCTGTTGCAGGCAGGGCTCAGGGACACGAAACTGACCGCCAGCCTGGGCAGAGGGTAGAGAAAGCACTGGCTACTCAAGTGAATCTCGGTTTCCCCTCGGCTCTTCCTTCGTCAAGCTTCAGGTAACAGCTTTAAGATGGGACATGGCTAAGGTGAAACCCTTCTTTTAACTCAGCCTTGAAGTCCTCAGCAGCTCAAGCCCACCTGGGAAGGGGCCACTCAGGGACAGAAGGGACCCACTGAGGCCAGGGAACAGTGTCCAGGTGCAGAGGTCCAAAGGAACCAACGATTCCTACTGATGCCAAGTGTAGGCATCTCCATGGGTTCAAAAGCCCTTCACTGTGCAGAGTCTTCTCTGGGCTAGAGTTCAGAGCCAAGCTGAGAATGGAGGATTCGGGGAAGGTTCTCTCCCTACTTTCATGGGCTGTGTCCAGAAGGGTTGCTTTCTCCTTCGACGAGAAAGAGTAGTTTGTCAAGTCCTGGGGAGAAAGCCATTTGTGGTCCGTTGGCTCCTCTTGGAATCACATTTGTAGACACTCTGACAGCCGCACCTCGGAAGGGAATGCACTTTGCACCAAGCCCTCTTCAGCCCTTGGAACCGAGGGCAGCCAAGAACCCACTCCATCTCAGCCTTGACATTGCTGCCACGTATTACTCACTCATGCACCCTCTCCAGGAGATGTTCCAGAATGCTAGGGATGGCCTATGTTGGGGGTGACATCTCAGCAGTGCTCCACACATTCCATTTTTGGGGCCTCGACCTGTGCATTTATAATGAGCTTTGTCCTCTCCTTCCCCATACCCCCAGCTCATGTCCTACAACCCCTGTTATCAAGTAGAAACTAAGAGGTGTTTTGGGTTTTCCCAACTGACGAAATGAGATATGAGATTGTATTATAGGGCTACAGATTGGCTGGGTCTGGCGAAATGTGATTTAAACTCTCAGACAGAGATAAAACCAAGATCACTGCAGCCTGTTGGGGAAACGTCAGCACTTGTGCCTGCATAAGGCTGTCTTCTCTGGAAGCCCTTTTCATCTCTCCAGTATCCCCGGGTGGATGGAGTGAAGGCCTGAAAGCTGAGGAGGAAGACGGCCCAGGCCTGGCCCTGTTGGCTGGCAGGCTTCAGTTACTGAGATTTCTGGCATAGGCTGGAGGAATAGGGCTATTTCCAGACGTGGGGCTTCCCCTTTCTGTAAGGGTCTCCTGTGCTTCTTTAGGGTCAGGGGCAAAAGGCAGAAAACACCAAATCACTTGCTGGAGTCCCAGGGAAAAGACATCAGGGTGGACGCACTCCTCCTCAGGGGCCTCGGGGCCACCAGGCCTTCCCTCACCGCCTCTGCACACCTGTGTCTCCTGGGCTCCCAGGGGGTCCAGGTTCCCATACTGTTAGGACCCAGCATCCTATCAGCCCCTGTCCTGCCAGCAGGATACAGTCACCTCCACCCCAGGAGCTTCTGGTCACCAGCGAGCAGGCACAATTGTTCCCCTCTCAAAGACCAGGGGGCAGATTCAGGCTGGACTTGGGTCACCCGGAGATGTCTATTTATAAACCATCCCGATAAGCACAATCTGCCCTGCTCAACCTAGGCCTTATTCCACTGCAAAGCTAATTCTCCCAGGGGCAAGCTGAACATTTCCTGTACCAGCTAGACTGGAAAGACGAGCCCAGTGGAGGGGCAAGGAGCTCCAGAGCTAGTCATTGTTTCTGCAGGGTCCAGCTCACAGGCTGGACAAGCTAGAATGCTTCCTGCTGTTTGTGTGGAAAACAACCCATCTTAAGGAGTGGTACAACAGGGGTCAGCAAACATTTTCTGTGAAGGACTGCGTAGTAAAGATTTAGTATTTTCCGGCCACACAGCCTGGGGCAGTTGTGAGCATCAGTCAAAGACATTATGTAAATGAAAGAGTATGGCTGCGTGCCAATAAAACTTTATTTATAAAACCAGGTGCCCAGCCCACAGTCTTGGTTTACCAACCACTGTAGTAAAGGGAACACAAATACTGGAAAATAAGACCTCATTTAACACAAACATTTGTTAATCTACTCTCCAGGACTCCTGTATTTTGGGTTTTAAAAAATATTCCTTCAAATATTGTTTGTTATAATGGGCTAGATATGTTGAAAGAAATGATTCATAATTAAGTGTTTTTAAAAATGGCCTTTATTTTATAGGGCAGTTTTAGGTTCTCAGCAAAACTGAGCAACTAAGTGAAAACTACAGAGATTTCTCATATAGCTCCTCCCTCACCCCCCATGCATAGCCCTCCACATCATCAATATATCCATGGGGGGTGTTAAAAATCCTTCTTAATAACTTCTTAAGGTCTATTTAACTTTACACACGTATTCAATGTTGTTCTTCTTAAGAACCAATTCTCCATGAGGGAGAAAAAGATTTGATGATAGATTCAGGCAAGCCCACTTGTCTGGTTGGGGACCGCTGGGTGTGGAAGAACATGCAGTTTGGGGGCTTTCCCTGCTGAAGCCACACGTGCTCTCAGAGTCCGTGGGCCACGAGGTCCTGATGACCAAGTGTCCTCTTTGTTACAACCAGGAGGATCCTGCCTGACCCAGCAGTGGGGGCACAAGAGAGCCGGTCTCCCACCCTAGAACCTGGAAGGCTGCACCCATTTGACAGCATAGCGCCCTGGACACACCCAAGGCTTGTGCCCACTCAGCCATGCGGGAGCAGCGTGTCCTGACAGACACACGGAAGGACCGAGTCACGCCCGTCTATACCATCTCCTCCGTTTCCTCACGTCCAGACGGCAGTCCGTCAGCACGGCGCACGCCGCACACGGAGAAACTCAGCCGCTCACAGCGCCCTGCACAGCGCCCTGACACAGGGCGGGCAACCCGGCCCCGCCGGCCCAGCGCGCACACCCCTGCGGCCCGTGGGAGCGCGTGCCTCCCGGCCTCTGCAAGGGAACCAGACCGGCATCGGACCCTACCTTCCGCTCTCCGCAAGTCGCGCTGCTTGTCCCCCGGGCCTCCCAGGAACGCACAGGATCCTGACTCTTCCAGCAGCCTGGCTTTGCCCAGCAGCCAAAATTTCTTCCCTTGTCAGCCAGACTACCCAGAGAGAGAGGGGAATGGATGCAAGACCCAGAGCTCTTAATGTTCACAAACCTGCCCACCTGAGGAAAATCAGTGACCAGAGGCTGGCCGGACACTGGAAGCTGGGGAAGCGTACCTAAATAGAGGCCCGGCCGGGGGAAACCAAATGGTGTTCTTGGTGGGGAAGAGGCAAACAGTCCCCACTGCAACACCCGCGTGGTGTCATGTAACAGTCAGATTAAACAAACAGCCTCAGCAGCTATTTTTACATCCAGATCGGCCACGGGTAATAGATAACTTGGGGAGTGAGAAATTGCTTGCCTCTTAGCCGGATCCTAACCCAGGATTCCAACTTCTATTCAGATTGATTTTTAATACTATTCTAGTGCTGAGATTCAAATAAAAATCTCCCAAGATGCAAAGGAAAACATTTGTTAGGGAAACATTATAAACACTCGTGTGTGCCTTGGAACCAGCGCCCAGAGGCCTGCTGATGCCCTGGGGCAGAAATAGCCCGTTTCATCATCGGCTCGGAGGACCGCAGCCCGCATTCCTCGAGTAAGGAACCGTCCTGGGCTGTGCTTTTGGAGCAAAATAACATGCCTGGCTGCAGGCTGGGGGAAGGCTAGCCTGGGGTTTCAGAATGAGAGTTGCTGAAGGATATGAAATAATCAGAGAAGAGGTAAGGTAAGTGCCCACTGGGTGAGGCTGGCCATGGCAGGTGTGGCTGTTGGGGAGGCCCAGGTGCCAGGTCAGAGCTCCCCTCCTCATCTCTGGAGGGCAGGCCTCTCCACAGCCCTGAGGTGGGCTTATGTCTGCCTTCCTATGGCCACTTCCTATCTTGGCCTGGGGTCACCTGTTCCCCAAACTGCCCGCAGATGCCCCCAGACCTTTTCCAACCCCCCTGCCTTTGCTCGCACTGTGCCAGTTCCTGGGTGTTCTATTTACCTTCCCCCAAGCTGACCCTGGGAGAGCACAAGAGTTTTAATGCAGGAATTTCTTTCTTTTTTTCGAGATCCTTTCTCACACTCCCCTTCCCTGGGGCCTGGGAAGGCAGAAGTGCCTGGTCCCAGACAGGTGTCCTGCTCTGTGGATGCCCAAAGCCTTTGGAAGTCTGTGTTACACTGTACCTCTGAATCTATTTGTGGACTGCCCTGCCTGCCCCCGTGAATTACTCACAGCCAGCGATCTCAGTCTCAGCCCTAACTCAAGCCCTGGCACCACCTCCAGCCTCGAACCCACGAGTAGCAGGATCCCAGGGAGACAGGGCTATGCACTTCAGTTCAAACGAGTCCCAAAGAACAGCTCCTTGTGGCCCTGCAGATGGAGTGGTCAAGACCTCCAACTAATAGGACGATCCAGCCCTTCCTCCTCCTGGGAGCCTCTAAACTTATCTTTTGAGGACCTGTCTGTGGGGGTCCCTGCTCACTGATCAGCACTCAGAGATGCTTTGAGGACACCCACAGTGAACCCCTTGATTCTACCCACCCCACTTACCTCCCTTGAGTGTCAAAATCAACGCTAGCCAAACTGGCAGATAAAAAGAATTGATTTGAGATCAACCAGCATTAAACAAAACAAGCAAACAAAACAGTAAATAGGATTTAGAGCCATAGCCCCTTGTATTTCCGCCAAATCACTTAGCCTCTCTGTGCCTCAGTTTACTCATCTCTAAGATGGACAGATTGCCTGTGCTCTGTGGGGTTGAAGATCAGATAAGCTCATGTACAGATATGCTTCTATTTTACAAAGCTTCTCAAATGGTAGGCATTCCCTTGTTATTTTTTCCCCTGATTTTTGCCACATCTTTAACCATCTGTACCATTGTTTACTTATCTTTCAGTAAAGAGCATTCAAATTGACTTGTTTTTTTAAAAACAGAGCTTTGGGGTCAACAGCAATACCTGAGAAATCCTGGATTTGAAGCTCTAGTTTTTTAAATCCACCTCCCCCATCGCAATTATACATTGGAACAAATATACAGCCAGTTTGTATGCTATCTGCTTTTGCCCCCAATCACTTTGTTCTGGATTTTAGGAAAAGTTGTATTTCTAAATCCCATTTTAAGGAGGAGTTTGTTTTGAGGAACGAGTAACCTGAGCTGAAACCATTCAACAGGGCCCCTTACTTTCCTCCCGCTTCTCAGAACGTTTCTTCCCCAGCTTACTTTTAATTCTTCACAGGTGGAGAACATGACCTCATGTCTGGTTTAGGATCCTAGAAGTGGTGAGCTTTGCTGTGTGGCAGGTGCTGATGGTGTTTGCTTGAAGTGGCTGATTGGGAAAAGAGAACCGTAAGGATGGTTCAGGGAACATTTGGGGGCAGGGCAGTGGCTGGCAGCTCTGTCAATGACGTCAGCAGCAGGGGTCGAGAGAGAACAATAAAACGCAGTTGACCCAGCAAAAGCCTATCCTGGGAGCAGGAGCTCTGAGTTTGGCCTGGGACCCCATCCAGCTAGGCTGACCACAGCTGACCACTTAGCATCTGATTTCCCCCAGAAGGTGCCTCCAGTTGCCCTGTCCCAGAGACCCCATGTCTGGCTCCCTCCTGGTGGGGCACCAGCGTGGACCACCCCAGGCACAAGACACAGCCAGACGACTCAGCCGGAGCTCCACCAAGAGCTCAGGGTCTGCATGGGCCAGAGCTGGCATCTTTCCGGGGAACGGGCCCAGGCAAAGTGACCACTCTCTCCCGGTCCAGGAGCTGTGAGCTGCGTGGAAAGAATGTGAATGAAGACACAATTCTAAATGTAGAATCACGAACGCTATGTGAGCCGGCTCCCTGACCATCCGGAAAACAAGGCCTGCTTGTGCTTTCTGCAAGAGCATAAATAAAGCTGTCCTCAGGCGGCGTGCTATGGCGTCCACTCCTTGTGGTGACTTCACTGGCTCCGACTCTCCACAGAACCTCTGGAGCATCGTGGGAGCTGCCTGGCAGCCTGGGTGAAAATGGCCTCACTCCTGTCTGGACGTGCCTGATGCTGCTAACTTAATCTGGGGACAGATCTGCTCTGTTCTTCGTCGGTACTAATTAGAAACATTGAGAAGGTGGTAAAGGAGGGCAATGCGGAATGGGTCCTTCAGGCCAGTTTCCACTTCTGGGTGTTTGGAGTTCACATCTCTGCACATAATGTGAGGCAGCTCCCCTGATCCTCCCGCTCTCGAGATGCGCTTGTGCTGAACAGCTTGTCCGAGCTCTCTTTACCAGTGCTCAGCCTTCTTTGTGAGTTGTTTCCATAAATGTCTTCAGGAAGTTGGTGCTTTCCCAAGGCTTGATAAGGATATGTATAACAACAACAAAATAGTACTGTTGGTGCCCAAGGAAAGCCTTTACTCCGTGGCCTGCACCGTTCTGAGCCCCTATGTAAACGGGCCTCCCACTGTACTCTGTCTTGGGGCCCAGCACCATTTTGTTCCTTCCCTGCGAATTGCTTCCTGCTGGAGAGTTAGGGAAAGATAAGACGGGGAACCTCTATTTGCTGAGCACCCATTATGTGGCAGCACTGTCTGATATCTTTTCTCCCCATATGTGATGACTGTTCATGCGCCCTCTTTCCAGATGAGAAAACTGAGGCTTGCAGAGGTCCTGCATGCCACATGAGGCTGGCTCTGAGGACGCAGAAGAGGGTTTGTCCTCTGACCTGTCTAGACAGTAGGTCCCTTGCAGGCGTCCTAGCCACTCTAACAATCACTCTTTAAGCCTAAGCGCGGGGAGCACGGCTTCCTTCCATCCACCTGTTCTGCTTGCCTCCCTCTGAGGGAGACAGTAAAGTCTGGCCAGGGCATCTCCTTGGCTACTGATTTGTTTTGTTAACTGTGGGATTCTGTACCTGAGTGTCAGCACAGTGAAAGGGTGTCCTCAGGGCTCCTGGCAGAGTGGGGTGTCTGCAGCAGGACACTTCTCACCTTCAGACCCTTTCATCAGATGGATCTCCTTACCAGGAACTCAGAGTTAGTGGCTTTGAGAACGGATGGGGCATGATAATGGTGCCCAGCTCAGAAGGGCTGGATTTATTTGGGGGCCCCTGTTTGCAATGCGTGGCTGGAAAACAGGCCACTGGCCCAGGTCACTGAAGACCCTTCCTTAGAGATGCTCCCCCTGTCTGACAAACCGGGGGCCAGATTGGTGGCTGTCAAAGTCAGTTGAGGGCTACATGGTCTGGGAGCTCTCTTTGAGGCCTTTCCTTTGGGACTCTTGGCTTAGGACTTTGCAATGAAATATTTAAAAGAAAAAACCAGAACCTGTTCTGTGAAATGAAGTAAATCCACTCTATTAAAATACTAGCAAACACCAACAAAATCACGGTGACCAGCTGAGAGGTTAGCCACTAAGAGGGACCTGGAAATGGGTCAGGAGGCGTGTGAGGGGTCAGGAGCTGTGCTCCAGCTGTGCTCCTGGAGCACATGCTGGCAAACTTTTTCTGTAAAAGGCTAGAGAGTATATGCTTTTGGCTTTGTGGATCAGACCGCCTTTGTCAGCGCTCTACTCAGCCATGAAAAGCAGTTAGAGATGCTTTGTAGATAAGAGGTGGGGTTGCATTCCAGTCGAACGTTATTTATGGACACAGAGATTTGAACTTCATGTCATTTTCACGTATCACAGAATATTCTGGCTTGATTCTCTCTCCACTCTCAGCTCACTGCTACTGCCAGGCCCTGTGGGCTGTGGCCCACCAGGCTCCTTGGGCCACAGTGGGTTCTTTACCACTAGCGTCTCCTGGGAAGCCCACTCTTAGCTCACAGGGCTGTGCAAAAACAGGGGCAGATGGATTTGGGCCATGGTGTGCCAAACCTGAGCCGCTCCACCCGCTTCGGTCACCACCAACCACATGTGGCTAGTGAGTGCTTGAAACGTAGCTGGTCTGAACTGAGAAATGCTCTAAGTGTAAAACATACACTGGATTTCAAAGACTTAGTACAAAAAAACCCCACAAAATATCTTCTTAGTAGTATTCTGTATTGAATATTGTATTGAACCAGTGCTGAAATGGTGATACTTTGAATATTTTGGCTTTAATAGAATATACTGTTAAGATTGTTAGCTGTCTTATATACTGTGTGTATTTTGATCCTCACAACCACCCTGGGAGGAAGCCATGCCTATCTCTTTCCAGATGAAGAACAAAGTCAAAGAGGAGAAATCCCTTGCCCCAGATCATGTAATTGGTTGTAGAGCTGGTCTCAGAATCAGGTGTCCTTGTCTTCCCAGACTGCATGGTGTTCCCCTGGTGCCTTAATTATTAAGATGCTGTGGAAGCAGGGCCTTCCTGGAAGAACTGCTGCTTCCTACAACACAGAGAGGTGATGGCTGGGTTTTGCAGAGCAGCCTGACTGTGGGGAAGGAGGATTTGGAGGCAGGGTTGGAGTGCAAACCCCCAGGGACCCCTCTTGCTGTCCTGCACCCCCAGACATTGTCTGCTCCCCTCTCCCTCCTACATCTACTTCTGGCACAGGGGGAGCACAACTGTTTGGCCTCAGAGCAGAAGTGAGGTAAGGATCATTACTTACTCTGGCTCCAGCTGCACCTGCTTCCTTGCTCTGCTTTTATTTCCCATTCTATCCTGCCCCAGGGCCTTTGCAGCTGCTGACTCTGTTTGAAGCACTTTACCTCTGTCTTTATGCGGTTCCTTCCTTCTCCCCATTCAAATGTCTGCTTCCAGCACTGTTTATAATAGCCAGGACATGGAAGCAACCTAGATGTCCATCAGCAGACGAATGGATAAGAAAGCGGTGGAATATTACAACGCAATGGAGTATTACTCAGCCATTAAAAAGAATGCATTTGAATCAGTTCTAATGAGGTGGATGAAACTGGAGCCTATTATACAGATTGAAGTAAGTCAGAAAGAAAAATACCAATACAGTATGCTAACGCATATATATGGAATTTAGAAAGATGGTAATGATGACCCTATATACGAGACAGCAAAAGAGACACAGATGTATAGAACAGTGTTTTGGACTCTGTGGGAGAGGGAGAGGGTGGGACGATTAGAGGGAATAGCACTGAAACATGTATATTATCATATGTGAAACAAATCGCCAGTCTAGGTTTGATGCATGAGACAGGGTGCTCAGGGCTGGTGCACTAGGATGACTCTGAGGGATAGGATGGAGAGGGAGGTGGGAGGGGGGTTCAGGATGGGGAACACGTGTACACCCATGGCTGATTCACGTCAATGTATGGCAAAAACCACTACAATATTGTAATTAGCCTCCAATTAAAATTAATTTTAAAAAGTCTGCTATCATTTACCCAAACAGGAGAGAATATGTATGTGCATTTATATGTATTTGCTTATATTAAAGGAAAGCAATTTAAGAACAAACCCTAAGCTGAAATGGTTACCTCCGGGGACAGGAGGGCACAGGCGTGCGAGCGAGAGGAGGAGCTCGGTGTCTCCGAGTCTACCTTGTTTGGTAGATTTGACGTTCAGCCATGTGCACACCTTACCTAACGACCAAACTAAACTAAACCAAGAAGTTAAAACAGGCAGTCTTGAAAAATTAAGAGCAAAATGAAACAAATGAATCTAACGTGTAGGGGGCATAATTTCACCAAGGGGATTATTTCAAATGGTTTTAAACTACATTAGTTTGTTTTAACATTCGTAAGGAGGGTATACCTGAACATAAAATCAACTGTAAAGTAAAATCTTAAATTGTTCTCAGAAATATAGATCAATATAAATAAAGCAAATTAGAAAGTATGTTAGTGTCATGAGAAAACAAGGTCATTTTTTAGTGTTGGAGAAAAGAGCTGCAAATATAAAAGCAAAATGGTAAGTAAAACTTGGTAACGTTTATTTGATATCAATATAAATTATAAAAAATCAAATATGCAAAAGTGTGAAATCAAGATATAGTTTCTCTTAAAAAAAGAAAAGCATTTCTTAAAAGGCCTAAAAATAATAACTAACATCATAGCAATGACTCTCCTCTTTACCAACATTTCTGTCTCTGAAGATAGCTCATTAAAAAGGACACACATTCTCTTAACAGAAAATGTGTAAGAAGAGTCTGAAACCTCTGGTCACACCAAAGGCAGGCAGGCTGAGAAAGATGGCTGGGATGACATCAAAATAACTAAGGAGTCAGCTGAAGAGGTTCCCACAGCAACAGACGGAACAGGTTACATTAGTACAAATAAAGGCCTGGGTAGATTGAAGCACTGAGTATGTTTGAACTCATGAGCTCATGATGATACTGAAAAAAAAAAAAACCCAAATCAAAACCCGAATAACTCAAACAACCCTCCGTGGTCCTCTTGGAGGATGGAGGGAGCAGGTTCATCCTTCTGAAAAGCTGAACAGGGCCAAGTGCCTCACCTGCATTTCCTGTGTGAACAATCCCCAACAGTCCAGAGAGCCAAGGGATGAGTGAGAAGGGGGTTGCCGTCCCTGCTCCAGGGGTTCTTCCCGACCCGGGGACTGAGCCCTGGTCTCTCGCATCTCCTGCCCCGGCAGGCAGACTCTTTACCGCTAGGGCCACCTGGGAAGCCCCAGTAAAGAAGGAAGGGTAGAACCGGAAGACTACCATCTTCCAAACCCCTGACAAGTAATGATCAAGACAATGATCCCCGAGGGACTCTACACAAACACACAACACCCCTGGTGTGCTCTTGCCAAACAAAAACAAACCTAAACCAGAGCAAGTCTCTGCCTCTGGACTGAACTACCTGATTATAGGAATAGCAGGGACCGAGGAGACTGCTAAGTGACACCACGAGGAAGCAATCAGCAAAGTCCAGGGCATGGAAAACCCTGTAGGGCGAGCGACCGATTTCTTTAACAAATAAACCACTGAAATCAAAGTAGGTGGAAGCCACGGGTTCTAAGGCACCTGAGAGACACAGGGATTAAGTGCCACACACAGACGCTCCTTGGATCTTGGTTCTAACACACCCTCCATAGCAAACCTTTATAAGACACTTGGGTAATCTGAGTGCTTCCTGGATATTTGATGTTGTTCAGGAATTACTGCTAATGTTTTAGACATGAAAATGGTATTTGAAAAAAAGCAGCTTTATTATTTAGAAAGATCTACACTAATACTTCCCAGGTAGCGCTAGTGGTAAAGCACTCGCCTTCCAATCCAGAAGACGTAAGAGATGTGAGTTTGATCCCTGGGTCATGAAGATCCCCTGGAGAAGGGTGTGGCAACCCATTCCGGTATTGTTGCCTGGAGAATCCCACGGACAGAGGAGTCTGGAGGGCTACAGTCCATAGGGTTGCAAAGAGTTGGATATGACTGAAGTGACTTAGCACGTATGCACGCTAATGTTTAAGAATGAAATGATATGACATCTGGGACTTATTTCTGAGTCATGCAGTATATGGAGAAATGAGTTGGAGTATATGAAACAAGATTTTTGAAGAGCTAGGAGAGTTGGGTATTTGTTACACTGTCCTCTGAACTTGTGTATACATTTGAAATGTTCCATAATTTTAAGAAAATAGAAAATTCCCTGGGACAGGAAGGAGAGAAAGAAAGAGTCAGAGTGAGCCGAGGGGGAGGTGGGAGCTCCTGTGAAGAGGAGAGACACAGCAGGGAGCTGGAGGACACCGGCAGGCTCCACAGGAGCCAGGGCGAGACCTGAGACTGTCCGAGACCACGTGGCCGAGGAGGTGGCACCTGGGCCTGCCTGGCCCGTCCCTCAGACTCCAGTCTGTCTGGTAACCTCACTTAGGGTTATCTGATATAAAGTGGCTTTAGCAAGGCCAACAGCTCTACAAATATTGGCAGGTACACAAAGCATCAGAAACAGCTAAATGCCCAATTTTAGAGTTTGATTGGCTAAGGCTAGACTTAAAAATTAACACATTAAAATAGAAGAAAATATTTGTCTAAGAGTATTAAGTAATCAGTGGCTTCCCTGGTGGCTCAGATGGTAAAGCGTCTGCCTGCAATTCCAGTTCCTGGGTTCGATCCCTGGGTTGGAAAGATCCCCTGGAGAAGGAAATGGCAACCCACTCCAGTACTCTTGCCTGTAAAATCTCATGGACAGAGGATCCTGGTAGGTTACAGTCCTTGGAGTTGCAAAGAGTTGGACACAACTGAGCAACTTCACATGGTTCCATGTTTCCATTAAGTAATCAAGATGGATTTTATATAATTAATGTAAAAATGTATATATATTCATGGGAAAAAACTTTAAAACTGTAATAATGTAGTTACAGGGAAAAAAGTTCTCAAATAATACATAGCCAAGCGATAGGCAAAATGATACTTAAAACCAACAAATATTGCTTTGTCAGCAGAATATGCGCATGTGTTGATTTTTCCTTTTATTTTCTTTTAAATGATGGTGTATTTTTCATTGAGATGATTTGCCACAGGGTGAAGAAAACCTGTTACTACTTTTGACAAGAGATTATGGTTGGACCAACTTGCAGGGAAACCTGAGTCCAGAGTTTTAGTGAGACACTTTCCGTTCCCCCGCCCCACACCCCCGGCTGAAGCCACCTTTGCTTGGCCAAGGTGGATGGTTAATTTCACTGGTGACATTAACGCCCCTGGAATGGATGTATGGGATGGTGGAGCTAAAAATATCCCAGTGCAGGGGCAGTTTCTCTAGAAAGCCCAGAGCTGTCTACTTTCTCCCAAGGGCTGGGGAGGTCACTCTCCAGTGGCAGTGCTGTGAGGTGATAACCATGTCTGGGGTAAAATCTGCTTCTGGGCCCTTGCACATGTTAGGGACCCCTTCTAGGCATTGCTTTTGCTGCAGAGGGTCACCTGGGGCCCTCAGAGTGAGGAGGGCATGCTCACCACGGGGGCTGCCCAGCTCTAGTACCTGTAATCCCATCGGAGCTCTGGCTTCCTTTTGGGGAATGCAAGGTGTCAAGGCCCCTGCCCATCCTCGGCTCGTCCACAGGTAGTCCTCTCACATCCTCCTGTCCAGTTTTAGAGAAGAATGGGGGAAGCAGATACCCACGGTGGGACCAGAACTGGCTCAGATGCCTTGGGAGGCTGGGACTGAGCCAGGCTGTCTGCTCTGAGATGAGCAGTTCTGCAAGTCACCATGTCCGCTCCAGGTTCACTACCTGACATTTGGGTCTCAACCCTCGAAGACTATTATTGCTTCCAGAAGCTTCTAGCAGCCCAAATTCAGAGAGCTGTGAGGTTTTTGCACAAGTTCATGGGTATTCTTGCCTGGAGAATCTCCATGGACAAAGGTGCCTGGCAGCCCATGGGGTTGCAAAGAGTTGGACATGACTGAGCGACTCAGTGCGCGCGTGCGCATGCACACACGCACACACACACACACACGGGCATCCACTGGTTGGAGTTCTGTTGGCGCGAATGGCCTGCAGAGGGCTAGCCCACAGTTTATGGGGCGCTGGCTCTCCGTTCAGCCCTTAGAGGCGGGCTCTGGATGCAGCCTCCTCATGTCCTGCTTTCCTGAAGAGGGAGCGGGTCCTGGGGACTTGCGGAAGGCAAATGGTGAGTCCAGCAGATAACAGAGCTGGAGTCAGATCTCTTGCACCCAACAAGCCTGCCAGGGGCTCTCTGGCTCTCTCCTGGCCTTCTTGGAGGAACCAGCACACACCCTTCCTTGTACACCCCTCACTTTCGGCTCCAGACCTCAGGGCCACCTAGTTCAGTCTATGGCCAGAGGGGACCCAAAAGGCTGCAGGAGGCTTTTGCTCTCAAGTATTTGGATTGATTAGCAGCCTTTAAAGCCTTGAAGACTTGGGAGGTGGGGTGTGACAGTGACATCTCTGACTCCCTTTCACATGGAAGGTCGGGCACCACTGGGTGGCGGGATGTGCGGGGCTGCCCCTGCAGATGAGCAAGGCATGTGCCCTCCTGCTGGCCACCAGCTAACGTCATCATTTTCATACCTGCCAGGACTATTTGCAACTCCATTCTGAGCAGGGGATGGCTTAGGGTGTGCTGGAGAGGGATGGTTTCCCCAAAAGCCAGCTGGGGGGCCAGACCCTGAACTCCCTGCCCATCAACCTCCTTGCCAATGGACACCCTCAAACGCTCAGTGGACTGGGTGTCACGTTGAGCTGAATTAAACCTTGAAGAACACGTAAACCAGGAAGCGTTCTGCCAGCATTAATACTAAATAAGGCTTATCTTCAGGAGCATTTACCTGCTGTGAGCAGATATGTCTTCATGAAATATGAAATCCACCCAAATTTATTAAAACCGCCTGCGTCTAAGCGGGAACTCAAACCGAGCAGCCCTCCTTTAGAGCCTCATTATTATTATGGCATTATTTATTTATATCCTACCCTAAGACAGACATGATGTAATCCAGTAATTAAGATTGTTATGATTGAATATTTATTAAGCACCTACAATAAGCCAGCCACTGATCCACATAAAATGAGTCTCTCTCCTCCAGAGCTGCCATCTTGCTGCCATGGGGAGCTCAGCGCTTCTCATAGGGGAGCAGGCAGGAGTTTAATGGATTTTGTCTTCCCTGAGCAAGCCTGAGAGAAATGACGCTGATCAGAAATTGGGCCCAGTTTAGTCTCGCAGTTCAGTTGGAGTGAAATGAAAACAATCCATCGCTGGCTTGGAGAAGAGACAGGTGTGTGTGCAGAGGAGCTGTCCACCCCACACGAGGCACCTCAGAGCCCAGGGTGAGCAGGGCTGTGGCCCCTCTGGGTGTCTCTGGGGCAGTAGGTGTGGGCAGCTTCCTCTGCGCTTGTGACTCACCCCCGGCCCAGACCACGCTGCTCTTTCGTACTTCGTGTACAATTGGCCCCTGCTCTGCCAGGTCAGGGCTTCCCAGGCGGCTCACTGGGTAAAGAATCTGCCTGCAGTGCAGGAGACGCTGGTTCAGTCCCTGGGTCAGGAAGAGCTCCTGGTGGAGAGCATGGCAACGCTCTCCAGTATTCCTGACTGGAGAGCTTCATGGACAGAGGAGCCTGGCAGGCTACAGTCCATGGGGTCGCAAAGGGTCGGACATGACTGAACAACTAAGCACTCACACACACACGCTGCCAGGTCACACTCAGCACAGGCTGGGTCTCCGTGCAAGCATGGGGGCCGCCAAGGGAAGCAAGCACAGCCTCAGGCCTCCTGGAAGTCAGTCCCCAGACAAGGTCCCAAGGGAGCATCCTCCATCTGTCCAGTCCCACTGCTCCAGAGCAGCCTATGAAAGTCAGGGCTGCTTGTCTCCAGGGCTCTCCCTTTCCATCTTCTTCTGAGCTTCTCCACACTGGGCCGCTTCTCCCTAAAAGGACCTGCTGGATTGTGAGCTGGCCAAAAGACAGCCTGTAGGCTGGGCTCTCTGGATTCTACCTGGACTCTGTGCCTGAGCATTATTTGTAGAGTGAAAGAGTAAATAAAAGCATTAAGGGGCCAATGAATGAAACGCTGCTGTAAATGTGTACCTGGCGTTGATACGTGGACTTCCATGACCAAGGGCTTCCCTAATGGCTCAGATGGTGAGGAATCTGCCTGCTATACAGGAGACCCAGATTTGATATCTGAGTCAGGAAGACCCTCCGGAGATGGGAATGGATGCCTACTCCATTGTTCTTGCCTGGAAAATTCCATAGACAGAGAAGCCTGGCAGTTACAGTCCGCGGGGTTGCAAAGAGTTGAACCCGACTGAGTGACTAACACTTAAACTCCACCATCACCGCCTGGAAAAATCTAGTCTCAATTCAAAGGTCAGAGAGTGCCAGAAAATGGACTTACAGAGGCGCTTCTATAGTTCTGGGAACTGGAGACCCTAGATGCATACTCGGGCCTGACCCCCGCCCAGGCTCAGCATTTCAAAGCTCCCTGCTGGCAGGAGGTGGGAATTGCAGGTCGTATTTTCACCATCACCAGGGAGGTGTGTGTGTGTGTGTGTGTGTGTGTGTGTGTGTGTGTACGTGGTAAAGCCAGAGAATTTCGGCCCAGGCTCCCAGGCTGCTGGTCACTTGGTGCTCAGCTTCTATAGGAAAAGCTGCCTAAGGTGCGAAGAAGCAGAGAATGAGCTGAGGAGGCATCCACCAGAGACTGGCTTGAATTTGGTGTTTGAGGGATGGTTTCGGGGATGAGAAGGCATTAAAATGGTCTGTGAGCGGTACGTGGAAAGGGGAAATGATGCCGCAAACTTAAGATGGTGAGGAATTCCAACAGCCCGTGCAGTGAAAAGGTGTATTGGAAACTGAAAGGGCTAAGAAGCCGTCTGCATTCTCCCTTTGGGATGAGGGCTCCTTCTCGCCTTTCCTCCTGCCCTCACTTCCTCTTGTATTTCCTTCCTTCCTAATAGAATTTATTTTTCTCATTATAGACAATCTGACAATTTAGGAGTGGGGGAAAGAAAGTAGGGGAAAAACCCCACTCAGGGAGGTTGACATGGGGGAGCTGTGCCTGTGTTGGGTAGGGGTATATGGGAGATTCCTAGACCTTTTACTCAATCTTGGTATGAACTGAAAGAAAACTGCTCTCAAAAATTAAGTCTGTTAAAAGCAAAAGTAAAAACCACCCTCTACCCATAAGTCCCATGTACTATTTATTCATTCACTTTTTTTTGACATAATTGTGATCGTACCATCTAGACAATTTCTTAACTTTCTTTTGCCATTAAACTTTGTAACAAAAGCATTTATTTCACATTATGAATTCCTCTGAAACATTTTTTGTTGTATAGCTGATTCACAATATAGTGCTAGCTTCTGGTGTACAGCAAAGTGATTACAATACACACAGACTATAGCTCTTTCTCAGATTATACTGATTTATGTTATTGTGAGATACTGAATGCACTGTCCATGTTATATGCTAGGACCTTGTGGCTTGCATACTATATTCTATAAATGTGGTTTGTATCCGCGGATCCCGAGCTCCTAACTCATCCTTCCTCCCTTCTCCCTGGGTACCACCGTTTGCTTTCTCTGTCTGTGAGTCTGTCTCTGTTTTGAAAACAAGACCCTCTGTATCATATTTTAGGTTCCAGCCGCGAGTGCTGTCGCTCGATGCTTGTCTTGTCTGACTTGCCATGATCATCCCTAGGTCTCCGTGATGCTGAGATGGCAGCGCCTCATTCTTTCTTTATGGCTGAGCAGGATCCCACGGAGTGTGTGGCCCGCATCTCCCTTATCCACTGATCTGCTGATGGACGTTTGGTTGCTTCCTTTTCTTGGCTGTTGTAAATAGTGCTGCCCATACAACTGGGGTGCATGTACCTTTTCAAATTAGGGTCTTTCCCAGTGGGGTTGCTGGATCGTATGGTGACTCCAGGTTTTTCCATCCATACCGCTTTCCGCAGTGGCTGCTCCAGTTTGCCTTCCCACCAATAGTGCTGGAGGGTTCCCTTTTCACCGCACCCTGCCCAGCGTTCATTGCTTGTGGGCTTTTCACTGAGGGCCGTTCTGCCTGCTGCGTAAGGTGGTGCCTGACTGTGGCGTTAACTTGCCTTTCTCTAATAATGGGTGATGTTGAGCGTCTTCTCATGTGTGTGTTTGCCATCTGTATGTCTTCTTAGGAAAAATGTCTGTTTACGTCTTCCGACCTTTTTCCAATTCAATTCATTTGTTGGTCTTTCTTTGAGTTGTATGAGCTGTTTGTATGCTTGTTCAGTCACCTCATTTGTGGATATTTTCTCTCAGTCCATAGACGGTTTTTGCATCTTATTTATGGTTTCCTTTACTGTACAAAAGTTTACGTTTCATTAGGTCCCACTTGTTTATTTTTGCTTTTTCTTTCTAATGCTTTGGGAGACTGACCTAAGAGAGCACTGCTCTTGTTTATGTCAGAGAATGCTTGCCTATGTTCTCTTCCAGGAGCCTATAGTGTCCTGTCTTGTATGTGAGCCTTTAAGCCATTTGGGGTTTATTTTTGTGTGTGGTGTGTATGGTGCTCTAACTTCATTGATTTACGTGTAGCTGTCCCGCCTCCCCAACACCACTTGGTGAAGACATTGTCTTTTCTCCATTTTTCATTCTTGCCTCCTCTGTTGAAGGTTAATTGACCGTGGGCGTGTGGGTTTATTCTCGGGCTCTCTGTTCTGTTCCATCGATCCTTATGCCTGTTTTTGTGTCATTAGCACGTTGTTCTGATCACTATAGATCTGCAGTACTTTCTGAAGTCTGGGAAGATTGTGTCTCCGGCTTTGTTCATTTTCCTCAGGATAGCTTTGGCAATTCGGGATCTTCTGTGACTCCATATAATTTTTAGAGTTATTCATTCCAGTTCTGTGAAAGCTGTCATGGGTAATTTGATATGGATTACATAAAACCTATAGATTGCTTTGGGTTGTATGGCCATTTTGACAATGTAGTCCTTGCAATCCTAATATTTGCAATTAAAATATTATTTTAAATGGCTTAATATTCCAAATTATGGCTCCTTAGGAAATGCTACAATGAAAATGTTTATAGGTAAGATTTTTTATTTGGATTTATTGTCTCAAGATGTATTTGCAGATGTGTGATTATTGAAGAGATTCACATTATCAAGCCTTGTGTGATTATTGAAGAGATTCACATTATCAAGCCCTGTACACATACATCTTGCCAAATTGCTTTCCACTGCTACCAGTGATGAGTAAGCCTGCCTGTTTGACCACGTCTTTGGCAGCGTGGGGTATTTGCTTTTTATGGCTCCTTGCTACTATGGGCTGTAAGAGACAACCTTGGTTATAACTAAGACCAGGTGTACAGTGACCTTGGGGTGACACAGTTACAGGGCAAACGGGGCAGGAGTTCTCAGCCACGCACAGGGCGAGGCAGCCTTGCTGTCGCCCACACTGGGAGCAGAGGGAGGAAGCCTGGGTGAGCGCAGGGCCCAGGCTACTCTCTAGGGCAGCCCGGGGTGCTACGAGACAGCCTGGTATCATGCAAGCGGCTGTTTAGAGCTCCACGCGGGTTTGGATCCTTTTTTTCTCTAAACTATTGGCTGTGTGCTTCTGGGCACAAAGTTACCTCCCGCGTCTCTGCTTTCTTTAATATATATCTGGAGACTAGAAAGCTCCCAGGAACAGCTGTTTGGGGATATAAAAGGGATAACCTTCCCACAGGAGAGCTTCAAGAAAGGCAAGTTCCTTTTTTCTTTCTGCTTCACTCCCAGATCCCCCAGGAGTCAGGTCACAGCCGGATGCAGGCCAGCGCGGTGTCTCCACTGGAGCTGGAAAGGACAGAGCCCACCCCTGTGGCCAGCCCTGCTTGCTACTCTGCAGCTCTGGACGTTGCTGCCCACGCTGTGCCTGGCACACCTCACACATGGGTGAGGCCAGGCCATCTAGTGTTCTGTGGGGTGAGTGTCTGGAGGCCAGCCTTCCATCATTTTTCTTCCTTGTCTTTGGGATGAGATCATGACAGTCGAGCCTGGTAATTGCTCAGGAAAATAAGGCTCCTTTTTAATCAGGTGCTAAAAGTGCTTTCAGCAGCCTCGTGCAGTGCTGCTGATGGGAGCAGCTTCCAGCCAATTTTGTGACGCTTCAAAGAACAGAGGTAAGACTGCTTCTGGGGAATAAGCACCATCACACCTGCCCCCAACCTTGATTTCCCTGGACCATTGAACACACAGGTCAAATTCAGAGATGGGAAATACTGATGTGTCTGCAACACAGCTATTGCTGAGTCCCCCGTTGAGCGTTTAGGCAATCACCTTCTCTGTGTGTTCCATTCAGTTTCTTCATCTGTAGAATGGGGATACATCGGCTAAATCTTAGCTCGTTGGGCTGCGAGGATCAAGGGAAGAGGAGAGGGAGGCACAGCGCTTGCTGCGCTGTGTGCTTTTCACGTTATGCTTCACTTGCTCTTTTCAGAAGCTCCACCACGTGGGGAGCACGA
The DNA here is from genome assembly GCA_006408695.1 of Aepyceros melampus. Lineage (NCBI taxonomy): Eukaryota > Metazoa > Chordata > Mammalia > Artiodactyla > Bovidae > Aepyceros > Aepyceros melampus. Next base: position 228,713 of record SJXQ01006381.1, read on the forward strand.
TTATCTGGATGAAGATTCACCTGCTGACGGTTCAGTCCCTTCCCCGGGCCCAAGCGCTGTCTGCCCGGACTCCCTCCTATCGTTGCAGGCACCCGGGGATGCAGGAGGAAAGCTTGGCTTTGTAACCCACAACCAACATGCTTCTTAACTACCTTGTGCAGAAATCCCTCCTGCTGCAAACGGAGCTGATTGCTTTTGGCCTCTACCTCCAGGCCCAAAGCACGGGCACGTCACAAATCCCCCCCGGCATTGGGGAAAACGTGTTCAGAAAGAGGAAACTTTGCTGAGCAGATTGTTAAGCCTGCGTGGCTGGGGCAGTATGGGGTGGGGGCTCGCTCTGCTACCTCCCTCCCCAGCCTTTTGGTTCTGCTCCCGATAACATGGTAGGTCAAGCATGTGGCTAAATATAGCCGCCCTCCCAGCTGGGCTGTCATCGGGACTGTCAGCAGCGTGTCCAAAGTTTTCAGACTGGAACTTCTCAGTTAAACTCAGTTATGGGGGGCAGGGATTTTGTTTTCAGAAGTCCTCTCCTCCTCCCCTTAAACTGTAGACCCAGGGATAGACCCCATAGGGCCGACTAGAAGGCAGGGGAAGTCGGATGGGGGCAGAGAGCGCCTGGACCTGCAGACCTGAGCGTGCAGCAAGCTGAGTCCTCAAGACCCGAGTCTTGGGTTCCTATGCCGAACAGCCTTGGGAACACGGCTGCCTCATAGGAGCTGTCAGGCCCATCTTTAGGGCCAGGGTAAGTCACTGGCTCATCGCCAGCAGTGTGGGCACTTGGGCAACCATTGAACCTCTGAGCCACAGTGGCCTCATGTGTAGGAAAGAGTCATGGTAACCTTATGCTCGCTGTTATAGCAAAAAAAGGAAAACAAGAAAGTGCTTTCTGTTGAAGCTCCTCACACTGGTGGAACTAGACTCTGACACACGATACAGGCTTTGCCATCTCTCCATCAGCCCTGCCATGCAGGTATCTGGTTCGGCCCAGACAAACTGTTCTAAGCATCTCTGTGTGCTGGGAGCTTGAAGCTCCAAAAAATAATGAGTTCAAGGACACACAGCAGGATGCAGCAGAGACAGGAAGATACGCATCTGATGTGCCACCCTCCCTTTCAGCCAGGGACATCACTTGTATTGTTCTCTGGTTTATTGGTCTGCGAATTCTTAAGGAGGAGGCCAACTGAGGATAGAGGGGCAGGGCTGAGGGAGGGAACTCAAAGGGGGCCGGTCCTGATGGAGCAGGTTGGGGGCCCAGGACTGTTGCACTGGTCCATCTGAAAACCCTAGGAGCATCGTTTTATGTCAGCGCCATCCCTGGATTTGTGCCACCCTTAGCCCGTGCAGCTGGATACAGTGGTCCCGGTAGGGTCACTTTCTCCCAAGGCTGTCTTGGCCCCTTGATACAGGCTGGTGTGTTCAAACTTTTTCTCCAGTCTTCTGAGCTCCACAGGCTCCCGGTTTAGGAGGAGGGATTGAAATTTGCTTAACTGAAGGGGTTTATTTTTATTAGTGTCTATTTCCCCCTATCCAGTGGTACAATGCACTGTAGGTAGTTTGTCTGGCTTTGAATCCCTCACCTATCCTAGAAGCATTTGTTTTGTAAATACTATGGGTCGGGCAATGGGATACAGCTGTGAACAAGACAGGATCTCTGCTTCATGGCACTTACACTTGGGGCTTGAGGGTGGGCATTTCTAGATGAGAGTAGACAGCAGACAGGACCAGGCCATGTGGAGCTTTGCTGGCCGGGGACATGGAGTTTGCATTTTATTCAGTGTTATAGGAAGCCAATGGTGGGTTTAGTCACAGGGCCAATAGGATCTGATAAACATTTGAAGCAGCTTTCATAGCAGCATTATGTACAATTGCTAAGATATGGAAGCAAGGTAAGTGTCCATCAACAGATGAATGGATAAAGAAGAAGTGGCATACACACACACACACACACACACACACACACACTGGAATGCTACTCAGCAATAAAAAATGAAATCTTGCCATCTGCAGCAACACGAATGGACTTGGAGGGTATTATGCTGAGATAAGTCAGACAGAAAAAGACAAACCCTGTATGGTACTACTTTCTGTAGAATATAAAAAATACAATAAACTGGTGAATATAGCCAAAAAGGAGACTCATAGGCATAGAGAATAGACTAGCGGTTACAGTGTGGGGAGGGAAGAGAGGAGGGGCAATGTAGGGGCAGAGGATTAAGAGGCACAAACTGAGGCATAAAATAAGCTACAGGGATGTGTTGTACAGCACGGGCAATGTAGCCAGTATGTGATAGTATCTATAAATTGAGCATAACCTTTAAAATTGTGATTAGTTTATTGTACACCTTTAACTTATATAATATTATACATCAACTACACTTCAATGAAAAAATAAATAAATTTAAAAAAGATTTCTCTGACTGCAGCATGGAAAAGGGAACGTCGTAGGATGAGATGGGGCAGGGCCATCTCAGGACACTGTAGGTGTTCAGAGGGGAGTAGGTGGCCTGGAAGGTCAGAGAAGAGGGGAGAGTGGGGAGGTCATTTGGGGTAGAATGTGGCTCTGGGCACTTGAATATGAGTGATGAGGAAGAGGAGACCCCAGCAGGACTCCCGGCGTCGAGTGCTCACGCACACTGTCTGCACAGATGGAGCAGCTCAAGCTTTAGGAGGCCCCTGTGCACTGGGCTGGTTTCCACCGCTAATAGGAGTGCGTCTGTGTGACTGACCGCATTATCGATTCGTTTTAATAATCACAGCAATCTTACAAGACAGAGGTGCTATGCTATGTCATTCTTAGTCATTCAATTGTGTCTGATTCTGCGACCCCATGGACTGCAGCCCACCAGGCTCCTCTGTCCATGGGGATTCTCCAGGCAAGAATACTGGAGTGGGTTGCCATGGCCTCCTCCAGGGGATCTTTCCAACCCAAGGATCGAACCCAGGTCTCCCTCATTGCAGGTAGATTCTTTACTGTCTGAGCCACCAGGGAAGTCCAAGAGAGGTGCTACTGTTGTCTAAATAATTTGCTCAACTCACTTGTCTGGTTGCCCTGATTCCTCCAGAAAATCAGTCTCAGTTGGAGCTGTCATCTCTCCCTCAGGCCTCAGCTCTGGGTAGCAGAGGGAGCTTGGTTTTTGCCCACCGCTGAGGGATCTGGTCCACGCTGGAGGATTTCATGTATATCTTCCCCTCTAGACAGAGGACTGCAATTATTCCCCTTGTGAGTTTGCTAAAAGCTAAATGAACAGTCCCAACTCTCTGTCTCTGAAACAGATGAGATTTACTCTGGAGAGGATGTGGGGTTGCAGTGAACCTCCCAGGGGACCCGGGGCTCCTGCGGAGGGGCCCACTGAAAGACCTGAAGTCCCTGACCCCAGAGACCCCAGCAGTGCCTTTTGAGCCCATCTGGGAGTTTCTGCAGAACAAGAGCACTCTCATTCGAGCAACCCCATCTAGATGCTCGTGGGCAGTGGCTGTTCCGGTGCTGGCGGGGAGGGCTTGTGAGGGCAGCTGACATTAGCACGCGGTCAGCATCACACACTCACAGGAGAGGAGAGAGGCGCGCAAGGTGAAGAGCGCCCCTTGAAGCCCCCAGGCCCCTGCCCTTTATCTTACATTGAAACTTCAGCCCAGTATATCTTTGCATGGATCATTGGGCAGTTCCCTGGTCATAAAGGCCTGTTCTTCTAAGTGCAATGGGATGTGCCTGCTCAGAGTCTTGGGGTGAATTGCCCCGTGTGAGCTGGTGCACACATGCTAAGCATTGGTATGCGTGTCACCACAGCTCTCCTGGGCCACGAGAGGATCGGAATGAAGAGAGTGGCACTGGGGGCACGGGGCGCAGCTGGGGACCAGCTGTACCTGGCCCCTTGCACCTGTGAATGAGGCATCATCACCTCCACCCCAAGAGGAAGAAAACGGGGCTCTGGCTCACAGTAGCCCTCTACAGCAGGGTCAGCCGTGCACCCCGCCCGCATGGCCTGCCTCTCGATATGACCCCTTGGCTCCCGCCTGGCCATCCGTTGTGTTAACTGAGCGCTTGAACAGCATTTGAAGGCCAGGTTAGGTGCTTGAATATATTACCACATTAATAACTTCAGGACATTTCAGGCAGCATCGAAATAGTAATTAGGACACGACGGGCCATATATTCAAGGCAGAGAGCTGAAGTACCATTTTATTACATGTGCCACGGAATTAAAGGCTTAATTTTCTTTTAAAAGATGGTGATGCATCATTTCCTGCAGCCAGGTAAAAACAGTTAGCAGAAATGATTTATCTCTCCTCCCATTTAAAAATACGAAACCGGAATCCCAGGATCTAGCTCTCTGTTATTTATCTCTGCCTGGAGGGCACTTGAGACTTTGATCAGTCATTCTGACTTGAAGGACAGGCCAGATGCTGGCTGTGGGAGGTGAGGGCAGAGCGGTGGCTGTCTCTATGGGTTAGGGGAGTGTGGCTTCTCACACAAGGCTCAGAAGACAGGTGGACTGTGTTCCTTTCCCAACTCTGGCCATAGGCTGGCTCTGCAGTCACTGTTTACCTCTTGAAGCATAGTTTTCTCACCTACAAAATGGAATCACAGGTGAGGTTATGGTGGGGCTGTTGTAAGGTTCTCATGAGATTATAGGTGGAAAGAAAGTGGGCCTTCGGGGGCTCTTGCACAACTAAGTCACACCTGCGGAAGAAAATTTTAGAATGGCTCTTTATTTTCTGACAGTAAAAGTAATACTCATTGAGGGGCTTCCTGGGTGGCACTAATGATAAAGAAGCTGCTTTTCAAGGCAGGAGACTTCAGGGAAGTGGGTTCCAGGAAGATCCCCTGGAGAAGGGAATGGCAACCCACTCCAGTATTCTTGCCTGGAGAATCCCATGGACAGAGGAGCCTGGTGGGCTACAGTTCACACGGTGGCGAAGAGTCAGATACGACTGAAGTGACTCAGCACAGCACCCTGCATGTACTCCTTGAGAGGAAATTTGGAAAATATAGAAAGTAGCAAAGAAGAAAATAAAGGAAATGGTATAATATGGCCTGGAGATGATCAATGTTGTTTTCCTTTTTTGGCATACTTCTAAAAACAAAATTCGATTCCTAAACGTTTACAAATTAATATTCCGGTACTCTGCTTTTCCGGCTTGATATTCCCAAACCAGCTTCATCCTTGATGACTGTCCACAACTTCCTTGCACGACTGCATACAATTCTCACTGTATGTAGCAACGCACAGGGTCCGTGTCGATCCTCTCCTGTCAGATCTTTACCTTCCTTCTTTGAAGAACACTTCCTGAGGCCACTGTAACAAGCTGGTGGCGAGAGAGGGTCAGTAGACATTTCTTTGCTCACAGTTCTGGAGGACAGAACTCTGGGCTCTAGGTGCTGGCAGGGCTGAGCTGCCTTCAAGTGCCTGGCCAGCCTCTGGTGGCTCCAGGTGTCTCTGGCTTGTGGCCGCATCCCTCCAATCTCGGCTTCTGTCTTCACATGGCCTCCTCCTTTCCGTCTGTCTGTCTGTCTCCTCTGAGTGCTTTTGAGAGGAGACTTGTCAGAGACTTTGTCACTGGATTTAGGGTTCCCCTGGGTAGTTAGGACGATCTCATCTCTAGATTCTTAACTTCATTATGTCTGCAGAGATTCCTCCCAAATAAGGTCACTTTCCCAAGTTCTGGGGTTGGGATGCTGACATATCTTTTGAGGAACACCAATCAGTCCACAGAAGCCAGGAACCCAGGGCTTAAAGAAGCCCCCTCTTGGCCCAGGGCCACAGGCCTCCCTGTGGGGGAGCTGGGTCCTGTCCCAGGCATCTGGCCTAAACGCGTTTCATTCGCCTGAATGTCTTTTTATAGACGTGGAGTCATGTTTTAAACGTTTGGTTTTCGTGGCCTCTTTGTCGGAGGACCCTGGCTCTCTCCTGTCTGTACTTGCCGGGCCCAGTCGCCACTGCGGACAGGCCCCACAGACCCCATCGTCTGATCAGTCCCTGCCAGTCGGGTGGGAGAGGAGGGAGCCGGCACGCAGTGAGGCCGGTGCCGGCCGTCTGCCCTGAGGGTCTCCTGCTGTCTGAGCCCAGCGTCCGCTCCATCAGATGCTACAAGTTTCAACAGCGCTGGTGGATCCAGCGACCACCCTCAGCGTCTCTCCTTTCCCGAGGAGACTCTCAAGCAGGTCTGCCCTGCCCCTCACCGCAGTCTGGGGGACACAACTCCCTACAGCACCCTTGACCTCCCCTTGTGGCCAGAGCAGCTAAGAGGCTCAAGTGAGTTTCCTAAGAGTGATGTTGCCATGTTGTCCACGGCTTTGCAAATCTGATTAACACAAAAGAACGGTTTGCGGATTTCCTGGGAATGGATATGAAGTCAGAGAGGGCTCCTCTCAGGGGTCCTGAGCTGACTCATCCCCATTTCCTGTTGTGGGCCTGAGTAGTCGCCCTAGTAATCTCCCTCTTGGGGGCAAGATCCCTCTGGCGAGCCTCTGTGAGGACTGTCAGCACGCAGGAAGGGGAGGTCACGCCCCTAATTATTCCTGGGGTCTCCTGAGTCTTGGGCCCTCCCTGAGCCAGCCTGCTTCTGTACCTGGGAACTGAGCCAGCTGCTGGACTCATGCAAACTGGGGCTCAAAGCAACAGGAGGGGGAGCACCTCATACATGACAGGGGCAAGGCCAGGTGGCTGACGATCAACTACAGTCATTCTGAGACTTAGATAAAATTATGCCCACTCTAGGGCTTCCCTGGTGGCTCAGACAGTAAAGAATCCGCCTGCAGTGCAGGAGACCTGGGTTCTGTCCCTGGGTTGGGAAGATCCCCTGGAGGAGGGCATGGTAACCCACTCCGGTATTCTTGCCTGGAGAATCCCCAGGGATAGAGGAGCCTGGCAGGCTAGAGTCCATGGGTTTGCAGAGTCAGACACAACTGAGTGACTAAGCACAGCACATACCCATTTTAAAGACGAGGAAACTGAAAGGAAAAAATGACTTGTCCAAGGTCACATCAGCAGCGGGGACCAGCACCCCTTGCCTCCGTAGTGGAGGCAGTGAGTCCTTTTCCACAGACCATCCCTACCACACGCTGGTTCTGTTTCTACTTTAGTATAAGCTTAACCCTGAGAAGGTCATAGGCAGGCTTCTGCAGGAAAGACAGGGCTTGACAAGGGAATGACAAGGATACAGGTTTGGTTTCAGGTTTGGAATATGAGTGTTCTACCATGAGCAGCTGGGCCAGAGTCCAGAGTCAGGGGAGGAGGGTAGAGGAGGAGTCTGTGGGCTGCAGGTGTCTGAGCCATGTAAGTCCCTTGTGAATTGCATGAATGTCCCCATGACAGCATGGGGCTGTGCTGATCACTCCACGTGACCAGGTGCTCAGCTGGAGTGGATGGGACTCTGAAGCTCCAACAGACTTTCTCAGCGGGAAAGGTTAAACAGAAAAGATGTCCAAAGTCCTGGGAAATGAGCCCAGGCTCTGTGGATGGAGATGGAAGCATCACACATACTGTCTCATCTAACCTCCCCAGCAGTTCAGCAAAATAGGCTGGGCTATCTCCACATTACAGACTAGGAGATGAGGCTCAGAAAGGTTAAGTGACTTGTCCAGGATAACACAGCAAGAAGAAGATGCAGCTGAGATTCAATGCTTCCAGAAGCTTGTGGCTCAGAACACAAGCAGGTGAAAAATCTGGCCTCATTCTTCTTCCTGCGATAGCTACTCAGAAATTTCCTCTTACAGGGAGAAGTGCTTAAAGACATACAAGGCTCAAGAGACATGATATGGTCACAGATGTGACTGAGGTAGGCATCCTAGCTGGATCGGAAGCTGTTCCTGCTGTAGAGGAAAGCCTTCTGCTGGCTTTTAAGACCCCTGGTGCTGTGGAGCTGAGCACCTCCCAGGCCCAGGCCTGTGGGAGGGGCCGGGTAAGGCAGCCTGTGTGCTATGACTTCCTCTGGACAACTCTGCCCAGCACCAGTCACGCTGGGAGGAGACCCTGGTCCCACTCAGCCACTAATCAGCAGAGTCCCTCTCCACCCACATCCTTGGCACTACTGCCCAGCTTTCTGCCCTCCATGAGACAGCCTGGGGCTGAAATATCACCCGGCTAAGTCCCTCCAACCTGGCCCTGCTGCGAGAGTGCTCTTCACAGCAAGCAGCGAGGGGAGCACGGAGGCTTACTCACCACAGCAGCATCCTCCTTGGGCGGCAGGAGCGTGGAGGACACAACCGCCCACAGACGTCATGGGCTGCGTGCAGGGCGCCTGCCCCGGGCACTCACACTTCCTTTCTCGGAGCGGCAATGAGGCAGCGGGAAAGAATCCACTCCCACCCAGCTGGGCCTGCCCTTCGCCCGAGACACCAGATCTGACTTGGAAGCCAGCTGGACATTCCTGTTAGGCTGTTCAGAAATGGACCACGGCCCCACCGCTCAGAGAGGCCTGCGCGCTCCCGCCCCCTGCTTCCTCTGGAGCCTGGCCCTTCTCTGCAATGCCCCCATCCCAAGGGACTGGGTCTGTGACCTTGGTGAAGCCCTCAGCTGACCCGGCTCCCGTCCTCTGGCTCTGTTCGTTTATAAATAGGCCCATTTCTCATCCTGCTCCAGCTCAGAGCTCCACACCCAGGAGGCAGATGCAACCTCGGGATTCCCTTTCCAGCCAAGGGCAGAGCAGGACCCGGCGGGCTCATGGGCCTGAAGGATGAGATCACAGATTTTCCTGCAAATAGCAACGCACACTGGACAGTCAGAGGCTACTTTCCTGTGGCTGCCCAAACAAATGACCACATACAGGGTGGCTTAAACAGCACATTCACTGTCTCACGGTTCTGGAGGCCAGAAATCTGAAATCAAGGGCTCGGCAGGGTCGCTCTATCTGAAGGCTCTAGGGGAGGGTTCTTCCTCGTCTCTTCCAGCTTCCAGTGCCCCATCCATTCCTGGGTTTGTGGACACACCTCTTCAACCCATGTGGTGGCATTGCCCCCTTCTCTCTGTCTCAAATGTCTATTTCTCTTAGAAAGGACATTTGTCATTGGATTTAGGGGCTACCAAACTTTCTACTTAGCACAAAATCCTTAATTCCACCTGTAGGAACCATTTTTCTAAAGGCCACATTCATAGGTTTCAGGATTAAGACACAGACATATATTTTAGGGACCAGCATTCAGCCACTACAGCTCATTGTCACGAATGAAATTTACTGAGTTGGCCATCGACAGGTGGGTCAAACGAGGAACCCTGAGAAAAGGGACTTTTTACAGAGGTGAGACTTTTGGGGTGTCTTTGGCTCTGCTGTCCAGGGCTTCCCTGTGGCCAGGCCAGGTAAATCCCGCTGCTTCTGAAGGAGACTTTAATGATGGACTCTCCCCGGCAAAGCCGAGGGCTCAGGAGCAGATTCATGTTGTCTCCGGCTCGGCTGAGTGTGTGGGTCAGCACCCGGCTATTGGCTGGATTACTGAATCGTCAATAGATCCGGTTGAGCTAAGACAGCTGGAGTGAGCAGACCACACAGAGGTGCTGGTTATTCTGGCTTTTGTGGTGACGTGGCGTGATTTGCAGCTTGGCTCTCGGCCACTATGACACTCACAGAGTCTGGTCAGCTGTCACGGTTTCACGCTCTTTGCTGAGTGAAATGACCTGAGTGTAATTTCACGGTGCATGGAAAGAACGCAGACTCTGGAGTCCCACAGACCCCTAGGGTCTGGCCCTGCCATTGCTTACCTCCCACGGGAACTTCTCAAGGCTTCCTCCTGGGTAAAATGAGGAGGGACAAACCCATCTGGAAACACTGTTGTGATTACAAACCTAGATTCTGTCTCAAGGGCCTGGCCCTGGGCCTGGCGCACAGTAGGAAGCCCACCCACTGTGTGCCGAAGCTGGGGCCCCACCACCTCGCCCTCCTCTCTCCCTGGCTCCTAGTCCTGCGGCGGCGTGACCTTGTGCGCCCCGGCTTGGGCGCACCTTCGCCCCCTGGGTCCCTGCAGCGGTCTCCTGAGCACCCTCGCTGCCCCAGGCTGCCTGCTCCAGGCCCACTTCGCACAGCCGCCGATGCCAGGGGGCTCTGGTTTCCTCACTTCCCAGCCAGAATGTGTTGATGATTTCTCACCCCTGCTGGAGCCTGGATCGGAGCCCCTCCGCGTCAGCCGCGCCCACACGGCAGCCTCAGGGACCCCCCTCCTCTTTCCCGCCCTGTGATCTAGGGCCCACAGCCCTGGCCACGTGCGGCCCCTCCCCGCCTCCTCCCCGCAGTATCTCTCTGCACCACTCTTCCCTTTATCTCCTCCCTCCCCCCTCCCTGCCCGTAACCTCCCCATGACCCCCATTGTCGTTCTCTGTGCTCCTCTGGCACCTTGAGCTTCCCGCAACCACACCACGCTGCGCCGAGCCTCTTCTGGAGCCTTGCAATGGACACGGCATCCTCAGACCGCTCTCCCACGGGAAGAGAAAGGCCATGGTCCAGAGCCCGAGCTCCGGAGCCAGTGCTGAGGACCGAACTGCCTCTGTGACCTTGGGCAGGTCACTGCCCTTCTCTGGGCCTTGCTTTCTCAGCTGTGAAGCTTTGTGAGTGACTCCACGCAGAGCACAGAGGATGACTATGTGTTCTAGCCTAAGTGGGAGCTCTTTCTGTCATGCAGTTGACAGCCTGGGGGATGTCAGATAAGATGAGCAATCATGCTGCCCCGGGATAAGGGCAGTGTGGGTGCGCTGAGAGGACAGGAGGGTGCTTCACCAGCCGGAGACCCGGCTGCCCTCCAGAGGCCTCGGGCTGCGCAAGGGCGAGGCCTTGGCTGTCGATAACTTCCAGGCCATACGCCCCCGCCTTCCACGCTGCTGGACGCCTCTGGAGCACCACACCAATCTGTCCACAGTTCTTGTTCTAGTTACTGCCACCTCCACGGGTGACAAACACGCCCTACAGGAACCACCCCATCCCTTCTCCTGGACTCTGCACACGTGCCTCTCACTTCTTGTCTCAGACTTCCTGAGACCAGTGCACGTGGCAACACCCGTGGGGATCCACTGAGCACTCACACAGGTGTGGTTCCAAAGTGTAGGAGTCTGTGTACCTGGGACCATCCCTGACCTGTGGAGGGGGACAGCCGAGAGACGAGCTCTTCTCCACCGGAGTCCCAGGAGCACAATTCTGAAAGGCGTTTCAAAAAGTCCTTCAGAAGGTTCTGGTCAGGTGGAGAACCAGTCCTCCTTAGCAGTGGGCAACCCAAAATGCATCCTTGGGTTACCTCTTAGGTTTTCTCTGCCCTCTTCTCTGATCCTGCACGTCACATTCCTGGGACCCCTCCCCAGTACAGTGCCTACAGCAGCCCTTTAACCGGTCTCTACTGGGACCACTTAACCTAGACCCCGAGCAAAGGTCTCCCCCGGGCTGACTGAATGCCTTGGGCGGGGAAGCCTGCCGCATCCTCCGGTGCTTCTTAGTAGGTAAGTTCCCTTTAGGACATTGGTACCAAAGTAAAGAAATGAGGATCAGGCACGGAGAGTGAGGAGGGCATGGCAACTCACTCCAGTATTCTTGCCTGGAGACTCCCATGGACAGAGGAGCCAGGCGGGCTACAGTCCTTTGGGTTGCAAAGAGTCGGACCGGACGGAGCAACTTAGCATGCAAGCACGCAGGGAGAGAGAGACCAGGCACTGGGCCCAGTCAAGATGGAGCTAGCTGAGGCTAGAATCCAGGTTGCTGTGTTGAGGCTTCCAACCCCTAAACATGATCTGTTTCTCTTATTTAGGCCTTTGATTTCTTTCCTCAGCATTTTATAATTTTGGCTTACCGATCCTATACATGTTTTATAAAACTTATACCTAAGTATTTCTTTTTCTTTGGAGCAATAACCAATGGTATTATGTTTTAAATTTTGGTTTCAAGGTGTTCGTTTGTACATGTAGAAATGCAATTTACTTTTGTGTGTTGAACTTGTATTTTGCAATCTCCCTGAACTCGTTTAGTCTAATTTTTTGTGTATGTGAATTTCTTGGGATTTTCTATGCAAACAACCAAAGCATCTGCAAATAAGAACAGTTCTATTTCTTCATTTTCAATCTGTAAGCCGTTTCTTTTTCTTACCTTATTGTAGTGGCTGGAACTTCAATTATGTTGAAGAGGAGTGGTCAGAGCAGTACCCCCTCCTTGTTTGACTTTTTGCTATTGAGTATGTAGTCGCAGGCTTTTGTAAATGTTCTTTATTGTGTGAAGTGGTTCCTTTCTATTCCTAGCTTCTGTGCATGCATGCTCAATAGCTCAGTGTGTCTGACTCTTTGTGATTCCATGGACTGTAAGCTGCCAGGCTCCTCTGTCCGTGGCATTCCCCAGGCAAGATACTGGAGTGGATTGCCATTTCTTTCTCTAGGGGATCTTTCTGACCCAGGGATCAAACACACATCTCTTGTATCTTCTGCACTGGCAGGCAAATTCTTTACCACTGAGCCGCCTGGGAGACCCCCTATTCCTAGCTTACTGGAGATTTTTCTTTTTCTAATTGCCATACATAGGTGTTATATCTTGTCAAATTTTTTCCTGTGTCAATTAGCATGATCATATGATTTTTCTTCTTTAGCTTATTGATATGGTGAATTATATTGATTAATTTTTGAATGTTAAATAAACCTTTGTGTACTTGGAATAAATTCCACTTACTTATGCTCTGTATTTCTGGCCAGTTTACCTCCTTGCTCTTTATTCCCTCCCTGGAGTCCACTGGGACCAAGTCACACTGACTACATCTCTGAACTTGGACCCTCACCACAAGCTCAGCACTGCTGCCCCACGTAGCATAGCCCCTGGGGGGCTGACGCTGGCTGAGCTGAGCCTGAGTTCACTGTGTGTCCTTGAACTTAAAGCACAGGCTACTAGCCTCTATTTGGAGAGGCCCACTGGGAGTCTCCATTCAGTTTCTATCAGTCATCGCCCAGCAGGTCTACCCAAATCCAAATCTCTGGCTAGAAGATCACTGTAGCAAAGATCCAGTGCATTCTCATATAAATCCAGATCAAAGTCCATCAAGGCTGGGCTGGAGAATTTCTGGGAGCAGGCAGAAAGCAGTTCTATCACGCATTGGTTTACTGTTGCTTCTCTCTTCTTTGGAAGTAAGTGAGTGAGTGAAGTCGCTCAGTCACATCCGACTCTTTGTGACCCCATGGACTGTAGCCTACCAGGCTTCTCCGTCCATGGGATTCTCCAGGCAAGAGTACTGGAGTGGGTTACCATTTCCTTCTCCAGGGAATCTTCCCGCCCCAGGGATCGAACCCGGGTCTTCTGCATTGCAGGCAGACGCTTTAACCTCTGAGCCACCAGGGAAGATCTTCTTTGGAAAGGCAGAGAAAATAAAGAACCACTGGAATGAGTACCAAATGCCTAGATGTCCCGCCATGCAGCAAGCCGACCTCCAACACACACCAATATGAACTGGCAGCAGTGTCTAATCATTTTTCATAGTCACTAATGAAAACAGTGCTGCTTGGCTGAGGAGTTCAAAGTGCCCAACAAATGAATTCTGAGTCCCAGGTGAAAACGCTAGATCGGGAAGGTCTTGGATCAACTAATGATATACCTTGTGCCAATTTTAAACCTCCCAATAATGTCCGTGTGTGTGGCCTAATGGTACTATAGAGACTTTAAGATTGGTACATATATTAGTCACTGTAATTAAAATCCTGGAGTTATATTATATGTTATTTGTATGGCAGTTTGTGATGTGTTTAATGCTCCCAGTTTCAAAATTATTAAAGCTACTGTCCCTGGGTTGGCCAAAGTGATAAGGAAAGTAAGAATGTGATCTTATTCCCTTTTGATGGAGCCGGCCGGGAGGAGGATGCATGAGGGATTTTCTTATAAAGAGACCAAATGCCAAATAAAAGAATTCCAGCTGTGCAACAGGAAAGTTGAAATGGTTTGTTAGGATCATTAATATTGCAATGAAAACTAATTAAACCTGGAGCTAGAAGGAGTTCATTAGTGGTTTGGAGCCAAAGATTCTGCTTCTGCAGAGTCAGTTGGAGCACTGGGGAACTTGGAAAGTTGTCAGCTGGGCGTGGGGTCAAGCAGCCCTCTCCTTTTAGTAGCTTCTGAAATTGGGCTTCACTAATGATAGGCACTTGGCAGACATGAGCCAAGAAATTTCCTTGGAGTACCGGAAGTGCTCCCCTGGGTGATGTCACACCTGTCTCGGGGTGGGGGGGTCACCCCTTGCAGGCTACTGAGAATGAGCCTTTGAGGATAGAGAAGTAGCCTTTGAAGATGGTGAAGTGGAGGGGAATTGGGAGGCTTTCTTTCTAAGAAATGAGAAAGGTTTTCACATTGTGATTCAACTCACTTCAAGCCATTAAAAAAAAAAAAGAAGCCCATGTCTTCAATGGCAGTTTTGATTACTAACGTGCTTTCACACACCTCTGACTTGCTTTTCTCAAGAGTCCTCGTACAATCACTTTATCATTTCTTTCTCCAAGTTGGTTTCCTGAGAGAGTGGAGGTTGTTTCTGTTGCAGGTTGGGTTTGTCAGGCAGCAGACTCTGAGATGGGGGTTAGCTGGCAGGATGTCTATTGAGGAGGGCTCTTGGGACCAACCCTGTAGAATGGAGGGGTTAGCCGCAGGTATGCGAAGAAGGAGAGTCAAACTTTGATCTTGTCTGACACTTCCGGGAGCTGTGGGGCTGGAGTGGCCTCCAGAGGGGTCCTGATTCGGGTCGAGACGGCCAGGTCTTCATCCTTTGGCTTCCATCAGTCGTTGTGTGGCGGCCACCCTGGGAAAGGGGGCCCTAGTGCCCGGCAGCTCTGTGCTGACATGACTTGTGAAGGGACCCTGCTCCCAGCACCCAGCAGCGGGGGCGGCAGCTCCTTCCTCCCTGGGGCTTCCTGGCAGTGTGCGGCAACACCCTCTGCTATTTTGTTCATCATCATTTCCTTTGACTCCAGCATAGGACCTGGCATACCTGGCATATCATAGGATTAAAAAATTTTTTTTTTAATTTTTAATTGGAGAATAATTGCTTTACAATATTGTGTTGGTTTCTGCCATACATCAGCATGAATAAATCTTAGGTGTACAGATGTCCCCTCTCTTGACCTTCCCTCCCATCTCCCACCCTATCTCACTCCTCTAGGTTGCCAGGGAGCACAGCGTTGAGATCCCTGTGTCATACACCAGATTCCCACTGGCTATCTATTTTACATACGGTAATGCATATGTCAACAGACTGGTTCCAAACAGGAAAAGGGGGACGTCAAGGCTGGATATTGTCACCCTGCTTACTTAACTTCTATGCAGAGTACATCATGAGAAACGCTGGGCTGGAAGAAGCACAAGCTGGAATCAAGACTGCTGGGAGAAATATCAATAACCTCAGATATGCAGATGATACCACCCTTATGGCAGAAAGTGAAGAGGAACCAAAAGCCTCTTGATGAAAGTGAAAGAGGAGAGTGAAAAAGCTGGCTTAAAGCTAAACATTCAGAAAACGAAGATCATGGCATCCAGTCCCATCACTCCATGGCAAATAGATGGGGAAACAATGGAAACAGTGGCTGACTTTGTTTTTCTGGGCTTCAAAATCACTGCAGATGGTGATCGCAGCCATGAAATTGAAAGACGCTTACTCCTTGGAAGGAAAGTTATGACCAACCTAGACAGCATATTCAAAAGCAGAGACATTACTTTGTCAACAAAGGTCTATGTAGTCAAGGCTATGGTTTTTCCAGTGGTCATGTGTGGATGTGAGTGGACTATACAGAGAGCTGAGTGCCAAAGAATTGATGCTTTTGAAATGTGGTGTTGGAGAAGACTCTTGAGAGTCGCTTGGACTGCAAGGAGATCCAACCAGTCCATTCTAAAGGAGATCAGTCCTGGGTGTTCATTGGACGGACTGATGTTGAATCTGAAACTCCAGTACTTTGGCCACCTCATGCAAAGAACTGACTCATTGGAAAAGACTGATGCTGGGAGGGATTGGGGGCAGGAGGGGAAGGGGACGACAGAGGATGAGATGGCTGGATGGCATCACCAATTCAATGGACATGGGTTTGGGTGAACTCTGGGACTTGGTGATGGACAGGGAGGCCTGGCGTGCTGTGTTTCTTGGGGTCACAAAGAGCTGGACACGAATGAGTGACTGAACAGAACTGAACTGGTGCTGCTCTCTCGGGTCAGCCCACTCTCTTCTCCCCCCATGTGCACATGAGTCTGTCCTCTGTGTCTGTGTCTCCATTGTTCTCGGGCAAACAGGTTCATCGGGGCCGCCTTTCTAGAGTCCATGTACCTGCATTAGTATACGATATTTGTCCTTCTCTTTCTGATGTATTTCACTCTGAATAATAGGTTCTAGGTTCATCCACCTCTTTAGGACTGACCCAAATGTGTTCTTTTTTATGGCCAAGTAATATCCCATGGTGTATGTACCACAACTTTTTTATCCATTATTTGTCAATGGACATTTAGGTTGCTTCTATGTCCTGGCTATTGTAAATAGTGCTGCAATGAACATCAGGGTATATGTGTCTTTTTCAATTATGGTTTTCACAGGATATACACATCATAGGTTTTTAATAAATATTTATTAATGTAGATGGAATATTTCACTTTCACACAGAAAAAACCAAGACTTGGAAAGTGAAGTAAATGGAGGAACTAGAGTTAGAACAAAGGTCCCTCTAACTCCAGAATCCCAGTCCTGGCCATTCTCTCTTACCTCTACTAGTGAACAATGAGGTCCATGAAGGAGGCCATTGGGTGATGAGCATCTGGCCCCTGGTACAAACAAAATCAGCTTCATCTTTCAGCATCCGAAGGAGATAACTAGGTTTTTCTCTCTTTCAAGCCTTTTCCTAGCCCTGCCTTTGAGTGGAAGATTGTCACTAAGGAATCTTGTCACTGGGTCTCAAGAGGAAGAACAGAGGCTTTTCCAGCAGATCAAATTAACTTGGCCTTGAGTCTGAGGACCCTCAGGATGAAAGCTGGACCCTGATGTCCACTCTATGTCTTGGCAACTTTGGCCAGCCCAAGGGGCTGCTTGGTTCTGAGGTACAAGCAAAGAGGACTGAGCACATGGATACAAAGGCCAAGAGTTTCAGGCAGCTTGCCTAGAGCTGCTTTTGGATAGGCTGATACAAGGTCTCAGCCTCTGTGCTTGCACTGTAGGCAAAACCAGAGCAAAGAGTAAATTTGATAACTAAATATACTAAAAATGTTTTCATTTCTTGATTTTCTAGTCCTTGGATTCATCACTTCTGGTGTGCCACGAGTGGGTTACAAAAGGGCCAACATCTTGTTCCCTTTGGCCCTGGGGCAGCAGGCAGGCATGGGGGAGAGGCAACTGGTCACCTGCAACCACAAGCAGCCTCTTTTGTGTACTTCCATGTAACACATATGTGCCATAATCTAGAAAAGGGTAAGATGTGACATTTAAACCACATTGAATATTGCAAGCAAAAAGGGATATCATTGCAGTAAGGATCTTCCACAGTCTTCTGAGTCTAATCCCATGACCCAAAGGAAATGGCTTGCTCTCTCCCAGGGCTCAGAACAGCCACCCTTCAGCTGTCAGATCCTTGAGCCTCTCATTCAAACCTCTCATCTTACAGATGAGGATACCGGGGTCCAGGAAGGTAAACGCCTGGGCAATGGGCCCAGGTAGGTGTAATTTGACATAATTAACTCTGCTTATTATCCTGGAATGATCCATAAGCGATCATGAAAAATGACAATTATTTAATTATATACTTTAACTACATAATATATTTTATGCATTGTAAAATTATCACCATCATAATTAATGGTGGTGAATTCTTCTGTAGCTAAAAGCAGTCTGCTGAAGGGAGCATTTAAACATCTTTTTCTTTCACGACAAGGTTAAGCCTAGACAGATTTTTCTTTTTGTAAATCTTATCTGCTAGTTTAAAAAAATTATGTATTTGTTTGGTTGCACTGAGTTTTAGCTGTGGCACACGGGACCTTTGGTGCACCATGTGGGACCTTCCGTTGCAGCTCATGGACTCAATCTGTGGTGTGCAGGCTTCAGCAGCTGCGGCACGCGGGCTCTCTCACACGCAGGCTCTCTCGTGGCGCGTGGGCTCTCTCGCTGCGGAGCGCGGGCTCTGGAGCACATCAGCTCAGTGGTTGCTGTGCTTGGGCTCAGTTGCTCTGTGGCACGTGGGGTCATCCCAGACTAGGGATCGCATCCGTGTCCCCTGCATTGCAAAACAAACTCTTAACCACTTGACCACCAGGGAAGTCCCAAGCCAAGGTAGACTTTTACTTTCTGTTTAATCCCAGGCAGCAGAGAGATGTCATGAAGAGCACACTGAGCCTAGTTCTCAATCTTCAGCCATTGTTTCCCGCCGTAGGGGCAAGAACACACTCCAGGACCCCTGAGTGTGTTCACAGTGCGGGAAAAGTCTACTCAACTTTACTAGAGGCCCCCCAGTTCCCTAATTTCAGAGGAGTGAAAAATTTAGCAGTCACTCTGAACCTTTCTAGTCCGCGTTTCAGAATCATTGAGGTAATTCATAAGGTTTTGGATTAAGTGAAAATGCAATCAAGCAGAGAAAATAAAAGTCTTGATGGTTTAAGAAAGTCTGGAGTCAGACTTCCCAGCATTAGAAAGGCAATCCCATGGTGACATCGCAGGGCAAGATTCCCTCTTTTTCTTCACACCCTGGCGTATAGCTTTCACCCTCAAGGTCACCTCATGGTCCACGCTGGTGGAAAATTCCAGCCATCATGTCAGTATTCCAGGCTGGCAGCCAGAACGAAGGTAGGGGTGCTGGGGAGTCAGAGCTTTCTCTTCCCAGTTGAATACATTTTCTGGCATTCCCATAGAGCAACTCCTTTTCATTCCATTGGCCAGAAACAGACTACCTTTAACTGCAAAGGAGGGAGGTGAATAAAGATTTCAGCTAGTATATCTTCTCTTAACTAAAAACCAGGGCTCTATAACTAGGGAGGGAAGGAAGGCTGTGGTTGCTGTAGATAATCACTGTCTCTGCCATGAGATTCCAGGAGATAACAGGCGCCAAGTCTTCAGCCAGTGCCTGGAACGTGGTTCAGTTCTTATTTTTTAGCAATCATTTGTGCAGCGCCTCTACGTCTTAGCACAGAGGTTGTCCCTACCCTCAGGGAATTCTTGATCCAGGGCTCAGCCAGCAACAGGCATGGCATTCTCCAAGTAGACATAGGCTCTGTGATGGATGTGCTTTACATCAGCGGCATCTTCGTGGTTTTCAAAACATGGGACTGCAGATCTGGTCAGCCAAGGTCTGTGGGGGTTGTCTAGGGTCCTCTAGGGTCCCAGTGTGTTAAGAATGCTTTGGGGGCTGCTCAAAGGGGGTGTTCACGCTCGGCAGCATGGTTTGGTGGGAATGGTACAGGTTGGGAGCCGGAGGAATCTGGCCTCAGATCCCACAGTGATACTGATGCTGCCTCTCAATGTGCTGAGCCTGGTTCCTGGTCTGGGAAATGGGGATAATGCCCCATACCTGGAGGACATTTTGAGAATAGGGTCCAGCCCAGCTCTTGTCAAGATGCTGCTGCTGCTATTCTGTCAGGAACACTCTGAGAGACCCTGGTTTAGGGAAAGAATGTAACTTTATAGTAAATTTCTCTTTGTTGTCTAGTTACTAAATCATGTCCGACTCTTAGCTACCCCATGGACTGAAGCCAGGCTCCTCTGGCGAAGAGTTAAACAAAACTGTTCTCCATCCATACCGTTCTGATTTGTAAGGCTCTCTTAAATGATAAGGATATTAACTCTTTCTTCATATTTGTTGAAACTACTTTTTTTTTAGCTTTTCTTATCCTTTAATTTTTTAAATGTGATATTTTTGATATAGCATATATAAGATATACACACACACACACACACACACACACACACAGATTATTTTTTTTGGCTCCAAAATCACTGCAGATGGTGACTGCAGCCATGAAATTAAAAGATGCTTACTCTTTGGAAGAAAAGTTATGACCAACATAGATAGCATATTCAAAAGCAGAGACATTGCTTTGCTGACTAAGGTCCATTTAGTCAAGGCTATGGTTTTTCCTGTGGTCATGTATGGATGTGAGAGTTGGACTGTGAAGAAAGCTGAGCGCTGAAGAATTGATGCTTTTGAACTGTGGTGTTGGAGAAGACTCTTGAGAGTCCCTTGGACTGCAAGGAGATCCAACCAGTCCATTCTGAAGGAGATCAACCCTGGGATTTTTTTGGAAGGAATGATGCTAAAGCTGAAGCTCCAGTACTTTGGCCACCCCATGTGAAGAGTTGACTCATTGGAAAAGATTCTGATGCTGGGAGGGATTGGGGGCGGGAGGAAAAGGGGACGACCGAGGATGAGATGGCTGGATGGCATCACTGACTCGATGGACATGAGTCTGAGTGAACTCTGGGAGTTGGTGATGGACTGGGAGGCCTGGTGTGCTGCAATTCATGGGGTCGCGAAGAGTCGGACACGACTGAGCAACTGAACTGAACTGAACTGACACATAGATTGTGTAGCTTAATCTATCAATTTTCTTCTGTAGTAATTTTTATTGCTGACCTTAGAAGTACTTCTACCATCCTGATATTAGTAATTATTGACATATATTTACTTCTATTTTCTAAAGTTTCATTATAAATACAAATTCTATTTGATGACTAGTGTATTTCCTTTCCCTTGGGTGTGAGTTCCTTTTACCATCTTCTCAGTTCTTGCGTGTTTTGGGGATCTCTTTCTTTCTGTGCTTACTTAGTCTCTCCCATTGATCTGTTTGCAAATTCTTCCGCCAATAAAACACTTAATTGTTGGAACTTTAGTACACATTTTAAAATTTGGCAGAACAGTTCTCTGTTCTTTTAAGAACTGCTTCCAACATTTCCCAGTTGTTTATTTTTTAGATGTTTAGAATTATTTTGTAAATATTTGTTTCATTAAAAAATCTACCACTATATTGATAGTAATTGTCTTAACTATTTAATTGGAAAGCAATTAACTTTCTTCTTTCTTCCTCCCTCCCTCCCTCCCTCCCTCCCTGCCTCCCTCTCTTTCTTTCTTTGTTTCTGCCTTTGTTTCTATGGGACCCTGTGTTAAAGAACCTGACTGTCAGTGCAGGAGAAATAAGAGATGTGAGTTCAATCCCTGTTCAGCTCTTACAAAGATGAATGGCATGGAAAAGGGGGTGCTTCAGCCTCAGCATCAGTCCTTCTGATGAACACTCAGGACTGGTCTCCTTTAGGATGGACTGGTTGGATCTCCTTGCAGTCCAAGGGACTCTCAAGAGTCTTCTCCAACACAATAGTTCAAAAGCATCAATTCTTTGGTGCTCAGGCTTCTTTATGGTGCAACGCTCACATCCATCCATGCAGCGTTGGGCACTGACCCCACAGAAAGTTGATGCTTTGCTGGTGGCCTTCCAGTCCCATCCTTAGGGCCCAACCCACCCCTGTCCTGACACCCTGGGCTCAGGCCCCTGGACTTGAACCCTACGCAGCAGCTCTCTGAACAGTGGGCTCCTGGCCCGTCACTGGGAAGTTAGGCCCCTCCAGCCTCCTAGGCGCCGTCTCTCTGGCCAAGGTTGGATTATGGCTCCTGCTCGAGGAGGACCCCTCTCCAGGCCTGAGTTCAGTGCCTCTCCCCTCCAGCCACCCTGCCCTGTCATCTCCCTTCCCTGGCAACTTCCTCTCCAAGGCCCTGGAGAGGTCCACTCTCCTCAAAGGCTGAGCGCCTGACCAACAAGAAGCCGCTGTGTGTTTCCCACTTCCAGCTACGTTCATTCATCTTCCCTTGCTGCTCACCATTCCCATCTGTGGCCTTGAGCTGCAGAGCCTGACAGACGAATGCCTGACCAGAGCCCCGGGGTGGGAGAGGGGGGAAGGCTCAGCTCGTTCTCATCCGTGAGCAGCTGGGCCCAGCCTGGCCCGACGCAGAGGGCCATGGAGACCCAAACTTGGCTTTGAGAGGACTCCTGGCTGAGCAGCCCCAGCAAATGCTGGATCTCAATTCCTCTAAAGTAAGAGGAATCCTTTCTCGCTTCCCTGGGGTGCCCTGAGAATGAATTATTTACTATTTGTAAAGCACTTTGTAGGGTTCAGTATCATTACACAGGGACCACAGGGCTCAAAAGCAACCCTGGATGCCTGACAGGCTGGTTGTTACTATTAAGCATTTATATAGCACTTTACACTGGCCAAGTGCTTCCCCATCATTTATTAGTTAATCCTCCCAGTACTCTGGAGCCGTCAGTGGACTCTGGGTGCCATGTTCTCCAATCCGGAAATGAGGTTGCTGAGGTCAGGCCAGGCCAGAGGCCTTGTGCAGGGTCACCTGGCTCAGGTGGCCTGAGTCACTGGCTCTGCCTTTGACCCTTGCGCTACCTGCAAGTTTCACGTCTTACAATCTTGCTGTCAACCTGCCCTAATCTCCCGCGAGGTGCCCTGCAAGCGGATGTTCGGCTGCTCGGTCATGTCCAGCTCTTCTGCGACTTTGTGGTCTGTAGACTGCCAGGCTTCTCTGTCCCTGGGATTTCCCAGGCAGGAATATTGGAGTGCATTGCCATTTCCTACTCTGGGGGATTTCCTGACCCAGGGACCTAACCTGTGTCTCCTACATTTCCTGAACTGGCAAGCGGATTGGATGGCTGTAATGTATGACCTCAGTGACACTCCAGAGACTGCTCTCAATTTACAGCCTTATGGAGGGATGAACACTGGCTTCAGAGTCAAAATCTGGTTGTATAATTTGTAAGATGGGTGATTATGAACACATTTCTTAATGCTCCCGAGACTTGGGGTCCTTGATTACTAAGTAGGAATAGAAAAACCAAAGAGGTTGTTTTGAAGATCAAAAGCATTACATAGAAGAGGACCCAGTGTAAGTCAGAGGCTTCATACTTGTTAGGTCAAGCCTCTAAGTACTGTCATGGCACAGCCAGACTTCAGCTTCAAAGACGACACAGGCTGGGAAATGCTATAAAGGAAAGCTTTGGATCCAAGAAATCCACGGGACTCTATGAATTCTTGCCTTCAGCTTGGGAACCTAAGAGTAGAAAGGTAAGGAAAAGGGCAAAGCTGGAGCTACCACTGCTTCCACTGTACATGAATGCATCATGCTAGTTAGAACCTACGCTAGTCAAAACCCAATGAGTTTTTTCATTAGTTAACAAATATTAACTAAGCAATTAATTTCTGCTTTATTGACTATGCCAAAGCCATTGACTGTGTGGATCGCAATAAACTGGAAAATTCTGAGAGAGATGGGAATACCAGACCACCTGATCTGCCTCTTGAGAAACCTGTATGCAGGTCAGAAAGCTACAGTTAGAACTGGACATGGAACAACAGACTGGTTCCACATAGGAAAAGGATTATGTCAGGGCTGTATATTGTCACCCTGCTTATTTAACTTATATGCAGAGTACATCATGAGAAACACTGGGCTGGAAGAAGCACAAGCTGGAATCAAGATTGCCAGGAGAAATATCAATAATCTCAGATATGCAGATGACACCGCCCTTATGGCAGAAAGTGAAGAGAAGCTAAAAAGCCTCTTGATGAAAGTGAAAGAGGAGAGTGAAAAAGTTGGTTTAAAGCTCAACATCAGAAAACAAGGATCATGGCATCTGGTCCCATCATTTCATGGGAAATAGATGGGGAAACAGTGGAAACAGTGTCAGACTTTATTTTGGGGGGCTCCAAAATCACTACAGATGGTGATTGCAGCCATGAAATTAAAAGACGTTTACTCCTCGGAATGAAAGTTATGACCAACTTAGATAGCATATTGAAAAGCAGAGATACTACTTTGCCAACAAAGGTCCATCTAGTCAAGGCTATGGTTTTCCAATTGTCATGTATGGATGTGAAAGTTGGACTGTGAAGAAAGCTGAGCGCTGAAGAATTGATGCTTTTGAACTGTGGTGTTGGAGAAGACTCTTGAGAGTCCCTTGGACTGCAAGGAGATCCAACCAGTCCATCCTAAAGGAAATCAGTCCTGGGTGTTGATTGGAAGGACTGATGCTAAAGCTGAAGCTCCAGTACTTTGGCCACCTCATGCGAAGAGTTGACTCATTGGAAAAGACCCTGATGCTGGGAGGGATTGGGGGCAGGAGGAGAAGGGGATGACAGAGGATGAGATGGCTGGATGGCATCACAGACTCGATGGACGTAAGTTTGAGTGAACTCTGGGAGTTGGTGATGGACAGGGAGGCCTGGCATGCTGCAATTCATGGGGTCGCAAAGAGTCAGACATGACTGAGTGACTGAACTGAACTGAACTGAACTAAACCCCTACTATGAGCTAGACACAGTCTGAGGAGTGAAGGATTTGGCAGTGACCTAAGGAGACAAAGAATGCTGACTGGGGAGTGGGTAGGGGATCGTGTAGGAGAGGGAGGGGATGGTACAGGCCAATGCCCTGCGGAAGGGAAGCCTTCAGGATGCCCAAGCAAGAGGGAGAAGGGCCCTGTGACTACAGTAAGGGAGGAAGTGGTGGGGAGATGAACTGGGTGAGGATTCAGAAGCAGCTCCCATGGAGTCCTGAATCTCAGGGCGAGCGGTGGAATTTTATTCCCTGTGCAACCCCTCTGTGGGGCTGAAAGCAAGGAAGCAATGTGACCCTTAGGTTTGTGTATCATTATATCTTCTGCAGACAGGAATCTGAGACTCATCTCTGCCAGACTGTTAATCTCTCAGCTCCAAAAAGTCCAAAGTGTGTTTACTTAGTGACGGAAATGGAATGTTTGTGTCCCACCCTCTCCCCCTCCAAACCGTATCCTCAATGTGATGGTATTTGAAGGTGGGGCCTTTGGGAGATGATTAGATCAGGAGGGTGGAGCCCGCATGAATAGGATCAGTGTCCTTATAAAAGAGACCCTAAGGAGCTCCCTTCCCTCTTCTTCCATGTATGGGCACAGTGAGAATATGACTGTCTATGAACCAGGAGGCAGGCCTTCATCAGAGATCAAATCTGATGATGCCTTAATCTTGGATTTCCCAGCCTCCAGAAATGTGAGAAGTACACATTTGTTTTTTATAAACCACACAATCTGAACGGACCAAGCCACTTAGAGCAGGTTTGACCACAGCCCACTCCCCTCATATCCATGACAGCTGGTGAATTCTCATAGAAATCCACCAGTCTCGATGAGATGAAGCGACCATGTGGCTCCTTGGTTCCCACCTGTTGGTCCAGGGTTGACTGAGATGCTCTGCCTTACTGTGCTCAGCATCTTTTTCTGCCTTCCTCTGTGAGATTGTTCACAGACTGGCTGTAGAAGGCTAGTCCATCTTTCTTCTCTTCTTGGTGGTCTGGGGAAATCTGCTGCCCATCAAAGCACTCCCTCATCTCAGAGATCAGACAGATGCTGGTGGGCCCCAGCTCCCCTTCCTGGGGCACTGGCATAGACTCTTGTGTCATGCAGGGCAATCTGTGTGGGAATCATGGAGCTTTCTAGGAAGGATGTCCTGACCAGCAAGAAGCTTGCAGTCTGGTTGGAGAAACAAGACTTCAGTGTCTTAGAAACTGGATTGAGCGAGTTGTAAAGTAAACCTGAGCATCTTCTGGTGGCTCAAGATAAAGGCTGCAGTTACCAGATCATACTTACTTAATTACTGAGTGCGTCATCCCAACAATGTGTGGCTAGAATCTATGCCCAGCCTAATGGTGAGTTTCCTTGAAACCTCAGTAGTAGGGGAACCCATTGTTGAGAAGCTTTTGAGAAAAATAGGGCTGAGGCCTGAGATCATCAACAAAGTCATGAAGCACTATACATCTATTTATTTTTTAACCTTTAATACAATAAAACAAAGGCAGCATACTAAATAAAGACAAAGGCATTGGCCTCTTACACATCATGCATTTGTAATAGCAGCAAGTTTATAATTAATTTCCATTTACCATTCTTTCCTCCTCTAAAATCTTTAGGTATCTCTTCCTCACAATTTCAGCAAGATGCTTATAAATTCACTTGGCATGCATTCAGAGAACATGTTTAAAGGGGATAATATTTTTGAAGTATTTTCCTATCCGATAACTTTTCATGCCCTGGGCTCCCCACCTGTGTTGGACAGAGTTCTTACCAGGAGACAACAAAATCTGTCCTAGTTAGTTTCATCAGAAAGGGGATTTTAAAGTCATATTTGTTTGCTTACAGGACCTCCTGGGAAACCGGGAATGATCTTGGCTGCTACACAGTCAGGAAAATTGCCCAAGCTCACACAGGACTATTCTAGTAAAATACCACAGCCGTTGCCACCTTCTGCTTGACACCTATGACACCAGGCTCTCAAAATCCCATTTCAGCTGTTGAGAAGAGTCAGTTGTTTCTGCATCAGACTTCTGGAAGATACCATGAGCTGTTGTGTGGCCAGAAAGTCTTGTTGTTCACTTCATTTTCAAGTTGGTGTGTCAGCCTGGCGGATGCTCGGTGGTATGTGGAACTCTCTCTGAAAATATAGTGTCTAGCCCAGAAGAGGAAGCTCATGGGGGTTGGGGGGAGCAACTAATAGGATCAGCCAGCCCCCCCATGGTAGCAATAGTTTTCAGCGCTTCAGGCAGAAGGCAGATATTAACTAGAACACCATGTCAGCTCTGACTTTACAAAGTAAATGCTGTTTTGAGTCTCTAACAGGACAATGATCTTAAGAGTCAGGATTTGTAGAGAGGAAAGCTTCTTCTAAGTTCTTGAAGCTCCCATGAACATGTTAGCAGCCAGGCCTGGCCAACAGGAACATCAAGGTTACAGTAACATATCGGGTAGAGAAATTCAGGATATAGTATAATCATAGACCCTGCTACATGCGAAAGCAAAAAGCTTACCCCTTCTACTCTGTTGCTGCTAAGTAGCTTCAATTGTGTCCGACTCTGTGCGACCCCATAGACTGCAGCCCACCAGGCTCTCCGTCCCTGGGATTCTCCAGGCACTTCTACTCTAGTGAGCTATAAAAAGAGAAGAGAGAAAGAGCCAGGAAACATTGGCCAAAAGTGGCATCTTCATCTTCCCCTTCTTGGGGATACAGTTTGGTGGGGTTGGGGTGCTTAGAAAGATTTCTATACCTTTCCCACCTCCAACATCACTTCCTGCATGTCATCCTGAAAGGCTCTGAGCCTTAGGAGAAGAGAGGTGACATTTTATCACCATGGTTGGCCTGCAGTGGGAGCAATGGTGTACCACTGGCAGGAGAGGAGGCTGGTAGATAAACCACAGGGAGGGTGCCTGGGCAGCCTCCCAGGCTCTCCCATCTGCTGGCTCTGTGGCCTCCTTAGCTCTCAGTTCTCTACTATATCCTCTCTCTCTGACCGGTCAAAACAAGGAAGTAAAAAGAGGCGGGAGAGTCATGCAGGATGGCACAGGAAACTTCAGGGGTTTGGCCGGCAAGCAGTGGGCACCACTTCCACCGCCTGACCAGAACCGAATCACATGACATCCCTAATCGCAGGGGAGTCCGGATGAATGATGTAGTCTGGCCGTGCACCTAGAAGGAAAAGGAATGCCTGGCACGGCTCCTGTCCCACACCAAGGACACAGATGCGCTGCGTGCCTTGGTGAGAGGCACAGTGGCAGCACGGGGTGGAGGAGGTCCAGGAGGTGCCATGAGCAGGCACTCCGCATCCAGGCACAAATGGAGGAGCTCAGCTCTGCCCTGGGGCCACAGGGTGCCCCGGGGCCAAATACAGTGAGAGGCCATCTGATGGGGCGCAGCCCCAGGTAGAAACCTGATCAGTCAGGCTGAGGTGGGTGGAGAATTAGCCTGTGTCTGCGGCCCGCTCCCCACTGTGGCCATGAGGCCGCATATACCCAACACATGCCCAGGTTCCGTCTTGGTAGGAAGGAATGGTCTGCTGTCTTCCACCACTCCTCTCCCATTCTCTTTGGAGCCACTCTTTTAGGATTGGGACAAAGAAGAAGGTTAAGGGAAAAGGTTTCTGAAGTGGCTGCGTCATTTTGCATTTCCACTAGCAGCGTATGAGGATTCCATTTCCTCTACAATTTCCTTGACAATGATTGTTGCTATCTGAGGTTTTGTTTCTAGCTGTCCTAATGGATATGAAGTAGTATCTCATTGTGGTTTTGATTTGCATTTCCAGGATGACTGACCATGATATTTTCATGTTTTTTACTGATGAAACCTGGGTTGGAGGGTTTGACTGAAGCCAAATTCTACTCAGTCTGCTAGAAAATTCAAGAGTACAGGTAGTGGCTGGGGTTGAAGGTCAGTTTCAAGTGTCAGAGACAGCTCTTCCTTTCATTGTCTTTCCTGTGACCTTAATTCATTTAGAAGCTTGACTCACTTGGCTAGGTAGAGCTGGAATTGCCCAAATTTTCAGTGGCCAGCCAACCAGCTCTCTCCTCTGGTTCTCTCCTTCACTTGTTTTAGGCTTTTTTCCCGCCTGCACCCCAACCAGGCCTCCCCAGACCTCCTTCAATACCTCAGGATAGCCAGAGCCTGTTGGTTGATGTCAGAATGGCTGAGAAGAATTCAGGGATCTGATTCCGCACTGTTAGGCTATGAAGGTCATTCCCAGAGGGGCTGAGTGTGCCTGTAAACAGATTATATGTGAGAGTGTATGTTGTAGCAAATTATATGTGATGATGTATGCTGTGGAAAATCTAAGTGTTCTCTTCTTATGTAAACCCCTTACCGCCTTCTAAGAAGCATGGGTGTGCTAAATGGAAGTTTTCTGTTTGCTGAGTGCAGCTATCATGTGCTATGTAATGGCTTCCACAGGCCTGAAGACAGTATTGATTTGGGTGTGTAAGTTTAAAGGCAGAAACCAGGAAATTGAAAATTGTCTTAATAAGAAAGGAGTGGCAAATTGAGTGGTCTTGGGGAAAATCTAGGAACAGGAGGGAGTACTAGAGGAGATTTAGAGCAGAGGTTGGCACACGATTTCTTAAAGGCCAGAGAGTAAATATTTCAGGCTTTGAGGTCCATTCAGTTTGTCCCGGCTACTCAACTCTGTAGTTGTAGCACAACAGCAAGTCCTAGATGGAACCTAAATGGGTAGGCTCTTTCAGTAAAGCGGGTGTCTGTAGTTTGCTAACCCTTGGATAGGTTGCAGGGACAGGATGGAAGATGGGTAGGGAAGGGAGGGAGGGAGAGAGAGAGAGTTCATGACTAGCAGTTGAAATGGGACACTTGGCAAAAGAGACCTAACTAACAGGAACTTTCCAGCTGTGGCTCCACACACCCAGCTTTGTAGCAGACAGGTTCCTTATGATGAATGCAAAAAAGTGTTGCCTTGTGGCTGGTAAGGGAGGGGTGAACACAGAAGCTGTATCCAGAGCACCCAACACAAGGGTCACTAGCAGAAAGTAGTTCTCAGCTCAGTTCTTGATGCCCAGGAAATGCTTAGTATAATATTCAGATGATTCTGGCCAGAACCAACACCATGATCCAAACGGCAGGGGTCTGACTGTATCTCTAGAAGACACTGTTGTTGGTGGAGAGCTTGTTTGGTTTGCAAGCCTGCTCATCTATCTGTTGCAAAACCCCATACGGGACACCTTTCCACATGAAAACTCTGCTTTTCCCATCAGTGCTAACTTTAGCACACTTGGTATGTGATTGCTTAGAAAGTATTGGAGAGATGAGAAATGGGGAAGAAGAGGCAAGACGGAGGCAGCTGGCCTCTGGCATGGGAGACCTACGTGCCTTTAAAAAGAGGGCCACCCAGTGAATATCAGTGTGACGTAACCGTATCTCACCTACTTGGTGAGCATGGACTGCTAACGGGGACAATGTGGGTATCAGACCCTGGCAGGTTAATTTATTTGGAAATCTGTTCTTGGGGAAATAGATCTACAGTTTTTCCTCTAAAAATAGAAGTTATGTCACCTTTCTTCTATGAATTAGCTTTATTTGGCTGCCGTAATGTCCTACTTTTCAGTCATGAGACTGCTGACTTGGTTGTTAAGAAAACAGTACAAAAACCACATCAGCCATTTTTAAAGCTGGTTATTTTGGTCATGAAGACAGAGCCAGAACCTTTGTTTTCTTTTGTAGTCTTTGGCAAATTATCTCAAGAGAATTTTTTCACATTAATTTATATTTTTTTAAAATATAAATATTGTTTTCTAAACAATTGATTGCCTCACCAGGATGTGGCACTTTTCTTAGAATGTGAGAGGCAGCAGGCATATTGATTGTCTGGTTATTACCATCTATAGGGTCGCACAGAGTCGGACACCGCTGAAGTGACTTAGCAACAGAGCAAGACATTGTTACCCATTCCCCTTCATTTAAAGTGAGCTTTCCAGGAAAAGCATCTGATGCAAACATGGTACAAAGGATAATATCTTTATTACTCAAAGAGCTCATGTAAACATTAAAGAACATTAAGACCCCAACGAAGGCATGGAGACAACAACTCACAAAAGAGAAATCAGAAAGATGCGATTAACACAACCCCAGCACCAGCTGAAAAATTAATGCTGACTCCCTATGGTTAGTCTCATATGGTGTAAATTGGTACTCTTTTTTGGAGAGCAATCTGGCAAAATGCTTCAAGATTCATGTTTGTGATTCAGAAATCTCATTTCTGGAAATCTTTCCCAAGGAAAGATCCAAAATAGGGAAAAAATCCTTATAGTTTTGAGTTCACCGCATAAGCAAGCTATCAATACAAGTTCAACATTAGTGAAATGAGTTAGTATATTATCTGCCAGACTGATAGGCAGCCATCCAAGAGTCAGTTATGAACTGACACGGAAAGCAAAACGGGCAGAATGTCAGTGGTCTGCGCAACAAAATGTACACGCCATTCTGAAGTCCAGAGGAAATGCGCAAAAGTAACGTTTCTTTCTAGTCTTCAGAATGGCATGGCATTAAGGACAACTTTTTTTAAAAAAAGCTTTTCATTATAAAAAAATTTTTTTTTATTTACTATTTTTTTTTTTTTTTACTTTATAATACTGTATTGGTTTTGCCATACACTGACATGAATCTGCCACGGGTGTACATGAGTTCCCAACCCTGAACCCCTCTCCCACCACCCTCCTCATATCATCTCTCTGGGTCATCCCAGTGCATCAGCCCAAGCATCCTGTATCCTATATCAAACCTAGACTGGCGATTCGTTTCTTACATGATGGTATACATGTTTCAATGCCACTCTCCCAAATCATCCCACCCTCTCCCTCTCCCACAGAGTCCAAAGTCTGTTCTATACATCTGTGTCTCTTTTGCTGTCTCCCATACAGGGTTATCATTACCATCTTTCTAAATTCCATATATACAGTATACTGTATTGGTGTTTTTCTTTCTGGCTTACTTCACTCTGTATAATTGGCTCCAGTTTCATCCACCTCATTAGAACTGATTCAAATGCATTCTTTTTAATGGCTGAGTAATACTCCATTGTGTATATGTACCACAGCTTTCTTATCCATTCGTCTGCTGATGGACAGCTAGGTTGCTTCCATGTCCTGGCTACTGTAAACAGTGCTGCATGAACACTGGGGTACACGTGTCTCTTTCAATTCTGGTTTCTTCAGTGTGTCTGCCCAGCAGTGGGATCGCTGGGTCATAAGGCAGTTCTATTTCCAGTTTTTTAAGGAATCTCCACCCTGTTCTCCATAGTGGCTGTACTAGTTTGCATTCCCACCAACAGTGTAAGAGGGTTCCCTTTTCTCCACACCCTCTCCAGCATTTATTGCTTGTAGACTTTTGGATCGCAGCCATTCTGACTGGTGTGAAATGGTACCTCATTGTGGTTTTGATTTGCATTTCTCTGATAATGAGTGATGTTGAGCATCTTTTCATGTGTTTGTTAGCCATCCATATGTCTTCTTTGGAGAAATGTCTATTTAGTTCTTTGGCCCATTTTTTGATTGGGTCATTTATTTTTCTGGAATTGAGCTGCATAAGTTGCTTGTATATTTTTGAGATGAGTTGTTTGTCAGTTGCTTCATTTGCTATTATTTTC